>OZ010596.1:14480253-14485253 GCA_963932145.1 Acanthosepion lycidas | reverse complement strand
GGTCATCCATTTTCACCAATATATCAAGATGACTCCCGGTTTCATTACCGCTATTTTATCCACGATTAGCTCTCGTGAATCATGACATCACATGTTTCTTTTTTAATCATCTCACCCCAAGCAAGGTGATAAAGCATCTAAGACGCAAGTGGTTGCTGAATGTGAAAGAATATACGAAAAGTCAAAAGATTATTAAGGACAGAGGACAATAAAAAAAAATAGAAATGAAAGAGACTTGATTGAAAAAGTTATGTTGGTCACACCACAAACTCGCTTTCACGACGCTTGACTCTACATTTGAATGATAACATTTTTTGGCATTTAAAACAACATGCCTGGCCGTGTACACAATTCCGGAAAATCCTTGTTGAAAATGCAACTATACTTAAACATGAAAACAATGAACAAAAAATAAAAATTGTTGAAGCTATATACATAAAACAGTTGAAACCTAACCCGAACAAAATAAACTACGAAATCTCCACAAACATTCTTAAATGCCTATAATTGATAACAGAAGCCATTGGTTTATACCAACGGCTTCCCATACTTAATAATTCTCGTTTTCACTATCGCGTGGTCATGTGTGACGTCACGAGCTGCGACGCTATTTTCGCTTCCTCGTCTCGTATACACGCGTTTATCGTTGCTTTGAAGTTTTTCATGCAACAAAAACAGACTATCATTATTGTTTCGTCCGTGTGTTGTTTGATATATTGAAAAGTAATTGTCATCTTTGATAATGGCTTATGTAAGCCGAAAGCTTAGATTGGATTTAAACATGTATCAATATGGTGATTTCCTTTCGTCTTTCAATGATAATGTTATTAAACTTATCCGACAATATGAAAGGAACTTACAATAAATAGACAAAAGTTGTCGATATTATTTAATAAAACATGCATTAATAAAAAACTGCTGCCTAAATATACACAATATATATATATATATATATATATATATATATATGGATTGCGCACTGTCTAATGCATTCGACTATCAGTACCACTTCTCGAAGACTTTTGGTTTGTGTGCTGAGTTTATTGATGGTGGGTTGTTTTTTGCTTAATTCAACGAATATTCGTGATCGTTTTTCTTTTCCAATTTTTAGTTTAGGTGCCTCCAGGGTATCGGTAAAAAATCAGCGTACTTTGATGAAAAGATGCTCCAAATTTAACAAAAACAGTTTTACCCTCAAAAAGATTTTTTTTTTTTTTTGTGAATATTTAATTTTTGCACCTTTTTAGAACATACGAAATTTTGATTAAAAATCTTCTTTATTTTTCGTCAGTAGATGCATTTTAAATTAGCATACTGTATTTTTTTTGCGGTGACAGACACATTAAATTGGAAATTCTTGCAAAAAATCAGATTATCGTCGGATTTTAATTCCATGTTCAGGACTTATTCACAAACGAATAAAATTATTTTAGAAATGTTTTTTTTTTTTTAGAAAAACTTGGTAAAAATATTTTTTACATCTGTTTCACCTCATTTAATGTGATGAAAACTCGAGAAATTCATCGTGATAATTTTCAGTAAGTATATTTGTTAAAAGCAGCACTTTGTGGATAATTTAAATCACCAATTATTCTTCATAATGCCATAAATCTGAGACATTATTTAATTAGAGAAGCTTTTAATTGCTTTTATGAATAATATATAGTTTGGACAATATTGTTTTAAGACTTAAAAACATTTGTTTTCCTATATTTTTTTAAAATTTAATTAGAATAATTGATAATATTTTTAAATATTTTAAAATTCAGTTTCAATGTTGTATCTCTAAGAAAATATTTTTCTTAAGTATAACTATATTTAGTAATCATATGTCATAAATTTTATTACAATCCGATAAATCCGAATATTTTAAGAATTTCGAATTGTTTTTATATGTTTATAAACGTGACGAATTTTATAGATACGGTTAGCTATTCTTTCTTTTTATGTGCCGTGTCCCTTCAGGACGTAGGCGACCATGGTTCTCTACTTTCCCCTATCCCTTGTAGCTCTCAATAAGTGTCGTCCCTCTGACACCTCCCCCAGATCACGTGCTTAAACCCACCATGTATGTCATGCGTTGCTTTCTCTTGTCTCCTTTTCCTTGTGAGTATCAGATTCTCCAAACCCTCCTTCCTCATTATGTGTCCCAGAAACTTCAGCTGCCTCTTCCTGATGTTAAGTATAAAACTCCTCCTTATTTGCAACCTCTCTAAGACCTCATCGTTGTTCACACGCTCAGGCCATGATTTCCTCAGCATCTTTCTGTAGAACCATATATCTGTCTCCTCGAGTCTCTTCTTCATCTTTGAGGAGATCGTCCAACATTCGCTGCCGTAAATCACCGGGGGTCCTCAATTTTCAGACCAGCCTTCTTCCTGATTTATATAAATGATCTGCCTAAGAATATACTCAGATCATTTTTAAACATCTATTCCGATGATAGGACGATATACAGGGGTATTTCTAAAACTCTTGACAATCAGAGATTAGCAGCTGACCTCTCTTCCAATCTAGCACTAACTTCCCAGTGCGGGGGGGAAACAGGCTAGTTACATTCACTGAAAACCAAAACTAATTACATTGCATCACCACCGTTCAGCCCCCGAACTACCGCTAGCCACGATGAACTGATATCCCCTCGAGAAGTCACCATGCCTTCAGAGAATATTGGGCATCAAATTCACACCCGACCTCAAGTATTAGGTTGGTGCAAAAATAATGACGTAATAATGTCGTTTTTTGACGTAACGTCAAAAAACGACATTATTACGTCATTATTTTTGCACCAACCTAATAGAACTTTTATATATGAATCATCTCACTCCGCTACCTTTAAAGGAGCCAGACCAGGCCGAAAATGCAGTACTGTTGTCATATTTGTCCGACAGTTGCCTAGTCCACACTTTCCAGTCAGGATAATTCAAAAGCGTCTCCTAGTCCTGGCTGGAGAAGAACTATTTTACACCCCACAACTTTTCTCTCACAGGCGGGAGTCACATCTCAGACCAGCCTTCTTCCTGATTTATATAACTGATCTGCCTAAGAATATACTCAGATAATTTTTAAAAATTTATTCCGATGATACGACAATATACAGGTGCACCTCTAAAACTCGTGACAATCAGCTAATATCTCTTCCAATCTAGCACTAACGTCACAGCGGATGTGGGGTGGACTGGCTGGTTACATTCAATGCATCTAAAACCAAACTAGTTACATTCCATCACCGCAAATGAAACTCTGATCAGATCCCGAACTACTGCCAGCCACGATGAATTGATGTCCCCTCGAGAAGTCACTATGCCTTGAGAGAATATTGGATCTCAAACTCACATCTGACATATACGATCCATCTCCCTCCTCTACCTTTATAAGAGTCAGATCAGGCCGAAAATGGAGTACTGTTGTCATATTTGGCCGACTGATGCCTAGTTCACACTTTCCAGTCTTGATAGTTCAAAAGCATCTCCAAGTCCTGGCTAGGGAAGAATTATTTTACACCCTACAACTTCTCTTTCACAGGCGGAATGTGGCGAGCCACTCACTGCCCTGTCGCTACTACCATGGAAAGTGCTCAGACAAAATGCATTCCTTGCTTCTGACAGGTCTAACCATCACGACTAGGACCCGCCATATCACTTACATAGTAGGGGTACCTCGAGGCGGTGTAATGGTTAGCAAGCTTGTCTCGCTAGAACAATTACGACTGAGTAGTGAGTTCGATCCTCACTGGGTGCCTCCTTATTTCGGCCTTGCCACATCTAGGCTACGCTTGGAATATTACAACAGCACCTCGAGGCGGTGTAATGGTTAGCAAGCTTTTCTTGCTAGAACAATTACGACTGAGTAGTGAGTTCGATCCTCAATGGGTGCACCCTACTTTCGGCCTTGTGCCACATCTAAGCTACGTTTGGAATATTACAACGGCACCTCGAGGCGGTGTAATGGTTAGCAAGATTTTCTCGCTTGAACAATTACGACTGAGTAGTAAGTTCGATCCTCAGTGGGTGCACCCTACTTTCGGCCTTGTGCTACATCTAAGGTACGCTTGGAATATCACTACCACTTACATAGTAGAAAACCACCCACATTCACTTCGTATTCCATCGGCGGAAATTCAGTTCCATTCAAACAGCTTCTTCCCGCGAACTGCTGCCCTGTGGAACAGACCCCCAAGAGGATGTTTCTCCAAGCACTACAATCATATCCTATTCAAGCCTAGAGCTCCAAATCATATCCTATTCAAGCCTAGAGCTCCATCCGTATCCTAAAAATGAATGCCATTGATCGAAGTTTGGTTATTATATTTTCTTCTGCTTTATTTATTTATTCGCCATGCATTGACCGACATGAAGAACTCCGGTGACAGCTGCTCAAACAGAAGGCTCGTTGAACAGTTTGAAATATTACAGAGATAGGTCAGCATGAGTTTACATCAGGGAAGAAAAGGACACAATGGTCTTTGCTTAGTCTCTGATGTAGTGGTCGATGTTGTGAATGATGCCACCCACAGTCTCTCCGTATTCCATCAGCGGGAAGAAGTAAAGTCCACTAGAAAAGCTTCTTCTCGTGAACCACTTCTCTGTGGAACAGACTCCTAAGTGGATGTTTCCCCGATTACTACAACCTTAACCTGTTCCGTTAACCGTTATCTTCCCCTCCTATCCATATAAACTACACATTAACGTAAGCCTCTACCATGAGTGGCTCCCGGCTCTTATACAGCGTGAACCTTACTGTTAAAAAAAATAAAATTAAAAAAAAAAGCAAATCAGATTAATTATACTTTAAATCAACTAATACTCCTCAAATAAAGTTTCAAATAAGTATATTTTATTTTTGGAAGATTTTTTGATAAAAGATTTACATTTTTATAACAGTTTGCTAAAAATGGTGCTAAATTCAAAGATTTTTTAAAACGAACATTCCTTCCAATCAATTTAAATTAGTTTTGAAATATAGCATAGTATTTTGTTTATTAGAAATATTAAATTTAA
>OZ010596.1:14400253-14475253 GCA_963932145.1 Acanthosepion lycidas | reverse complement strand
ATTCCATTTTTTGTTTCCTCGTTCAACCCGACTTGCTTTTTCATTTTCTTAATCAAGTCATCGTCTTCCGATTCTTTTTTCACATCATCTAGAGTAACCGGTAGTTCACTAATGGGTATTGCATAACAGACCCGACAATTCACTTTCGTCTCAGCGCCGCTATTACTGTTTCTTCCAGCGGTTCCGTATATTTCGGTATTAATCTCGACAACCCATCGGCGTGACCTAGCTTTTTGAAGGCACATATTCCATTCTGAAATTGTAATTCAATAGAATTATACCCCAAAGCTGTAGTCGATTTGCCATGCGAGTTGGTATACCTTTTGTTGAACCAAAAATTGTTAGCGGTTTGTGGTCTGTTTGCAGAGTAAATTGTCTTCCATATATGAATCTGTGAAACTTCTTTACAGTGAAGATTATTGCCAAACTCTTTTTCAATTTGGCTATAAAATCGTTCCGCGGGCAGTAACGTTTTCGAGGCATGTGCTACTGGCTTCGTAGATCCGTTCTCGAGTTTATGTAGCAATACAGCGCCTAGTCCGTCATTACTAGCATCTGCTACTACAATCATTTTTTTCTTGAGGTCGAAATGCGCCAACGATAGGTTTGCTAATAAACGGTGTTTTATATCTTTAAAAGCATCCTCGCATTATTTCGACCATATCTACTTTGTGCCCTTTTTCACCAAATTGTTTAAAGGGGCTCTCATTTCATACATTTTGGGGATATAAATACTATAGTAGATTACTAATCCCAAGAGCGCCTGGAGTTTAGCCACATTATCAGGTGCTGGCATATTTTTATAGCCTCAGCTCTTTCTGGGTCCGGTTTTCTTCCTTTACTGTCAATTATCTGCCTTAAATATATCTTTAGGAAGAACTCATTTTTCCGCACTCAGTTTGAACCCGTATTCCTCAATTCGCTGAAAAACTGCTCTAATATGCGTTTTGTGTTGGGCCTCGTTTTCACTTTTAATCAAAATGCAGTCTAAATATTCGATCCCATAATCCATAGCTGCCAACATTGTGTCCATTATTTACTGGAATAGCCTTGGAGCTAGCTTCAATCCAAAAGGGAGATGATTTAATTTAAAAGTCCCTTTATGAGTATTTATTGTCAGGTACTTTGAACATTCTTCGCTGATTTTAACCTGAAAGTAAGCCTCCGACAAGTCCAACTTTGAAAACATTCCTCCGTTCATTTTAGTAAATATATCCTCCGGAGACGGTAGAAGGTATGCATGCTCTTTTAAACAATCGTTCAGTCCTATAGAGAAATCAGCACACTCTGATTTTACGGTTTTCTTTTTTATATAAACGGTTGGAGACGCCCAATCCGAGTAATCCGCTTTTGAAATTACGCCAATTTTTTCCAACCTTACTAACTCATTTATTGAGTCTAGTGCCGAATATGGAACTTTTCTTTTCGGTTTAAAAATTGGTTTCACATTTTCTTTCAACTCAGTTGAATTCTGTTTTTGTTCACAGACCTAGACCTTCTGAAAAACATGAGGGAATTCATTTTTCAACACTGTAATAAATTTTTCTGTTTGCTTTGTCTCATAATTTTCTCTGGCGTTCACTTGGTTACAGAAAGAATTTACTGCTAATTCACACAAATTGAATAATACTATCCAGTCTGTACCAAAAAGGTTTACTGAACCAGAGAGCACATATACTTTCGATTTGTGAATTTTTCCCCCATGAACGAAATGTTACATTTTAATTCACCTTGAAATTTGAGTCTTTTTCCAGACACTCCACTGACAATTTTGTCTTTCGTCAACGGTGAGTAATCATTTTTTTTCCATGTTAGATCGTTTATCACAGAGATATCACTTCCTTAATCGAGTAATAATTTTACGGTCTGCCCATTTATTTTTACATGGAGGTATTTTCTTCTTTGACCCTTCTCAATTTTGTGTTTAAACAAAACTACGTTCGCTTTTGCCTGAGACTTTGGTTTTTCATTTTTTTTGTCCGACAATGTGAAATTTTATGGCCTACACGCCCACAATTATAACATTTTTTTTATCCTTAAAGTAGAAATCCTTCTTGCCATGCTGTCCTCCACAGGTACTGCATAATATTTTTCTTTCTTTTTGTATCCACTTTTGTCGTACAGTTTGTACTCGCGAAATGTTCTTCTCAATCCGAGTAATGTCTTTTTTTTTTTTTACGTTTATCATTTCTCAGTTACTTTTTGTAACGTAATCTCGGGATCTCTTTCCATGATCGAGAGGATTCTTGCTCTAATTTCTTTGTCGCTTGGTGTCGTTAGACCTTGCACAAAAATTAGACACTTGAATATGTCGCTTGACAACTCTTTCAACTTAAACGCCTCACAGTGCGTTAACCCTACCTGCGTATGTAACAATTTCATCATCTTGTTTAACGATATACAGATACTTGTATCGAGTATGAAACCGACTCTTTTATCGAAAATTTGACAAAATTTCCAGTTTCGCCGAATGTCATTTCTTCTGGCTTCTTTGGGAGGATTATATTCGTGTATTTCGTATTTTCTTCTGCTGCAACAATGAAGTAATTTTTTTCCGAGTTGTTCGCAGCTTTTCGTAAATATTCTTTCAAACCTACGAAAATAAGCCGGAAACGTTGAACCACTGTCAGGGTCGTATTTAAATTCCGAGTGTAAATTCGAAGTTCCTTCAGCCGAAAAAAATCTAGACCCCGGTTCATTTGTCGTCCTAGATAATACGTGTTCGAATAACTTAAAAGCTTTGTTGCTGTAATTGCTGTTTTTGTAGTTGTTGTTGGAATTGTTGTTGTAAAATGTCTTGTAGCACCTTAGCTAATTCCACCATTTGTTCCATTTTGCAAACGTATTCACCAGAAAACAATTCTGCTCCAATAAACAATAAAATTCTTATTCCAAACAAGAGGGGGGCAAGCATTTCACAAGTTTTTTTTTTAACGTTCCTCGTCAATAAGCGTTAAAACAAACATGAGTGAAAAATTACTTTTTGTGAGCGTCGAACAAGTTTTCCTAACGTTCTTCGTTAGTACCCATTGTCGACTGTATTTTTTTTTTCTTTCGTTTTAACTTGTGAGGTCGTTACGAATCTCATCGCCAACTGATATGTCCCGGAAAAGGATATATTTGAACGAAGTAGCTAAGTGGTTTTGGCTACTATAACCAAGTAGAATATGGTAACAGTAATCGACTGGTACGCGTCGTAGTCGCAGGTAAGAAGTGTAGATCAATGGCGTAGTCCAATGGGCGTCGTTATAGACTTAGCTCTCAGACTAAGGCTCTTGACTCTCTCGTACCTACACGTCGGTCGGTATTTATGACAGACACCAGCCAATCATATTCCAGTGAGGGGGAACACAGATGTATGTATATTCCATTATCTCAGTTACCTTTGCTATATACACACACATATATATATATATATATAAAGTTTTATTTCGAAGCAAAATTTATTTCAAGCCGATTTGGTTGAGTAATTCCGACAAATTATATCTAGCCAATTTTTATCAACTTTTTCAAATTTCCGAATTTGATGTTTTATGTAATTGACAAATTTATCAAAGTTCATATTTATTTTAATTTTATATTATTTTTAGGTGTACTTTCAAATGTTGCTACATTTGTCTTCTAGGATTATATTCTTGTACGTTTATGTAACTGTTTTTGGTCTATTCCGGAGTTTTCAAGTTAGAACAAATTGAAAGCCACTCAAGGTGACGTCATCTAAACTATCAAACCGGAAATATTATGCGTATATATATATATATATATATATATATATATATATATATATATATATATATATATATATATTTGTATGAGTGTTTGCTAGTATTGCTGAAAATTTATTCCAAATCTGCATGGACACCTAAGTTTATAGCTATCTATTTACATATCTGGGTCTCTGCAATATATATATATATATATATATATATATATAGAACAATAAAAGATAATAAAAAATTAAAATATTCAGACACACTGAGTTTTATATTAATATTCTTTCGTTTTTATTATTATTATTCCATTTAGATAACGCGACTAGATTCAGCGAACATGGCCATCATCAGGAGAAAAATAATTTCTTCTTGCTGGTAGCAGTTAAGTGCAGAAATGAATCTCTTGATGAAAAAAAATGAACTTTTGTCTGTAGTTTTCATTTGTTTTGGTCAGACATTGTGTTGGTCAAACAGTCTCTCTTAAGTTGTTATTTAAGATAAGAGCTGGATGGATTCATGCTGCTCTGAATTCCATTGGTCATTTTGACAGTTTTATTGGTTCCTGGAAAGGGGATGTGTCACTGTTAAGTGTGTGTGTGTGTGTGTGTGTTATTTGCTTCTTAGGGAGTGAGTGAGTATGATGTGTGTAAGCGTGTATATTACTATGGGTGTGTGTTATCGTTTGGCTCATTAGGGAGTGAGTGAGTATGATGTGTGTAAGTGTGGGTGTGTGTATAAGTGTGAGACCTCAACACCTCCGTAAGCATGTCTGTCTTACGTGGGTAAGAAATGTGGGTAGGTCCTGATTTGTAGGGGTTATATATTAATACTCTCTATATTGTTAAATTTGTGATTAAGTCAGTCTGGATAGTGCATTTTTAAACGCCGGATCCACTTATTTTCATGGAACTCTAAAATCTTTCTACTGTTATCTGCCCAGAACTTTTCTCTCAATTATAGTGAATCTGACATCGGTTTTAAAATCGTGATTTTGTAGGCGGGAATGTGGTTCTACAGGTAGTAATAATAATAATAATAATAATAATAATATTTATATATATATATATATATATATATATATATATATATATATGTAGTTGGTGATTGCGGTTAAATATTCCACTCTTCTATCTTTCGTCATTATTCGACCACTGGTAAAAATAGAAAACTGTTTACAATGCTAATTATTAAGGGAGACGGTGTTTCACTAATTGGTGCAATACAGTCTTCCCTTACACTAAGTATTTTCGCCCATTTGCACGAAATATATGTAAATCTGACTATCCGTCTTACCTGCATCAATTTCGCGTGAAAAATCTGATCACATGACCCATGGCAAAAAAGTATTCCCCCCCCCCACATACACACCCACACACACCGTTCAGTAGTCTCCGTTTGCACTGGCATGTCCCCCACCCCATCACAGGTTTACTTGCGCATGTGCGTGTTAAGATCCTGTAAGTTGGCGCTCGATCGATATCATTAGGAGGGAAATTTCCTCTATCATTTCCTTAGAATGAGAAGTTGTAAAAAAATGAATATATATATATATATATATATATATATATATATATATATATATATAAATAATAATAATAATAATAATAATAAACGAAAGAAGAAAATAACAAAAGCGGATGGAGGGACAAACTGGAAATAAAAAATGTAAAGAATAAGTATTACAAGTCAGTATTTGGTTTTAGCTCCTCTATTCTATTCTAAATATATCTATATATTTATCTATATATTGCTAAACTTTTATCTATCTATCGTTTTCTTTTTCTATGTGTTCATTTTCAGACCTCCATCTATTGATTTATCTGAGTCTTTTTATTCAACTCTATCTATCTATCTATCTATCTCTTTTTAGATCTATCTACCTGTTTTCGTTTTATATATATATATATATATATATATGTGTGTGTGTGTGAAGAAATATAGTTTTAGTGTGTGCTAAATTTATGGGATACTCAATATCAGATATATATATATATATATATATATATATATATATATATATATATATGTGTGTGTGTGTAACAGGATGTATTAATAATATTTTTACAAACTTTATTGATGGGTTCCTGACACCAAAACACGCTAAAAATGTCCATATATCCAAACATATATATCCAAGAAGCCATCGTTTTACCTCAACGGAGCAACTGATAACAAAACGTTCACAATGTCCCGCACTTGCTTCTACACACAAATGCACCCGTCGGATCGTTGACTGGCGGACACTTTCAAATGTTCCCACACGGTGTCGAATTGCTTAGCAGACCCACATGACACGTTGATGAAAAATTATTAATATCTGGTGCATAGGTGACCCCATAGATAAAAATCAAAATGATTGATATTTGGAGGAACGTGAAGGCCACAGAACCGGTCCTCCCCTACCTGTCCATCTTTCATGGTAGATGTCAGTCAGTGCATTGCGAACAATGTGATTAAAATGTCCTGGGGCCCCATCAAGCATGGACCACATACGTCTTCTTATTGACAGGAGTACATCCTATGTGCCATAGGTGATACACGCGTAGACGATCATGTATCTTTTGATACATGGCTGACGAAGCAGATTTTTTCCCGCAGTAGCTTGCCATTTCTTTCTGCGGTAGACCAGTTGCCATCCAAGGCTACATAAGCCGGTTTGTCCTATTTACCTACAGTTCGAGGAGCGGGGAGAAGAGAAATCATACCTTTCTCAAGGGTATTAGCACGTAAGTGAATGTAATCGATTCGACTGGAATTCGATCTCGGCTCTCCGATTTCTCAATCTATCTCAATGTGTTCATTATCTATCTATCTATCTCAATGTGTGCATTATCTATCTATCTATCTCAATGTGTGCATTATCTATCTATCTATCTCAATGTGTGCATTATCTATCTATCTATCTCAATGTGTGCATTATCTATCTATCTATCTCAATGTGTGCATTATCTATCTATCTCAGTCAGTCACTTATGTGCAATTCGTGATACAGGCTTAAGCGATCGTGTATCTTTCGATACATGACCGACGAGGCAGATTTTTTTCCCCGCAGTATGTTGCTATTTCTTTCTGCGGTAGACCAGTTGCCATCCAAGGCTATAGAACCCAGACTGTCCTGCTATTTACTTATAGCTGGGGGTCGGGAGAAGAGGATTTCCCAAGGGTATTAGCACGTAAGTGAATGCAATGGATTCGACTGGAATTCGAACTCGACTCTCCGATTCCTCAATCCAAGCCGCTATCCATTTCTCTGCCGTGTCTCCACGTCTAGAAGTGTGTCCGAAATAAAGTTACTGTAGAGAGCTCCAGTAAGATGTACTGGGAGGACAGTTACCTACGATTCCCTCCCACTCATTAATCGTAAACTGATGTTGGTGTCTAGCCTGTGTCGTACCATGGGGATTCCGATCAGCCCAAAAATGTTGGTTGTGTAAATTTGTTATTTCATCTTTTTCAAATGTTTACCGTAAATCAGACGGAAGAGACAAACAACGGATCGGTAGTTTGTGCAATAAACCATAGGCAAAAGTACTCCTATGGTGAGTGAAAACCCCACGCACATTGCAAATGATACGGATACGAGAGTTGCTCTTGAAGTAACCTCCTTTATGTACTACGAGATATACGACTTGCTAATACCACTTTACGCTTGCTAATAACCGGATCATCTCCAACAGCCTGTAAAATTTGTTCTTCGTGGTAGGCGTACGAACGGATTATGGTCTTTCCCGAACTATAGGTTTTGGGGCACAAATCCTATCTCAGCAACGCGAAGATAAACAGTAGAGAATCTTGGATGATTCGGCACCTTTCGGTCTAGAGACACAATCTGATACAGCCGTGCATCCACGCGTCCATTACTATTCGCGCGGTTGTATGCAAAAAACATTTCTTCCTGCACACGATATGAATATCTTGCCATTGTTAAACGGAACATTTCTCAGTTAACTAACTACTACACCCATTAAACGTTTAAGACAGACTAGCCATAAATGTACACGAATAACAAATGTAACCTAGTCTACATGACAACACAGAGCCATCTCCCGTAAACTTTCTTTAAACTTAATAATTAAAAAAAACGAAGGATTTTAGGACATATGTCGTTTATTCTCCTTGTTTAGGTGTAAGTAGCCCGCTCCCAAAGTTTGTAAATCTATCTGTGTTACTGCATTACACCGTGTATATATATATATATATATATATATATATATATATATATATGAAAATGGTAAGAATAAAAGCTAAACCTTAAAATAAGCTAAAAGCTTAAAATATTAAATAAACTGAAGGTTCAATGCGAAAATGGACAGAGCCGAAATAAAATCATAATACCAAATTTGCAATGGCAATCATCATGTAATTCAGAGTAGGGTATTATATATATATATATATATATATATATATATATATATATATATTAAAAGTAAGTAGGCAAAAAAGAGGAAAATAGGAGAGGAGGATAAAATATATGTATATATAGGTATATATATGTTTCAGATGTATTGTGTATATATATTTCTATTTACGTGTACTTCTGTATGTATGGAATCTGTTTATGTATGTATGTTGGGATACATGCATATATGTGTATGTATGTATGTATATATGTTTATGTATGTATATATATAGTTGAGTATGTATGTGTTTATGTGTATGGGCGTATATATATACTTTTAATTATAGGTATGTATATATATATATATATATGTGTGTGTGTGTGTGGACACCTATCATATATGAGCTTGTTTGTGTGTAGGTATGTAAACTTTGGTTTGTATCTACACGTACGTGTGTATGTGTATACATGTATATATTGTTTATTTGTATGTGCGTATGCATATATATATATATATATATATATGCTTGGATGTGTGCATACTTATGTGGATGTGTTGATATGGGTATTTATGGATGAATATATATTTGTATATGTGAATGTATGTTTGTATTTCTTCCTATATATATATATATATGTATCATCTATACTAACTAAAATTTACTTTTGTTTGATAAGGGTTTGTTAATTGCTTATAGACTTAATCTATAATTGTGTCTTGTTACATTTTAAAATTGTTATGGACTCTAATGTAATTTATCATCAATAGGATAATATTGTTAGAATATGTGTAGGTGTATATCCGTATATACCTATTTACATATATATATATATATATATATATATATATATATATATATATATATATATATATAAGTATTTATTTAAAAATGATTCCAACACGCTACATAAGTGTTCTCATTTTTCAAGCGAAATCTTTTTGGGAATAAAAAAATAAATTCGCTTGAAGATGGAACAGAGCTTACTTTAATTCAATTTAATTCAAATAATTATATTGAAGTTTTAGGCTCTTGTTTTGAAACATGAGAACTCTTATGTAGCGTGTTGGAATCATATTTTTAAATAAATAATTATATTTATGCTCTACTTTTGTATCGAGCACTATTTTTTAAAAATAAGAATAATACTAAAAAAATTTGGATTATTTACCTAACGAGTTCTTTCCTATTTTCGATATATTTGCACACACACACACACACACACATATATATATATTTATGTATGTGTATATATATGTATGTATGTATGTATATATATTTATATTTGGTTTGTTTACTTTCTAAGTTGCTGTGTAGGTTGATATATTTATGCTTGCTTCCGTATGTGTATATATGCGTATGTGCATGTATGTATATGTGTAGATATATATATATATTTGTATGCGTGTATATGTATATATGTGTGTATATGTTTGTCTATAGGTTGGCTTTTCTGTACTTCTGTCTGTAGTAATGAATTTGTGTACACTATACACATATATTTGTAGGTCTTATTATTTTTCACCTAATGTACAATAAGGGGTATATAGACATATATAAAAAATATCTATTTTTATATATATTTGCGTGTTTGGAATTTTCGTTTTTATATATTAAATGGTGTTATTTTTATGCGTATATATCTGTTTTAATGTCCTTTCTTTCCCTATTGTTTGTTTCTCTGTTCTATTAGACAATTTTTATCTCTGTATATTGGCCCGTATAAGTTATATTTTAATACGTGGTTAGAATTCGTTTAATAAAACCTTCAATCTTGAATATTTCTTTGGTGTTATATCGGAGTGTCTATGTCAATGTATGTGGGCATATGTACGTGTCTTTTTCGGTGTCTGGGTATAGTAACTTGCATGCACTTTTCATTGTGTATGTGTGTGGGTTTAATTTTTTTTATATTTGTTTTTTTTTTTTTTTTTTTTTTTTTTTTTGGAAAAGGTCGTGCTAATATTTCCTGTCTCATCACTTTTTTGTGTCTGTATATATCTAAATATGTCTGCGTGCTTATGTATTATAATCTGGTTGTGTTTGTATTGTCTTTCGAAAGATGTCATAATCCCATGCCTACATTTGTATCCATGTTGTCATTAAGTTAAGGGCAGTCGATCTTAACGTTTATTGCAAAGTAATTTCAATAGAAACAAAATGAATAGAATAACATATGTATTTTTCTTTTTTCCTCAATAATTTTAAAATTTTAAACTTAATATAGATTAAATTTACATTTTTGAAATTGATAGTTTTTAATTTTAATTTCAAATTTTATCGTACAATTTAATACTTATTAGTTAGAATAAATTCTATTTGAGTATAACCCCAACTTTAAAGCATTTAATAGTTATTATAACCTTACTTCGTTGTCAAGTTTTTTTAATTCTCGTATACTTGTATTTTGATTGGTCATTCCAGCTCATGTAACAGCGTTTCCCCTTACGAAGGGTGGTTAATTAATTTGAACCTTTTAAAACCTTTATTTTACAATCTACATTCTACATAATCACTTGATAAGACACCAGAGATGTTGAAACTAAATGGCTATTTTTGGAGTGATTTTATAACATATTTATGTTATAATTTTTAAATAAATAATTATATTCGCTCTACTCTGTATTGAGTACTATTTTAAGAATAATAATTTTTGGTCATTGGAATTTATTCCGTGTACACCAATCATATACTTGTGTGTGCATATATATATATATATATATATATATATATATATATATATATATGTGTGTGTGTGTATGAAGAAATAATTAGGAAGATTTGAAATAATCATAATTAAGTAATTCATCGAGTCTAGAAGAAACCTCAACAGAACGCAGAAAGCACTGGACGGCTGATAAGTCTTATTTTTGGGGACTCGTCAGCAGTGTGCATCCACTACCGAGAATTGAACCCTGGCCGTTACGATACCAGCTGTAGCAACTTGCCTCGGTGACGAAGAGGTAACGAATTGGACTCGATATAGCGCCGCTCTTCACAAATTCCGTAGTGTAACTCATCCGAGTTTCCTTTAACGATAGGACTGTGCCCCATCACGAGCCTAGATTTCTACCCCCAAGCCGCACAGACCAGAGCATTAGAAGCCGGTTCAAGCAAGGATATACAAGTGACAGAAATTATTAGGAGGATTAGAGATAATTATAATTAAGTAATTCATCGAGTCTAGAAGAAACCTCAACAGAACGCAGAAAGCGGATGCACACTGCTGATGAGTCCCAAATATAGGACGAAACAGCTGTTCAGTCCTATCTGCATTCTATTGAGGTTCCTTCTAGATGCGATGTATTACTTAATTATGATATATATATGAATATATATATATATATATATATATATATATATATGAATATATATATATATATATATATATATATATATATATATATATATATATATATATATATATAAAATCTCATTCATAATGGGGACCAATGGATAAAAAACAATAACGACCTGTTTGACATCACTATGAGATCATTAGACTCTGCAGAGTCTTCGACCTTGTTGGGTTTTTTAATATGTACAACTTAACCGCACACCGCGAAATCGATATTAAGGACATCGGGCTGTATAGAGATGACGGGCTCATGGTGGTGAGGAGTTCTAGTTTTAAGGTAGAGAAAATCAGAAAAATTATATTTAGTGCATTTAAAATCTAAACTTAAAGTTAAGTCTCTCCTAAATTGAAAAGGGTAAACTTCCTCGACGTAACTCTAGACTTAGCAAGCAACACATACCAAACTTATAGAAAACTAAATGCTAACCCCTTATATGTACACCCGAAGTCAAACCACCCTCCATCCATAATTAAACATATACCCTCATCAATAGAAAATAGAATTAAAATTAACTCCGTTAACAAAGAAATATTCCATCAACACAATGGCTTCTATAATGCTGCCCTAAAAAATAGTGGTTATAAAAATGCAAACTTTAACTATAGAGACAATTGCACTGGCCAGAAGAAAAAAAGCAGGGAAAGAAAAATCATTTGGTATACCCCTCCGTTCAACCAAATGGTTAGTATTAAACTAGGACAGAAATTCTTAGCTTTAATTGATAAACACTTCCCCACCAATAGTAGTCTGAGTAATATATTTAATAAGAACACTTTAAAATTGAGTTACAGCTGCACTGAAAATCTAGAAAGTATAATAAAAAAACACAATAATAAAATCCTGAACAAACCCCCATGCCTGAATAGTATTAATAAAATCCCTACACTTAAATCAGACAATAACAGTGAAAAATTGTGAGATTGTAGAAACTCAGAAGACTGCCCATTAGAAAATAAATGCTGCATCAAATCTGTGGTATACTAATGTACTATCTCATCCACTGAGAGTCCTAATACTAATATGATAAACATTGGGTCCACGAAGAATGAATTTAAAGACAGATGGAGGCAGCATAAGTGCTCTTTCAACAATATAAATAAAAGAAATCAGACTTCTCTATCTAAATATTTTTGGCATCTGAAGGGATGACCCATGCCCTTTGTGCCTGCATGAGAAACTGTACATTAAGTTTCTAAATAATAAAAATCTATTAAACAATAGACATAAGTTAACGGTTTTTCTCGACATCATCAAATTTATGCACTGAATAGTTAGCTAAAAACAAGCATACAATAAAATAACTTTTATAATCCATAGTCCAAATAAATAGTTTAAATGCCCTACAGAAAAAGATAATCCTTTATGAAGTTGTTAAAAAACAAATGTTACGGCAGTTTTTATATACATAAATTCCTTTCATAAAGAAATAAAATAAAAAAAATAAATAAATCTCCATAGACACGTAAACCAGACTAGGCGAAAACATCTTCCGTTTTAAATTTAGACACCCCCACCTTACCCTGACTTGACATCTATGAAAGTAACTCTCTACTGATACAAATTATTAACACCCAACACCCCTACCTATTTTATACAATTCGCCCTGGCTGTTACCATGGAAATTTTGATTTCAATTATGAATATACTATTAAAACACGTAAATTTCAGAAATAAGTTATTCCAAAAAAAATGTCGCTTGAAGATGGAACGGAGCTTACTTTAACTCAATTTAATTCAAATAATTATATTGAAGATTTCGGCTCTTATTTTAAAATATGAGACCTCTTATGTAGCGTGTTGGAATCATATTTTTAAATAAATAATTATATATATATATATATATATATATATATGAAGTGAACATTGGTGACCTGACGATTGCGTCTAGCATGAAACAGCCTATCGCCTCTAAGTCTTGACTTCAATGTTCACTTTTATATTTATACACACTCTATCTCAGATATTGAACACTTAAACCCATAAATTTAGCACACCCTTAGACTATCTTTCCTCATATATATATATATATATATATATATATATACAGCAGGTGGGATATAACACTTTGGGTGCATATCCATGGTCTCTTAAAACCATGCACTTTAAACCATTCACCCCAAGAAAGGCGATAATGCCACTAATCCTCAAGAGAGTAAAGGGGTTGAAAGAGAATGAAAAGATTTTAGGAATTGGGGCAAGAACCTGAAACAAACACTAAACTTCTGTTCCTGTTCAAAAGATGGAGAAAAAAATGTTAACTGTACAACAGGAAAATCTACTAAAAAAAAATAAATAAATAGTAAATAAAATTTCAGAGTTTAGGAGGAAACTTCCGAAATATGGCTTTGAAGTCGACTTGAGAAGCGAAAGTAAACCCAATACAACACAAGAAAGAAGCGTTACACTCTACTCTTACAATATTTATATTACTCGCACTATTGTCCTCATCTTTGTCGCCATATTTATTACAACGTTTCGGCCGCTGTACGCTCCGGCCTTCATCAGGTGGTTGGAAAATCGAACTGAACCTTTATTTCGCCCTCTGGCGTAGACTGTTCTAGTTCCAGGTGCCAAGTTTAATGGATGTCACTTATCAGTTATCTCCTGTTAATTCCGCTCTGAAAGTTCTCCACTGCCTTAACCGGGTATTGAACTCACACTCTAAGGGCCCTGTCATGTGTCTTTTAGGACACATGGTACAGTGGATTAAGGCGTTAGTTAGATGCCGTGACAAGAACCAAAGAGTGTGAGTTCAATACCCCGTTAAGGCAGTGGAGAGGAACGGATGGAACGTTGTAATAAATATGGCGACAAAGATGAGGACAATATTCCGAATAATGTAAATAGTGTACATAATACCTCATCTCAGAAATATAGACAGATACTGAAAGGCCGAAACGTTGTAATAAATACGGCGACAAGATGAGGACAATAGTCCGAATAATGTAAACAGTGTGCATAATACCTAATCTCAGAAATATAGACAGATACTGAAAGGCCGAAACGTCGTAATAAATATGGCGACAAACATGAGGACAATAGTCCGAATAATGTAAATAGTGTACATAATAGCTCATCTCAGAAATATAGACTGATACTAAAAGGCCGAAACGTCGTAATAAATATGGCGACAAAGATGAGGACAATAGTCCGAATAATGTAAATAGTGTGCATAATACCTCATCTCATAAATATAGACAGATACTGAAAGGCCGAAACGTTGTAATAAATATAGCGACAAAGATGAGGACAATAGTCCGAATAATGTAAATAGTGTACATAATACCTCATCTCAGAAATATAGACAAACACTACTCTTGTTCAAAAGATCAGGAAAGGGTGTAAACCAAAAGATAGGCAAACCCATCTACTCTCGTTGAGTAAAACTAAATAAATATTAAATGAAATTTCAGAATTTAAGCTAAGATACATATTTGTTGGGATTATTGTCATCGTTATTGCCATATTCACGCCGTTTCGGCTGTTGTATACTACGGCCTTTGTCAGGTGGTATTATATGTAATTTTGAAACGACAGTCTCTCCCCAAGAATTGTTACTTTATAGAACAGACTTCCGAGGGGGTGCTTCCTCATCACCATCACCCCTATTATCTTTTATAATATATATATATATATATATATATATATAATATATATATATATATATATAATATGCATATTATCCCTCACCACTAGCACGACTTTCATGCACAACGCAATCCTCATGTGCTGAATATGAACAATATATATATATATATATATATATATAGTTCCTATTTTCACATGTATATAGTTCATAGATAGATATATATATATATATCATATAGTTCACATATATATCAGTTCATCCCATAAGTTCTGTCCGAATTTTAACTTTTTGTTAAAATCAACGAAATTTAAAGATTATTTTATAATGTCTAATGGAGCTGAACATTATTTTTATGTTTAGATGCATTTAAACTGATCAAATTCTATTTCAGAGAACAATAAAATTAAATTTTGATTGATTAAAACCCTGCTAACATGGAAGTACCCAAGAATCATTTGAGGCACATGATGCTTTATGATTTCAAGAAAGGAAACTCAGCAGCAGAAGCGGCTAGAAACATTCACTCAGTTTATGGAGAGGAATGTGTGAATGAAAGAACTTGCAAAATTCAGAGGTGGAGATTTCACCCTTGAAGATGAAGATCGAACCGGGCGTCCAGTTGAGTTTGATGAAAAGCTTCTTGAAGCATCCCTTGAAGAAAATCCTGCTTTATCAGTTGAGGAATTGGCAGTGTTTCTCAGTTCAAACCATACAACTTTTCATCGTTATCTTCAACAACTTGGAAAAGTTCCTAAACTTGGAAAATGGGTGCCTCATGAATTGTCTGAAAACAACCTCAAATCCCGAGTTGACATCTGCTCTTCTCTCCATTCTCGCCAACTTGTTTCACCTTTTTTGGATAGACTTGTGACTGGCGACGAAAAATGGATCTTTTATCGAAATGTTAAGCGTCGTAGACAGTGGCTTCGTAAAGGGGAAGGACCCCAGCCACAGCCGAGAAGGGAACTTCATAGGCAAAAGGTTCTTCTTTCAATCTGGTGGGATCGCCAAGGAATAATCCACTTTGAATTCTTACCACCTAAGGCAACGATTAATGCTCAAATATACTGTCAGCAATTAGAGCATTTGAACCAAGCTTTGAGAAAAAAAAGACCTGCTCTAGTGAATCGAAAAGGGGTGATGTTTCATCAGGACAATAAGCGACCCCATCACAGCAAGAATCACGTCACAAAAGATCGAAGAACTTGTTTGGGAGAAAATTCTTCATCCACCTTATTCTCCCGATCTTGCTCCTTCAGACTACCATTTGTTTCGTAGCTTACAGAATCATTTGGAAGAAACAGCTTTCGTAACACAGGAAGAGATTAAAACTGACATTTGTGAGTTCTTCGAATCAAAGCCAAAAGAATTTTACAGTAATGGAATTAGTAAGCTTGTTAATAGATGGAAGGATGTCATCGATAATCAGGGAAAATACATTGTTGATTGAATCTGTAATTAAATGTAACATTTGGTCACTTGTTTTCTTTATTCAAAATTCGGACAGAACTTATGGCACGACTTTCATGCACGACGCAATCCTCAGGTGCTGAATATGAACTAATATATATATATATATATATATATATATATATATATATATATATATATAACAAATTTACTATTTCGCCATACAAAAAAAACTACCAGCATAAATTCATGTACACTTAACTACAAGAATGAATGCCATATTACTCCAAAATAGCAATTATAAAGCATCTAATACATCGTGTAGAAACTAATTCATCAACAAAACAGATTTTTTACAGTGAACTAAAGAATATAAAACAAATATTTATTAATAATAGCTTTCCAAACTATATAGTTGATGGACAAATAAGATGCTTTCTTATAAATCTCAATACTAAGCAAATAGAACATAATACTGTTTCTACTAATCTCAAACATATTAATCTCCTATATCTTATTCAAATGCATACTAATTATAAACAAGATGAAAATATACTAAAACATTGGTAAATACCTATATATCTACAGTAGATCCTAGCAAAAAAATTAAGTTAATCATATACTAAACTAAATCTAGTATATCTAACTCAATTATTCGAAATGATTCTTCTCCCCTGGTTAGCGATTTGCAAAAAAACAACATAGTTTGCAAATTCAAGTGCCCTCTGGTAGATTTTATCTCAACGGATTCAATATTTATGTTGGTCACACCACAAACCCTTTCAATCGCTTTCACGGCGCTTGACACTACATTTGAATGATAACTCTAACATTTTTAGGCCTTTAAAGCAACATGCCTGGCCGCATACACAATTCCGAAAAATCGTTGAAAACACAACTATACTTAAACATAAAAACAATAAACAAAAACTAAAAATTCTTGAAGTTATATACATAAAACAGTTGAAATCTCCACAAATAATCTTAAATGCCTATAATTGGTAACAGAAGCCATTGCTTTATACAACGGCGTCCCATACTTACTACTTCTCGTTGTCACTCTCGTATGGTCGTGTGTGACGTCATGTGCTGCGGTGCGATTTTCACTTCTAGCGTTTCGTATGCACGAGTTCGTCGTTGCTTGGAAATCTTCCATGTAAACAAAAACAGACTATCATTATTGTTTTGTTAGTGTATTGTTTAATATATTGTAATGTAATTGTCATCTTTGATAATGGCTTATGTAAGCCGAAAGCTTAGATAGGATTAAAAAATATGTATCAATATTGTGATTTTCTTTCTTCGTTTAATGATAATGTTATTAAGCTTATCAAACGATATGAAAAGAATTTACATAAAATAAAAAGACAAAACTTCTCTATACTATTCAATGAAACCTGCATATATATATATATATATATATATATATATATATATGTGTGTGTGTGTTATCCCTCACTACTAGCACGATTTTCATGCACGACGCAATCCTCAGGTGCTGAATATGAACGAAATATCTATATATATATATATATATATATATAGTTCATATTCATATATATATATATATATCATGGGTAGCACAGTGGAGTAATCGATAGGATTGAGGAATCGAAGAACCGAGTTCGAATTCCAGTTGGATCGATTACATTCCTTTACATGATAATACCCTTGGGAAAGGTATGAATCCTCTTCTTCTCTCCCCAGCCATGGGTAAATAGACTATGGATGTCAACCGCGCTAGGAGGTAGAAAACAAAATTCAAACCCGGAGATAATATATATATATATATATATATATATATATATATATATATATATATATCCTGAGCGCGCAGACATTTTTAAAGTCTAAAGAGAATATGAAGAAAAGAAAGAAAAACCGTAATGAAAGGCAAAAGAAAGAAACTAAATCAAAGATTAAAGAAAGAAAGAAAAAAAGAAAAACCTAAACGAAAGGCCAAAGAGAGAAAAAAACTAAAAGAAAGAAAGAAAGAAGACCCTAAATGAAAAGCCAAAGAAAGAAAGAAACTAAACGAAAGAAAGAAAAACCTAAACGAAAGCTCAAAGAAAGAAAGAAAGTAAACGAAAGAAAGAAAGAAACACCTACACGAAAGGCCAAAGAAAAAAAGAAAGAAACTAAAAGAAAGAAAAAAAGAAAAAGAAAAAAAGACTGAACATATAGCAAGCTTAAATAAAATCTAAGCAGGCAGGATAAGTGAAGAAAAAGTTAAAGACGGAAGCTAATTAAGACAGTGGCGAAGAAATCGAGGTGTGGGGGAAGCGGCACAGAAAGGAATAATGAGTAAACAGATTTAACACGGGCGGCGGAAAGATAGAAGCGAGCGACTGAAGGGAAGCACGAAATATGGAAATGGCAAAATAAAACGGAAGGAAACGAAGCAAATAAATCAAAAAGACCGGAAGAAAAATAAATAAAAATAAAACGGAAAACGAAAGAAAATAAAAAAAAAAAATAGTTTTCAAATTTACTTGGAGAAAGAATTTCCTTTAATCCATAAAATTTTATTTTATTTTAATGTAGAAAACGTTAATAAAGATAAACAAATTTAGTTAGCGGATGTTGTTAGCTGTTTTCAAATTTTAGGAAGTCAGCCATTGATTTGAAAAACGAAAATGTAGCCTGGTTTAGACGATAGTTAAAAATGATTGACGAAGTTTTTATCATAATTTTGGCAGAACTATTTTTCGTTTTTTTTTTGTTTTTGTTTTTTGTTTTTTGTTTTTTTCGTTTTTACTAGAGTGAGTGTTTTTGAGAAAAGGAAGAATGGGACAAATATTAAAAGAAAGAAAGAAAGAAAATCAAAGGACGGACGAAAATAATAAAGAAAGAAAGCTAAATAAAAGGACAAAGAAAGAAAGAAAGAAAGAAAGAAAGAAAGAAAATCAAAGGACGGACAAAAATAATAAAGAAAGAAAGAACGAAAGAAAATCAAAGGACGGACAAAAATAATAAAGAAAGAAAGATAAATAAAAGGACAAAGAAAGAAAGAAAGATAAATAAAAGGACAAAGAAAGAAAGAAAGAAAAATGAAAGAAACTAAATAAAAGAAAGAAAAAAGGAAAGGACGAACAAAGAAGAAAGAAACAAATATAGAAGATAGTAAGAAAGAAACGAACGAACGAACGAAAGAAAGAAAAAAAGAAGGAAACTAAACAAATGTTAAAAGAAAGAATATTCTTATGGGGACTGTGTATTTTTTTAAAGAAATTTTGAACATATTGAATAAAGCGTACTTTTAAGATTATTATCTACTGCTTTTGCTTGTCACCGCCATTAAGATATTTTTGATAGTAGCAGTTTAATTCTCACATGAAAGACATTACAACCGTTAGGATAAATGTGATGAAGAAAACTAATTCATGTGAAACTCATATACACAATCCATCATCAAAGATGATGGATAAACCTTCGGGTCCTTTCACCGAGTCCCCCTGCTATACTCTGTCTTAACAAGATCAAAAACAAAAATGGAGTACTGGAGTCTTGATAGAGTTCAAAATCGTCTACCCGGCCTTGTGGGTAATGAATTATTGTCCCGTCTACAACCCTCTTTCCCACAAACGCAACGTCGTAAGTCGGCTTCTACTGCCTCCATTTCCATGGCAAATGTTTAGACTAGCTATATTCCTTAGTTCCACCAATTCTGACCATCAGAGCTAAGACACGCTATGCCATGACCATTGAGAAACATCATCCCAATTCCTTTCATATTTCGTTAGTCAATTCGGAAGCTCAATTCGGACGGGTTCTTTCATTTAATCGCTACTTTATGCAAAAGAAACCCGGGCGGAGGCATCCCAGATCCCTATTGAACTCTAGGGTCAACCGTTATCTTTTCTACATATCGTCATAAGATGAACTTCTTACATCCTCCTCTTCCTTTATACAACAACCTCATTCACTAAACTTCTACCTTAAGTGGCTCTTTGGCCTTATATTGAATGAACAATTAGTAAAAAACATAAATAGATAAATCGGAGGGACATTTCCGAATGAAACAATGTACAATTGCCAAAACATCTGATCTAAGAAATTCAACGCGAAAGAATGCCGAAGAGTACAATGGCTGAAAGAAACATCATAAACAGAGCAAATACGAGAGAAATGAACTGAATTACTTAATCTCTATCTATAAAAGGCAGGATGTGTGTGTGTGTGTGTGTAATGAATGCACGGCCGCAATTTTCGACGGATTTGCACCAAAATTTACATGCACATGCTCCAAGTTAGTGGCAAGGCCAAGACCGACATTGCATTTCCCAACTCCCATCGATAGTGAAAATAATCGATTTTTTCATGCTTCTACGGCAGTTTTGATGTAGTTTGTGGCCATTTTCTACTGGCCAGAGTGAGAGCCTATAGCTGGCTGCCACTAATAGGCAGGAAGATTCTATTGGCCAGCGTGAGAGCCAACAGCTGACTGACACGAATGTTCACTAGCATGCAAAAAATATCTATAGCTGCATTCGTCACAAGTGGGAAAAATTTAAATCTGCATGGCACTTTACTCCAGTTGGCTCATTCGCTTGCTTAAACTCAACGTTGATTGTGATTCCGCAGAACTGGGTTCGATGTGAAAAATATTTGTTGTTAACATTCTTTTTTCATTCGGTTTTTCCAGTTACTAGTCCTTTTTTAAAGCTGATCGTTTTGCGTTCATTTTGTTTAGTTCTTTTCTCGTAACAAATTTAATGTTTAGTATAGAGCTTATAAAATTTCGCAGTGTGAGATAGGCAAGAAGTAATGCATGTAGCAACATCAGCACGGCAAAGGGCACTACTTTAAAGGCAAGAAGAGCAAAAATATTTTAGGTCACGTGATAGCGATTGCTGTATGAGTCGTACGATTTTTGAATCAAGCACGGGCAACGCCAGGCTATGCTGCTAGTGTATAATAATAACAGTACTATTAAGACGCTTTGGGGTAATGGTTAATTATGCAGTTTTGTTGGACATTCTTATTGACTAGTGAATTGTCACTTACTAGATGGCCCGTATTTGTGGCCTCGAGCCAAGCTTCGCTAAACTTAATAAAAAATAATTTCAACAACACTTTTAATAATTTCATATAGAGATATGGGCGTCCTGGGCATGACGATAAACTACATCCGCGTCCTGGGTAAGACGATAAACTACGTCCAGCAGCAAGGCTTCTGATCCAGGAGGTTTTGAGAAGCGTGGAACCAACTCTTAATTGCTGGTGTTTCCAGGCCCACCCTGACCTGTTAGGGTCCCAACTGGCAAATAGTTACCACTCAAACTTGTGTAAAAAATAGGTTTTAATACCAGAAATACTTTGTGATAAAAAAAAATTACCATCAATAATTTTTGAAGGAAAAATCATCATCAGCAATACTTTAAAAAATAAATTACCAGCAATACAAACAGCTATACATTCTTTGAAAAAAATATTACCAGCTATAGATTTCAAGAAAAAATATTCCCAGAAATAGATTTTTGAAGAAAAACATTACCAGCAATAAAAACTTTGTCGGCATTAAATAACCCATTGAGGTTGATATGCCGTAAAACAAAAACCAAACCAAACAGAAATATGGCCGGAGTGTACAACTAAAGTAAAAAACGTTATGATGAAAATTAGAAAGCAGAGGAGATTTGTTGGAAAGAAATCAATGTATAATAGTAAAAAATGCAGATGTGGTGCTTCCATGGATGAGTTTGGTTTGGATCCTCTCTCCTGCCGTCGTAGTACGGGCCGATTTCCACGGCATGCAGCAATATACGACATCATCAGAAGAGGTTTGGATGCAGATGGGTTCCCTTCCAAAATCAAACCCGTAGGCCTCGACCGTGGTGATGGAAAGCGGCCGCATGGCATTACCATTTTCCCTTTTAAAATGGGTAAGTCGTTGATTTGGGATGCGACCTGTGCCGATACATTTTCAACTCGTAATTTGATCAGGTCCGCGGTTGAGCCGGGATCCGTCGCCCGGGACGCAGAGATAAAAAAAAATAGTTAAATATTCTTCTCTTGCTGATAGATTTTTTTTTTTTTTTACTCCTGTGGCAGTGGGGACTTCTAAGGTTATTATTCCTCGTTCGACGGCGTTCCTTCGGAGGATTGGCGCGATTGCGTCTCGATTAAGGAACGAGCCTCGCGAAACGGAGTGGCTCTTGCAGCGTGTCTCACTGGCCATGGTGCGAGGTAATGCTTTCGCCATCATTGCGACTGGTAGATGTTAGAAAAAAAGTTGTTTATATTTAAATTGTTCTGGAATTGTCATCAATAATCAACTGAACTTGCTGAATCAATTCAGGTGTTTTGATAATGTCATGTATAGTAAAAAATATTTCAGACATTCATTGAGAAAAATATGAAGATTTCAACAACTGAAACAAATAGACAAAGAACAAATTCAAAAAAGTTCAGTGTGCTCGAGTTATACAATAGACCAGAAATAGATATTTTTTCATATTAATATAGATTAAACAACCTAGGTGATGAATATTTAAAAAAAATTATTCACTTTAATAAAAAAAATATAAGGAATCCAGTTTACTACGTAAATACGAAAACACTCTCATAAAACATGATTTCTTAAAATTTTAAATCTGGAATACATTTTTCAAATATTCCAGAGACTTCTTTTCTTCTATGTGCAGAGTCCCTTCAGGAAATTGACAATCATAGCTCTCCACGATTTCCTGACCTTTGTAGCTCTAAATAATTTTTTTCTTTATGTTATCTCTTCTAAATCTTGTTCCGCCATCCATTTACTCAAGCTCGCAAGTTATACGTTGTTTCTCTTTGCCCTCTTGCATTCGATCTGTCTTGTGAGCATCAAATTTTCCAAGCCCTCTATCCTCATTACGCGACCTAGAAATTTCAACTATCACTTTCTGAGATTTAGTGTCGCTTTTGTTTCCACTTTCTCTAAAACTTGGTCGTTGCTCATATGTTTGATCCATGGTATTCTCAGCATCCTTCTGTAGAATCACATTTCTGTTGCCTTCAGCCATTTTCTTTATATGTGAGAGGATTGCCCAGTATTCACTGCCATATTGGAGGTCTGACATTGCATAACAGTTCAGTACTTTTTGCTTTGTTTCTAACAGCATTTGTCTGTTTCTTAATACTTCGCTTAGCTTTTGGAAGGTATCTTTCGCCATCACAGTGCGTCTTCGGGTTCTAATGTCGCACTTTCCGTCCTCTGTTAAGACACTTCCCAGATACTTAAATCGCTGTACTTGTTTGATTTTTGGTATCTCCAACTTCTAATTTGCTCGTTTGGCTCATCTTTTTGCTAACAACCATGCATTCTGTCTTCTTGCATTTGATGTTTAATCCTTTCTTCTCACTTTCCTTCATTTCCTTTCTGTGGGATTTCTTGTCGTTTCTTTTCTGTATCTGTTATCAACACTGTGTCATCTGCATATCTTATGTTATGAAGATTGTGGCCGCCAATAATAAATCCTGGTAGGACTCCTAATTCTCTCAGAATCGCCTCACTGTATAGATTGAATTATTCCGGCAAGAAGAGACATCCTTATCTTACACCCCTTTCTGTTTTTTTTATATTTACTGAATTCATTTTCTATCTGTATAGAGCCGGATTGCTGCCAGTATAGTTCCGGATTATTTTAATATCTTTCCCAAATATGACATGGCGACTTATCAGTTCCAACAAGTCTATGTAGCATATTTTATCAAACGCTTTCGTATAATCTATAGAACATAGGTACACGTCCTTCTGTATTTGTATTGCTATTTCTAATATCATTCCGGGCATAAATATCACATTCCTTGTTCCAGTGTCTTTAACAAAACAGCGTTGCTATTGTCCTTTTCTCTGTATAATTCTACTATTTCCGGTTTGATTCTACAGCATCCTCTATTCATTAGTATCATTGCGTATTTAAAAAAATGTTTTTCTTTTCCATTTTGATTTGTTTTTACGGCTTATCAACACTTCATGGGTTATTTAAAGCAGTAATATATTTCGAATTGTAGGAGGTTGATAACAGTACCCGATGTTCCCACGCAGTCCCCCATCTAAGTATTGAGCAGGTTCGTCGTTAAAGTTTTAGAAATCATTTCGTATGAGTATATTTCTTTGACTTCAGTCGGAGGTCACTTTACTATAAATTACATAGCAAACTGGACCCCCCACCCTATTATCTTTTATAATTAAAAAAAAAATATCGGAAGACCATCATATGAGTTTGTTGTTTTTATATATATATATATATATATATATATATATATATATATATCTTGAAGGACACTTCGCCTGTCATCTTTGTTGAAAAACTAAATCTACGGTTGCATGTTTATTTTCCCTCACATCGTGTATTTTTCTCTTTTTTCTTTTATTTTACATTTTCTGTTTCTTTCAGTCTTTCTTTCTTTGGCTTTTCGTTTAGTTTCTTTCTTTCTTTTAGCCTTTCGTTTAGATTTTTTCTTTCTTTCTTTCTTTCTTTCTTTCTTTCTTTCTTTCTTTTGGTTTGGTTTGTTTTGTCTTATCGCATATCAACCTGAATGGGTTATTTAATGCCAACAAGATTTATATTGCTGTTAATTTTCTTTTTCAAAAATATATTGTTGGCAATTTTTTTTTTTTTTTTTCAAATATATATTGTTGATAATATATTTTTCAAAAATAAATTGCTGGTAATATTTTATTTTTCAAAAATGTAATTCTGGAAAAAATAATAATGGTATTAAATCCTACAATTTCATAGTATTTTGACACTTTTTTTGTGGGGGAACTATTTGCCCATATCTGGGACCCTGAGAGGTGCTACCACCCCAGGGCAGGGTGGACCTGGGAACACCAGCCAATAAGAGGTGATTCCGCGCTACTCAAAACCTTCTGATCAAAGGCATTGTTATCGGATGTAGTTTATCGTCTTACAGGATGCGGATGTAGTTTATCGTCATACCCAGGACGCGGATGTAGTTTATCGTCTTACCCAGGACGCGGATGTAGTTTATCGTCTTACTCAGGACGCGGATGTAGTTTATCGTCTTACTCAGAACGCGGTTGTAGTTTATCGTCATACTCAGGACGCGGTTGTAGTTTATCGTCATACCCAGGACGCGGTTGTAGTTTATCGTCTTACCCAGGACGCGGTTGTAGTTTATCGTCTTACCCAGGACGCGGTTGTAGTTTATCGTCTTACCCAGGACGCGGACGTAGGTCATCGTCATACCCAAGACACATTTCGTTTATTATCTTTCTTTGTTCTTTCTTTCATTTTCTTTTCTTCTTTGTTTATTTCTTTTCCCTTTCGTTTAGTTTCTTTCTATCTTCTTTTCGGTGTTGTATAATGCATAGCAGGAGGTGTCTAGTTAATCATTACTACTGAGTCGTGACTTCGATCCACATACGTTCCTTTTACTTGTAACTGATACAAAATCTAAGCAAAGTTTACTAAATAAACGCACTTCAATATATTTCTTTTGGTAACGGTAATATAAGCCGATTCCTGATAGGGAAATATTCGTCATTCGCTGAACGAATTACAGGTGCTACTCGGGTAACGCTTTTCTACACTACCTGGCTATCGGGCTGGCATCTCATGATAATTAACCAGTGCCTTATAAAAACATCGAGCGTTCATTGACTGAGCAACCAGTGCTACTATCGTTTGAAATTTATAAAATCTTTCTAGTAAAAAAATTTTCAGAAAATCCAGTCCAGTAGCTGTCATCGATCTTTTCAGTATCGATGGGGGAAGGTTTCCTTCTTTAAATTTTTGTTGGAATTCAAGTGGATCTTTAATATCTTGATTATGTCGTTTCGGGTTACATGTTGCAGTTTTGTTAAAGTTATATTTTGGAATAGTTTAATTTAATTTTAATTGTAGCAAATTATATGGATTAATATCATGAAAGAGTTCTTTCATGTTGGTTTGGTTGGTTGATTTTGTTTATTCGCATATCTGAAATATACATAACTGGAACACAATTTTATGGCTTAAACTACACACACACACACACACACACGCATGCATATATATATATATATATATATATATATATATATATATACAGGGTCACAAGCTCGCATCAATCCAACCAAATATGTTAGCTCTATCGCTGATATTGAGCGCTTTCTAATAAGTACCGCGCATATAATATATAAATAATTATATATATATATTTATTGATATTTATATACACACCATTTTCATACACACACACACACATATACATATATATATATATATATATATATATATATATTGGCCTACAAATAAAATGTATTGCTGGTATTATTACTAATACTATCACTATATTCATGGTAGGTGTTCAGACGAGCTACATTCCTTAGTTCCACCAGTTAAGACCTTTACAGCTAAGCCTCTTGCTGCTCTATTGCTATTTCCATAGCAAATGTTCAGGAGCGCTATATTCCTTAGTTCCACCAGTTCAGACATTTACAGCTAAGCCTTTTGCTACACTATTGCTATTTCCATCGCAAATGTTCAGGAATGCTATATTCCTTAGTTCCACCAGTTCAGACCTTTACAGCTAAGCCTCTTGCTACTCTATTGCTATTTCCATAGCAAATGTTCAGGACAGCTATCTTCCTTAGTTCCACCAATTCAGAACTTTACAGCCAAGCCTCTTGCTACTCTATTGCTATTTCCATAGCAAATGTTCAGGAGCACTATATTCCTTAGTTCCACCAGTTCAGACCTTTACAGCTAAGCCTCTTGCTACTCTATTGCTATTTCCATAGCAAATGTTCAGGAGAGCTATTTTTCTTAGTTCCATCAGTTCAAACCTTTACAGCTAAGCCTCTTGCTACTCTATTGCTATTTCCATACCAAATGTTCAGGAGAGCTATATTCCTTAGTTCCACCAGTTCAGACATTTACAGCTAAGACTCTTTGCTATTTCCATAGCAAATGTTCAGGAGAGCTATATTCCTTAGTTCCCCCAGTTCAGACCTTTACAGCTAAGCCTCTTGCTACTCTATTGCTATTTCCATAGCAAATGTTCAGGAGAGCTATATTCCTTAGTTCCACCAGTTCAGACCTTTACAGCTAAGCCTCTTCCTACTCTATTGCTATTTCCATAGCAAATGTTCAGGAGCGCTATATTCCTTAGTTCCACCAGTTCAGACATTTACAGATAAGCCTCTTGCTACTCTATTGCTATTTCCATAGCAAATGTTCAGGAGAGCTATATTCCTTAGTTCCACTAGTTCAGACATTTACAGCTAAGCCTCTTGCTACTCTATTGCTATTTCCATAGCAAATGTTCAGGAGAGCTATATTCCTTAGTTCCACCAGTTCAGACCTTTACAGCTAAGCCTCTTTGCTATTTCCATAGCAAATGTTCAGGAGCGCTATATTCCTTAGTTCCACCAGTTCAGACCTTTACAGATAAGCCTCTTGCTACTCTATTGCTATTTCCATAGCAAATGTTCAGGGGAGCTATATTCCTTAGTTCCACCAGTTCAGACCTTTACAGCTAAGCCTCTTTGCTATTTCCATAGCAAATGTTCAGGAGAACGATATTCCTTAGTTCCACCAGTTCAGACCTTTACAGCTAAGCCTCTTGCTACTCTATTGCTATTTCCATAGCAAATGTTCAGGAGAGCTATATTCCTTAGTTCCACCAGTTCAGACCTTTACAGCTAAGCCTCTTGCTACTCTATTGCTATTTCCATAGCAAATGTTCAGGAGCGCTATATTCCTTAGTTCCACCAGTTCAGACCTTTACAGCTAAGCCTCTTGCTACTCTATTGCTATTTCCATAGCAAATGTTCAGGAGAGCTATATTCCTTAGTTCCACCAGTTCAGACCTTTACAGCTAAGCCTCTTGCTACTCTATTGCTATTTCCATAGCAAATGTTCAGGAGAGCTATATTCCTTAGTTCCACCAGTTCAGACCTTTACAGCTAAGCCTCTTGCTACTCTATTGCTATTTCCATAGCAAATGTTCAGGAGAGCTATATTCCTTAGTTCCACCAGTTCAGACCATTGCAGCTAAGCCTCTTGCTACTCTATTGCTATTTCCATAGCAAATGTTCAGGAGAGCTATATTCCTTAGTTCCACCAGTTCAGACCTTTACAGCTAAACCTCTTGCTACTCTATTGCTATTTTCATAGCAAATGTTCAGGAGAGCTATATTCCTTAGTTCCACTAGTTCAGACATTTACAGCTAAGCCTCTTGCTACTCTATTGCTATTTCCATAGCAAATGTTCAGGAGAGCTATATTCCTTAGTTCCACCAGTTCAGACCTTTACAGATAAGCCTCTTGCTACTCTATTGCTATTTCCATAGCAAATGTTCAGGAGCGCTATATTCCTTAGTTCCACCAGTTCAGACCTTTACAGCTAAGCCTCTTGCTACTCTATTGCTATTTCCATAGCAAATGTTCAGGAGCGCTATATTCCTTAGTTCCACCAGTTCAGACCTTTACAGCTAAGCCTCTTTGCTATTTCCATAGCAAATGTTCAGGAGAACGATATTCCTTAGTTCCACCAGTTCAGACCTTTACAGCTAAGCCTCTTGCTACTCTATTGCTATTTCCATAGCAAATGTTCAGGAGAGCTATATTCCTTAGTTCAACCAGTTCAGACCTTTACAGCTAAGCCTCTTGCTACTCTATTGCTATTTCCATAGCAAATGTTCAGGAGCGCTATATTCCTTAGTTCCACCAGTTCAGACCTTTACAGCTAAGCCTCTTGCTACTCTATTGCTATTTCCATAGCAAATGTTCAGGAGAGCTATATTCCTTAGTTCCACCAGTTCAGACCTTTACAGCTAAGCCTCTTGCTACTCTATTGCTATTTCCATAGCAAATGTTCAGGAGAGCTATATTCCTTAGTTCCACCAGTTCAGACCTTTACAGCTAAGCCTCTTGCTACTCTATTGCTATTTCCATAGCAAATGTTCAGGAGAGCTATATTCCTTAGTTCCACCAGTTCAGACCATTGCAGCTAAGCCTCTTGCTACTCTATTGCTATTTCCATAGCAAATGTTCAGGAGAGCTATATTCCTTAGTTCCACCAGTTCAGACCTTTACAGCTAAACCTCTTGCTACTCTATTGCTATTTTCATAGCAAATGTTCAGGAGAGCTATATTCCTTAGTTCCACCAGTTCAGACCTTTACAGCTAAGCCTCTTGGTACTCTATTGCTATTTCCATAGCAAATGTTCAGGAAAGCTATATTCCTTTGTTCCCCCAGTTCAGACCTTTACAGCTAAACCTCTTGCTACTCTATTGCTATTTCCATAGCAAATGTTCAGGGGAGCTATATTCCTTAGTTCCACCAGTTCAGACCTTTACAGCTAAGCTTCTTGCTACTCTATTACTATTTCCATAGCAAATGTTCAGGAGAGCTATATTCCTTAGTTCCACCAGTTCAGACCTTTACAGCTAAGCTTCTTGCTACTCTATTACTATTTCCATAGCAAATGTTCAGGGGAGCTATATTCATTTGTTCCACCATTTCAGACCTTTACAGCTAAGCCTCTTGCTACTCTATTGCTATTTCCATAGCAAATGTTCAGGAGAGCTATATTCCTTAGTTACTCCAGTTCAGACCTTTACAGCTAAACCTCTTGCTACTCTATTGCTATTTTCATAGCAAATGTTCAGGAGAGCTATATTCCTTAGTTTCACCAGTTCAGACCATTGCAGCTAAGCCTCTTGGTACTCTATTGCTATTTCCATAGCAAATGTTCAGGAAAGCTATATTCCTTTGTTCCCCCAGTTCAGACCTTTACAGCTAAACCTCTTGCTACTCTATTGCTATTTCCATAGCAAATGTTCAGGGGAGCTATATTCCTTAGTTCCACCAGTTCAGACCTTTACAGCTAAGCTTCTTGCTACTCTATTACTATTTCCATAACAAATGTTCAGGGGAGCTATATTCCCTTGTTCCACCAGTTCAGACCTTTACAGCTAAGCCTCTTGCTACTCTATTGCTATTTCCATAGCAAATGTTCAGGAGAGCTATATTCCTTAGTTCCACCAGTTCAGACCTTTACAGCTAAGCCTCTTGCTACTCTATTGCTATTTCCATAGCAAATGTTCAGGAGCGCTATATTCCTTAGTTACTCCAGTTCAGACCTTTACAGCTAAGCCTCTTGCTACTCTATTGCTATTTCCATAGCAAATGTTCAGGAGAGCTATATTCCTTAGTTCCACCAGTTCAGACCTTTACAGCTAAGCCTCTTGCTACTCTATTGCTATTTCCATAGCAAATGTTCAGGAGCGCTATATTCCTTAGTTCCACCAGTTCAGACCTTTACAGCTAAGCCTCTTGCTACTCTATTGCTATTTCCATAGCAAATGTTCAGGAGAGCTATATTCCTTAGTTCCACCAGTTCAGACCTTTACAGCTAAGCCTCTTGCTACTCTATTGCTATTTCCATAGCAAATGTTCAGGAGCGCTATATTCCTTAGTTACTCCAGTTCAGACCTTTACAGCTAAGTCTCTTGCTACTCTATTGCTATTTCCATAGCAAATGTTCAGGAGAGCTATATTCCTTAGTTCCACCAGTTCAGACCATTGCAGCTAAGCCTCTTGCTACTCTATTGCTATTTCCATAGCAAATGTTCAGGAGAGCTATATTCCTTAGTTCCACCAGTTCAGACCTTTACAGCTAGGCCTCTTGCTACTCTATTGCTATTTCCATAGCAAATGTTCAGGAGCGCTATATTCCTTAGTTACTCCAGTTCAGACCTTTACAGCTAAGTCTCTTGCTACTCTATTGCTATTTCCATAGCAAATGTTCAGGAGAGCTATATTCCTTAGTTCCACCAGTTCAGACCATTGCAGCTAAGCCTCTTGCTACTCTATTGCTATTTCCATAGCAAATGTTCAGGAGAGCTATATTCCTTAGTTCCACCAGTTCAGACCTTTACAGCTAAGCCTCTTGCTACTCTATTGCTATTTCCATAGCAAATGTTCAGGAGAGCTATATTCCTTAGTTCCACCAGTTCAGACCATTGCAGCTAAGCCTCTTGCTACTCTATTGCTATTTCCATAGCAAATGTTCAGGAGAGCTATATTCCTTAGTTCCACCAGTTCAGACCTTTACAGCTAAGCCTCTTGCTACTCTATTGCTATTTCCATAGCAAAGGTTCAGGAGAGCTATATTCCTTAGTTCCACCAGTTCAGACCTTTACAGCTAAGCCTCTTGCTACTCTATTGCTATTTCCATAGCAAATGTTCAGGAGAGCTATATTCCTTAGTTCCACCAGTTCAGACCTTTACAGCTAAGCTTCTTGCTACTCTATTACTATTTCCATAGCAAATGTTCAGGGGAGCTATATTCCTTTGTTCCACCAGTTCAGACCTTTACAGCTAAGCCTCTTGCTACTCTATTGCTATTTCCATAGCAAATGTTCAGGAGAGCTATATTCCTTAGTTACTCCAGTTCAGACCTTTACAGCTAAACCTCTTGCTACTCTATTGCTATTTTCATAGCAAATGTTCAGGAGAGCTATATTCCTTAGTTTCACCAGTTCAGACCATTGCAGCTAAGCCTCTTGCTACTCTATTGCTATTTCCATAGCAAATGTTCAGGAGAGCTATATTCCTTAGTTCCACCAGTTCAGACCTTTACCGCTCATCCTCTTGCTACTCTATTGCTATTTCCATAGCAAATGTTCAGGAGAGCTATATTCCTTAGTTCCACCTGTTCAGACCTTTACAGCTAAACCTCTTGCTACTCTATTGCTATTTCCATAGCAAATGTTCAGGAGCGTTATATTCCTTAGTTCCACCAGTTCAGACCTTTGCAGCTAAGCCTCTTGCTGCTCTATTGCTATTTCCATCGCAAATGTTCAGGAGAGCTATTGGAATAAAAGAAACGGCTTTATTTAGGAGTTTCGACGGTGAAGGGGTGAGAGCGGGATGCCAGCCTCGTATGGCGCTTGAACTCATGACGTCTGCGAACCAGCGAATACAGCTTCTCGGAGCAATTTCCATGGAAGTATTTGTAGAACAAAACTTAATCTCTTCAGTAACTATTTTTACCAGTGACAGGACCCAAAATGTTGTGAGTTCAATACCGCAGTTGCGCATCAGTGATCAACTTTGGCCATGACAAACTATTAGCTCCCAGTCAGAAGGTACTGCCTGATCAGATTGGGGTTTGGTCTGAACATTGCCAGCCAAATAATGAGATCCGTCGTCGATGCCGTATTATCTCAGGATGAAAAAAAATCAGAGGCAACCTCCACTTATAATTACATGAGAATATCACGTCCAAAACTAGTTTCACTGACCAGCTGTCGCATTTTGAACTAACAAGCAAAATTCCAGAGCGACCAAAAAACGGAACTCGGATATTTGGCTTAACTGTCTGGTAGGAAGAAAACGTTCTGCTTTGGTAGCGAGGTAATGTGCTTCCTGACATCCCAGAGGCGGTCACAAGGAGAAAGGTATCCTCTCTTTGTGGCAAGCTTGTTGGACACCTTCCAGTCTGTGGATGGCTACGAGTAGCGGCTGGTGTCATCAGACGAAGAGCAATCACAGTGACGAAAGCTTGGGACGATCGAACCGATGATGCCCCATTCAAAAGGATTCTGACAGAGACTATTACCAGTGTTAGGGAAAGCGACCCGTGTAGAGGCGAGTGTTGCGTTGATAGCAAAGAACTTGGTGTGTGGGTTGACGCATGTTCTTTGTAGTTTTGCTTGAATCACGTGGGTCCATTATCGAAGACGCATGCTGGTTGCGACCAGCGTCGGACACGCAGCATATCAACCTCGCGAAGCTATTATAAAGGAGTTAAATCTGGCTATACACTGGGATGCTAAGACTGTAAATTTAAAAACTGATTCGCTGTGTGTGTACGTCAATTACTTACGAACACGTTCACAGACAAAGTCAGATTGAGCACTAAGGCTTCGAAGGAGATGCTGAGCAGGAAACGACTGCAAACCTTCCTGGTGTTGCTTTAATGGTGGACGTTACGCTCGTCAAATCGAATCAGAAAAAAACATTAGACCGGCAGAGGTAGCTGGAAGCAATGAAGAGTTACGGCATAACCTGTGCTACAGGAATGTGCTGCGACTGGTAGCAGTATGGAACCAAGTCAGAGAAGGCAAATACACAGTGGACACCCCGGTGTAAAACGAACGTTGTCGCTTCGTGTACGACGAAAGAGACTGAGATCAGCTGTTAAATCCTGCCTGGAATTTCTGTCAATCGATATGGCACCGATCCGATGACGAAAAGAGAAACTGAAGACCGTAGATATATGGCAGAGACTAGGGATGGATATCACCCATTACACGCGTGCCCAATACCTGAGCCCTAATAAACTGTGGACCTACTCGATTTGCCATTTGGTGACCTCTACAAGAAGATTCGGCTACTGTGATGCAGTGTGGCACCATTTAACGAGGCAGAGAGGGAAAAGAAGGAGAGGAAGAAAAGGAGAGGCTAAGAACCGAATCGTGAGTGATAAGCAAGAACGCACACACAGCTAAGAGACAATGGATAAAGGGATATTTTGATAAGTAACAAATGGCGAAAGAATGTCATTACAATGACAGGGAAATTCTGAGTAAAAAGAAAGGGAAAGAAGGAAAGAATCAGATGTGTTTTGGCATCGGCCGTGTTATCTAAAAGATATGAAAACAAACTATTGGTACAGGAAGACATCTTATTATCAACTACAGACCGACTGGCCAGAGAAAGAGGGGAAAATTCAAATGAAAATGTTATTTCGTTAAGTGACGAAAAACAGACAACTAAAAAGACTTAGATATGAAAAATTAAAAAAAAAACACCCACGAGTATCCTTGGCCTGCGATAATAAAATTTTGTTATCAGGAATTGTGCCGAAAGAAAATAAATGTGTTTTTTTTTTTCTTAATTCGAGGCGACAGACCGACTGGAACTTTGGAGATGTTCCTTTTTGAGACCATGTCGAGAAGACCACATATTCTGATATTTAGCGATAAAATACCTGACGCAAACCACGTGTAGAACAAGAGTTATGACCGCCATTGTCATATTGTCCCGTTCGCGGCTGGAGAAATGATAATCCATTAAGGGGAAGAAAAGGGAAGAGATATTTTTTTTTTTAAGCAAGATATTTTTTCTCTTCCTGAAACAAAGCCACAGATTCGTCCACGCCCGACTAAGACATCATTGGTCGTGTGGTAAACACGTGATGCACGAGGGAGGCTGTTGCCGCCCATCTGGAGGATGAGTAAGAGAGGTTGCCACGAAGATGTGGGGAGGGCAGTTCACGCCCTTCTGAAGTATGATGAGAAGGTGGGAGTGAGGAAAGGTTCCCAAAAATGGAAAAAGGTGGAAATTCCTAACCAGAGAGGTGGATATGTATTTAGAATTATCGAGGAACCCCCCAGCGCCGACAAACTCACCCCGGTTTTCCACAACGAGCAAAAATGAGTCGAGACCCAGCAATTCTCAGTCTCCGGTTGAGGCAAGCCTCGCAGATAGCTGACCAAGATTCCCGCACACTTTCCGGACCCACATCTTCAAACCAAGAACAATTATTTTGAAGAGCGACTTAGATCCAGATCACCGAAATAAGTTTTTCTTTTGACTTTCGTCCAAAGACCCACCGAAACACCAACTTCTTAGAGAGCAGACGACTTGAAGTGTTAAAACTTGCCTAGCGGAAAACGACGTGTCACAATCCATAGAACGGGTCGGGAGATAGATGCAGTCCTATGTAACGAACAACTAGACATAAAGTTTGTTACCTTTTTCTTTGATACTTTGAACTTTTGAGTTTTCATTTTATTGCCTTTTATGCGTATTTTTGTGGTATCACCCCCGTTGGACTCGGTTTGCAGTACGGCTCCGATGACTGATTGATTTCCTCTGCCTAGATCAAATCACAACGTGGGTAGGCAGACTGGGAATCAAAGTAGGACGTCACAGTTGGTGCCGTGGTAGACTGGGATACAACGACACGGTTGGCGCTCCGACCAGGGGACGACGTCACACAGTGTCTTAACTCTATCTTTTTTGAGAGGAGCCCACCTAAAAAGATCTTGACAGATAACGATACGGCGTTTAACAGCAGGAGCTTCAGAACGTTTGCTGAGACGTGCGGTGTTCGTCCGCGTTTCCGATATGCGCATACGCCGTCTTGAAACGGCATTGTTGAACGATCGCGCAGATCCATAAAGCTGATTGCTGCCGGAAAGCAAAGCTCTGTCCAGGAAGCGGTTTTACTGGAACAACGTTACCCCAGTGGCGACTGTTAGGGCTAATGATTTGTATCAGTATGAAGTTCAAGTGAAAGGTGTCGACAGGATCACCTACGCTGATGCCCGAGTCCGGCAAGAGTATGTACAAGAAAGGGGACGTCGTACTAGTACGGAGCCCGTCGAACAGTTGCCCGAGTAAATGGAATACTGGGACAGTGACCGGATTTGTGAGTCTCTAAGTCCCCAAGTCCCCAAGAGGTTTTTGCGAATGGAATTCAGCGCCATTTTCCTCATATGGTGATCAGTTCTGTGGAAGACGAAACCGCCGCGTCGAGTGAATGACGATGAGGTGAGTATACCTGTAATGAAGGACGAAGACGACCATTCAGTTCATATTGACTATAGCCACTCGAGCGACAGTGACGACAATGAAGTTCGGCAGATCGTAACAGGGCCTCCTCAAGAACCAAGTAAGCCTGTAGAACAGCTTCTTCAAAGAAGCAGCAGCGGATGTAAAAGCTCCCCACCACCAGCTGCTACCTGTGTGATAGTGAGCTCATTAGGACAATTATGTGTCCTCTGACCGGAATCGTGTAGGATACAGTTTCGATCCCTGTCGGAGGACACATATTTTCTATGAAATTTCTCGGACATTCATGTTAAATGTAGTTAATGCTGTTTATTATAGACAGAGTATTTACTTAAATATTTACAATTTATTCGTTACGATATGTCTAATGTTTCTTTCTGCTTACTTGCCCAGATACGCCCACTGCGGGGAAGGAGTTGATCTCCCCGTATACTTTGATTCTCGCTTCAGACAACGTTGACCATTGGAAGATATGCCTGTACTGTTTTGGCTAAAAAAGCGTCAGTAAGATTTCGGCCATCCTAAATATACGCTATCCGTTCTTTTAGCCAAGTAAATTAATTTTCTGGAGTAGTCCCGGTTGGGTCCCGGGTTTTTTTCCAACTCTCTCCCACGCCTTTATCCACTGTATCATGTGTCCTTGAGTACACATGGCACAGTGGATAAAGGCGTTAGTTAGATCCAGTGACAGGACCCAAAGAGTGTGAGTTCAATACCCGGCTAAGGCAGTGGAGAACTTGGAGAGGTAAATTAACAGGAGATAACTGATAACTGACATCCATTAAACATGGCACGTGGAACTAGAACAGTCTACCTCAGTGAGCGAAATAACGGGTTCAGTTCGACATTCCAACCACCTGAAGAAGGCCGGAGCGTACAACAGCCGAAACGTTGTAATAAATATGGCGACAAAGATGAGGACAGTAGTCCGAATAATGTAAATAGTGTACATAATACCTCATCTCAGAAATATAGACAGATATAATTTACACATTAGCATTTATTGACCAATCAGTGAGTTTGTTTCAGACACACCTCAAATGTTTGGAAAAGCTGACAACTCTTTTTAATTTGAAATACAGAGGTAACAAGGCCACATGGTATAGTGGATAAAAGCGTCAGTAAGCTTCAGTGACAGGACCCACAAAGTGTGAGTTTAATACTCGGTTAAGGCAGTGGAGAACTCCGATAGGGGAATTAACAGGAGATAACTGATAACTGACATCCATTAAACATGGCACGTGGAACTAGAACAGTCTACCCCAGTTAACGAAATAAACGGTTCAGTTCGACATTCCAACCACCTGAAGAAGGCCGGAGCGTACAACGATCGAAACGTTGTAATAAATATGGCGACAAAGATGAGGACAATAGTCCGAACAATGTAAACATCCCCATAAGGTTGTCTTAATTCTGCATTAGATTTTATTTTACTTAAAATTCATTATATTGTAAGTAATTGTATTTCCTTCTCTACCTGATAGGGGAGTGACTATAATGTAAAGAGGAGGTATCGCCTTAAGTTAATTCGTAATGTAAACGTATCCGCCTCAACGCTAATATTTTATGGTTTATCCATTATTTCCTGTTTAAGATAGGGTTTCCGTTTCCTTTTTTATTTATCTAAATTTCCCCCCTAATATGAGAAGATAGGTTTGCGTAAGCGACATAAGTTTACCTTGCCGTGCACGAGAGACTCAATCTGTGCAGACTGGGTAACGTATCAAGTGACTCAAAAGTTATCATTCGTTATTCTCACTTCCAATGGTCTACTTACTGGTCTACTTACTTACTCTCCTCAAAAGTTATCATTCTTTATTCTCACTTCCAATGGTCTACTTACTGATCTACTTACTTACTCTCCCTAAACGTCTCATTACAAGTTTCTTCTCCAAACGTCTCATTGTTATCATCCCCACTACAGGTCTCATTGGTTAGTCTCCCCGTCCTTTATTCAATTTTGCTTAGTCTCCACTATAAAAGTTCAAATGACCTAGCATCCCCTTTAAAGATTCTCTTTATTCAACATCTCCTCTAACGGTTCTCTTTACTTAGCATCCCCTCTAAAAGTTTCATAATTTGTTAAACTTCTTTACTCGCCTCGTCAGCGCTTCTGATTCTTGTAACCCCATCTTTTTTTTTTAATGACAACAGTATCACGGGTTGGCGTGTAAGACAAAAAGATAATGGTATAAACAGATGAGGTTGCTAGAAGGAGGAGAGTAAAAGAAAGAACAGATTTCAAAAAATTGTGGCTGTATCTGTTGCTCGCACCGGTATTGTTGTTCTTTGTTTCCCATGGCGAAAAAAAAAAAGGATATTTTGTGAGAAGATGCAATCTAGCGAGCAGACAACACGGGGTAATATCATTGTATGTTTATCAAGAGAACGAAAACATACTTTTTTTTTAAATGCCTTAAAATGTTAATAATAATAACGAAGCATAATTCCATTGTCACATCTTGACGGATGTGCAGTCACTCGAAATGTCGCGATGCCTATCTGTGAACGATGTGCGATATAACTTCTTCAGATAATGTCGACAATCTTGGAAGGAGCTCCAGAATTTGACGGGTTCATAAGAATGTACCATAAAAAAAACTTGTATGTGTGTATATAATATATTTAGATATTAATAAGCCGAGGAAAGTCTAACACAAGACAAAGCAATTGGCCTACAAGATTTATACATGATGTACAATGTCAGATTAGAGATTATAGAACATATTTTCACAATAAATAAAATTGGTCTTCAGCCACCGACATTGGGAAAATTTTCAAGCTATATTTACATTATATATTAATATAAGATTCTACTGGGCATGAAATAAAGATCGATTTTCTATTGTTACTAAATAATAAAATGACACCCGCGAATAATTGAATTATGTCAGATTTTCTGCAAGTCAGTGTTTTCAAGGTAACATTGCTATTAACCAACCAATTTTAGTTACAACTTCAGAATACACACACACATACACACACTCATATATATATATATATATATATATATATATATATATATATATATATATATATATTGTTTATACGATATTTTTATTGATACAAATATATAAGTAAATTCTCTGTTTATAATAAATAGTATTAACTACATTTATCTGCCTGAAGGTCCGAGAGATTTCTCAGAAATATGTGTCCTCCGACAGAAATTGATCCTCTATCGTACACGGAACTGTCATATAGTTTGACGTGGTGTATCTTCAGGGGATATATATATATATATATGTGTGTGTGTGTGTGTGTGTAATATAATCAAGTCCTGTTTCATCTTATGCTATGATTTGTAAATATTCAGAAAGGCAGTTGTCTATCATTTTTCTTTAATCATTTCAGCCGAAGTAAGGGGATAAAGTCACTAAGACCATAAGAGTTTAATGAGGATGAAAGAGAGTGGCGTGAAGGAAACTAAGAAAATGTTACTGGGAGGGGAGAATGGACAATAAAAAGAACTAATTAGGTAATTTTCTGTCGTGGAAAACTAACTGATGAGCTTTCCTTTGTGGCAACTGGATCTCATGAATTTAAGCGCAGTACTAGACTGGTAGTTAGATTTCATCATTTTACTGCGGAAATTGTTAGATGGAACTGAAAATTCCGTCTTCTTGCTTTCCTGTTATTCACAATTTAAATGTTCTACTTAAGATGTCATCGCAATATCCTAAAGATGATTCGGAAAGATAGATTCAGGAACTAGGAAGTGCTAAGAATTAAAATTCTGGAAACATTAGTGAAATGCTAGCAGATAGACGGATAAAGTTCACCTGCTATGTCCTCCGATTACCTGACATCCGGCTAGCCAAAGTTGCTATAAACTGGATAACTCAATCCTGAAAAAGGCCAGAACGACATGGTGCACTGAATTCCAGGCTTTGGGATTTGCCAAAGATCGAGCTATGTGAAAGAAGATTCTGACCATTTGCTATGTAATGACTGGAGGAACAAGGTAGGTAGCAAGGTTGCATGTTAAGTATCATTTCATATCAGAATTTGTGCAAATAGAAAGCATATACTTCCTACCTTACCTTACGAGAAGCATAAAGCAGCATAAAATAATTGCAAACCCCAAAGATAAGAGAATACTTGACAGCAAATAAGAAAACAGGAAAATTAGGATAGTTCGACACAGGAACTGCACAAAGATCACTGGTAAATTAAAATAAAACACTTTGTAGAACGACTACTCTGTTCAGAAGATTATTATCAATGTAGAGAAATTATAAATACTCTACATATTAAGTAGCACTTCACATCATAATGTTATATAACATTATTGTCCTCTTAACTGTTTTATATGCATTCAAAACTATCACAAACTTTTAGATGTTCCATTTAAATTGCCTTCACAAATACAGGTACACCTCACCCGACGTCATTAATTTGTTCCAGAGGTCACGATTTAAGTCGAAATAATCACACTATAAGCAAATTAGCACTCTCTATTGCCTATTACTGTATTAATAATATGTACGTAAAGTATTCCAAATAAAATAATTCATTTCTACCTTATCTTCCAGCAATATAACCTTACACTTAGCATTAGCACTTGCACTGGGAATTTTCTTCTGAGTCATGATCAAAAGTATATTCTAAATCACAATTGAAATGTAAATGAATGGACGTCAACGGCAGAGCACAGATGTAAACAAGTCTGGATTCAAAATCGGTGTTGTAGCGCAAAACAACGCACTATTGCCGCCTGTCGGCAGGAATTTGAAATATGAATATCTGCTGAACATATTTTATTATAATAATTGTTTTTGATGATTTTATGATATATATATATATATATATATATATATTCCAGAATCATTTTCCAACTTTTTCAAGATGATCTTCTCCCTCTCTAACCTTCTAATTTTCTGTCCTGGAGTAACAAGTTGCCTCACACGCTCCACGTACGATTTCATTTTCAAGACTTTTTTCATTGCTCTTTGTACTGTCATAACTTTAAATCTTCTCTCACGGCCGAAACGTTTTATGAATTCAGTTAGACCTTTTCTAATTGATATATATGAAAAAATAGAGTTTTTTTTGTTTGTGTTTTTGCTATATTTATGGGATAAAGTGCTGAATATCAGAGATAGAGCATATGTAAATATAAAAATTAACATTGAAATCAACACACTGAGGCGACAGGCGGTTTCATGCTAAACGCAATCATCAGGTGCGCTGATGATTGCGCTGCGTTTAGCATAAAACACTCTGCCACTTGTTAGTGTTGACTTCAATGTTTACTTCGTATATATATATATATATATATATATATATATATATATATAAAATATTATTCATTTTTGTATATATATGATATAAATAATTTTAAATATAATTTTATGTGTTTATCGTAATTTTAGTGTTCTGAAGTATCTAATATTTTACAGCCGAGTAAAACTACTTAAGGCGAGTTTTATTTATCCATGTAATACTTAAGAAAAATCGACGTATCTTCGAAAATGACTTAACTCGAAACGACTTAAGACGAGGTATCACTGTACTGTGTCTTGGAGATAGACTTAGGAACAAGGAAGTGTTATGACATGCCAATTCTACAAACCATAGAATAATGGTTCACTGGTAATATCCTGTGATATTTAAGTGACTTAAAACATATAACAGTCCATTTTTATGGTAAAAATTGGCAAAATTGTACATCCTCATTGTAAAAAACAAACGAAAAATGATGCGTTGTGCTTGGGCTTTGTTCTTTGTTAGGGGTCTTAAAAGTGGCTTATACTAAGTCTGGGGGCATCATTACAGTTCTGTTTTTAGAAAATGTTTTAAACTTTATATTTTATGTCTTGTTACGCGTATTTTTATACAATATTTTCAATGGTTGTATCGATCTATGGGTAATCAAAAACAGTTATTGTACGTATGAAAGTAAATTTACGCTAACTGTATGGTCACCAATACTATTTTTCAAAAATGATTTAAAAAGGTCTGAAATAAAAGTGGTTAGGATGAAAGATTAAGGTATATGGGGTTTTAACAATCAAAATACGTACTTATAAGCACTTTTAGGGTGGGGTTTACAAGAATTCACGGATTTTAACTATTCGCGGCCGGTTCAGGTCCCTAACCCCCGCGAATATGAAGGGCTCAGTGTATATGAATAAAAATTGTGGTACTCGGACAAAATCAGTAAAACAAAATCTTACCTAGACTTAAAAGAATAATTCTTTAATATATTCCTTCAAATGTAAAAATACTTTAGTATATTACCTCAAATGTAAAAGTAATTTAGCATATTCCCTCAAATGTAAAAATACTTTGCAATATTCTTTCACATGTAAAAATACTTTAGCAATTCTCTCAAATGTAAAAATACTTTAGCAATTCTCTCAAATATAAAAATACTTTAGCAATTCTCTCAAATGTAAAAATACTTTAGCAATTCTCTCAAATATAAAAATACTTTAGCAATTCTCTCAAATGTAAAAATACTTTAACAATTCTCTCAAATGTAAAAATACGTTGGCAATTCTCTCAAATGTAAAAATACGTTAGCAATTCCCTCAAATCTAAAAATACTTTAGCAATTCTCTCAAATGTAAAAATACTTTAGCAATTCCCTCAAATCTAAAAATACTTTAGCTATTCCTTCAAATGTAAAAATACTTTAGCAATTGCCTCAAATCTAAAAATACTTTAGCAATTCTCTCAAATGTAAAAATACGTTAGCAATTCTCTCAAATGTAAAAATACGTTAGCAATTCCCTCAAATCTAAAAATACTTTAGCAATTCTCTCAAATGTAAAAATACTTTAGCAATTCCCTCAAATCTAAAAATACTTTAGCTATTCCTTCAAATGTAAAAATACTTTAGCAATTCCCTCAAATCTAAAAATACTTTAGCAATTCTCTCAAATGTAAAAATACGTTAGCAATTCTCTCAAATGTAAAAATACTTTAGCAATTCCCTCAAATGTAAAAATACTTTAGCAATTCCCTCAAATGTAAAAATACTTTTGCAATTCTCTCAAATGTAAAAATACGTTAGCATATTTCCTCATATGTAAAAATACTTTAGCAATTCTCTCAAATGTAAAAATACGTTAGCAATTCCCTCAAATCTAAAAATACTTTAGCAATTCTCTCAAATGTAAAAATACTTTAGCAATTCCCTCAAATCTAAAAATACTTTAGCTATTCCTTCAAATGTAAAAATACTTTAGCAATTCCCTCAAATCTAAAAATACTTTAGCAATTCTCTCAAATGTAAAAATACGTTAGCAATTCTCTCAAATGTAAAAATACTTTAGCAATTCCCTCAAATGTAAAAATACTTTTGCAATTCTCTCAAATGTAAAAATACGTTAGCATATTTCCTCATATGTAAAAATACTTTAGCAATTCTCTCAAATGTAAAAATACTTTAGCATATTTCTTCAAATGTAAGAAGAATTTAGCCTATTCCCTCAAATTAAAAATTCTTTAGTATATTCATTGAAATTTAAAAATACTTTAATATATTCCCTCAAATGTAAAAATACTTTGCCATATTCCCTCAAATGAAAACAAAAACAAACAATATTTCATGTGTAGGATGTATCAGTATAAAAATTAAAATTTTAATAAAATTTCCTTCGCATGTTTCTTGCTTAGCTGAATAATTAGTCTGACTAATTTTTTATCGCGACGTCAGGGAAAAATATTACAAAAACCAAATCCATTTGTTCATTCCTATTAATTAAATAATTTAAAACATTACTTATTTCATTAAATACATTAAGTAATTCATTACTAAACAAATTAAAACATCACCTATACTTTAGAAAAAATAATTTCTGCTCCGATGCCAAATTTCATTAAAGTGTTATAAACTATTCTAGAAAAATGACGAGTTGTCCTTCGGTAAGCATTGAACGTGTATAGTTCTAATTTAATAATAATTTAATGTTAAATTTGATATGTCTTAAATTTTACATTTTGTATCATTAGCTAACATTTCGATTTGATTTATATATATATATATATATATATATATATGTATATATTAGGTTGGTGCAAAAATAATATCGTTTTTGACGTTAAAAAATACGTCAAAAAACGATATTATTTTTGCACCAACCTAATATATATATGTATATATATAATTTAAAGATAAACATACTACTATAAGGCACCATTAGTTATAATTTATTTCACCAGAGAATTTTATTTTTCTCTGGATCTTCAGACTTCACTTTTAAATGTGAAAAGAAAAATGAATTTAAAATTTACACTTTTGAAGGGCAGTGTTAAGCTTCTACAGGGTGGGGCAGAGCAACTTGCTTATTTGGAATATCAATTAAAACACAAGTAATGCATGTAATACATGTAATTCTTTGAACTGCAACTAGTTCCACATTTAAATTTTATTTTTTCCAGTTTTAAAGATATCAGTAAGATGGCGTCCATTCTTCTCTATACACTGAGTCAATGTTTTGGGGTGACCTTGCTGTTCGTGGGAGGCCAGGTTTCTTTTTCTTTACATCACCCGTTTCCCTGAAATTGTTTACCCATGAAACAATCGACTGCCGGCCAGGAACACGACCACGGGGGGCAATATTGAAATGTCTACGGAATGCACGTTGCGTTGCGACGATTGAGCGACCGCTTGAAAAAAATGCCTCAACAGCGGAAGCGCGTTCCAACTTCGTCCACTCGATGATGCTCACTGGGGTTCCTGAAAAATAAACAAAAAATAAATAACGCACGTTAAGAACCAAACTTTAAGCCCCACCCTCTCAAATAAGTCCATCCCTACCATCCTTGGAGCAACTATCACTTTAGGGCGCCAAATTTAAATAAGCAAGTTGCTCTGTCCCACCCTTTATAAGGTGACATAGAGGGTGGAGAAGAATTGTGTGAGAGACATGGTCGAGTTTAGACCGGGATGGGAGAGTTTTAAAATTTATTTTTATTTTATTACCATACTTAATATTGAGGGGGAGGGGTATTTAAATGAATTTAAAATTTACACTTTTGACGGGAAGTATTAAGCTTATACAGTGTAACCCTGATATAAGAGACTCGGATATCAGAGAAACCCGGATATAAGAGCGATTTTATCTGGTCCCAAATTAGAGCCTGTGTTAATGTATATAAAATAAACCAAACCCAGATATAAGAGAAACCCGGATATAAGAGACCTCTTCTCCGGTCCCTACAACTCTCTTATCTCTGGGTTACACTGTATAAGTTGAATTAGAGGGTGACGAGGAATGGTGTGAGAGACATGGTCGAGTTTAGAGAGGGAAGGGAAAGTTTTAAAATTTATCTTCATATTTCTTTTTATTACAATACGTAATATTAAGGGAGGAGGAGGTAAGGATCAGACATTGACCTATTTAATCGATCAACTTAACAGAAATGATATGGGAAAAAGGAAGAAGAAGAAAAGGGAAAAAGAATAAATATATATATATATATATATATATATACATATATATATATATATATATATTAGGTTGGTGCAAAAATAATGACGTAATAAGAAGAAAAGGGGAAAAGAAAAAAAGGGAAGTAAAGGGATAAGAGATAAGAGATGTACGTAGGGTTTTTGGAGGAAGGAGAGGGGTGGTATATATCTTTAGCAATTTAGATAAAAACAGATTTTAACGTTTGATAGTAATTTAAATGTTTAGAAACTCCACAAAGAAATTAAATTCAATGCTTGTTAGCAATTTATATACATATATATATATATATATATATATGTGTGAAAATATTGTAGAAAATAGGAAAGAAACTGGTTTGGTAAATAATCCAAAGTTCCTTAGTATTTTTGTAATTATTTTTAAAAAATAGTGCTCGATACGAAAGTAGAGCATAAATATAATTATTTATTTAAAAATATGATTCCAACTCGCTACATTTTGAAACATGAGACCTCTTATATAGCGAGTTGGAATCATATTTTTAAATAAATAATTATATATATATATATATATATATATATATATATATATACTTACAATGGATAAATTGTTGTCGAAATTACGCAAAAATGAAAATAACAATGACATCACATTTTAATAGATATATTTATCAAAATTACACAAAAATATTTTGAAATACTCACGAGTACATTTATTCAATAAAATCGCCAGTGGCTTCAACCACGGCCTCTAAACGATTTCGGAATCCCCCGCAACTCTTCTGGACGGTCTCCTTATTTAAGTTGGTGAATGATGCCATAATCCTGGCCTTCAGTTTAGCTTTGCTGTTACAAAATTGCTTGTTGTACTCTTGCTCAATTGCGCCCCACACATAATGATCAATGAAGTTGCAGTCTGGGGAGTTAGGTGGCCAGATGTAAGGGGGTGTTGTGGTCGCAGAAACTGTCTGACAGCAGTGACTGAGTTATCCTGCTTGCGTGACATGGTGCAGAATCCTTTTGTGACATATTTCAGATTATAGATTGACACCCAAACACTCTGAAATGTTCATTTGGACCTTCCGGCGCCAATGCCAAGCAGTACAGGATGCCGTTTTCAAATTTTGAGCGCGTGAATTGAGTTATGGGGCTCTTTTTCTCACAGATGGTAGCCAACTGACCCTAAAAAACAAGGCAGTCGACAAAATCAAAAACAAACATCACGCATTAAAAATATAAAATGTCGCGAATTTTCGCATCGTACCCTATATATATATATGTGTGTGTGTGTGTGTGTGTGTGTATATATATATATATATATATATATATATATATATATGGAGAGAGAGAAAGAGAGAGAGAGGAAGTTAATATAAGTAAAAGGCTTGTCATTTAGTTGATAGATGTTAACATCAGCACCTCGACTCTAGATTTTCATATAGGGATCTGTCCGTCCACTCGTCAGGAAATGTCAGTACTTGATTTGTAACAAACGGCGAAGAAAAATGTTAAAATACGCATTTATTATTATTAACATATATATAAAGACATTTTTATGTTTATACATTCTTTTTATAGATACAAATATTTAAGTAAATGCTCTGTTTCATAATAAACAGTATTAAAAACATTTACCGGCCTGAATGTCCGTGAAATGTACATAGAAAATCTTCGTCCTCCAACATGAATCGAGCTTGTATCCTATACGGAACCGTCATATAGCCTGACGTGCCTTTAACCGATTGGGCCATAGAGCAGCCTTCGGTAAGCTAGGTCGATTTTACTGTCTTTAAACTACAAACTTCCAAAGTTCTCTCACGTGCATTCATATCTGCTCATGGCGTATCCAAATGTAACCAAATGACGTCACTTATTATGAAATGAACAAAGCCCGACAATTATTTTAAGACATTTTTATGATTATTGTCACTTCAGGCTACATGACGGTTCCGTATAGGATACAGGTTCGATTCCTGTCGGTGGACGAATATTTTCTATGAAAATTTCTCGGGCATTTAGGCCGATAGATGCTGTTTAATAATGTCTATTATAAAAAGAGCATTTACTTAAAAATTTGTATCTATAAGAAGAATGTATAACCATAAAAATGTCTTAAAATAATTGTCGGACTTTGTCCATTTCATAATATATATATATATATATATATATATATATATATATATATATATCGGTATATAGACACTGAGGCCAACACGAGTGACGACAATCTATCATTTAAGATTGCTTAATCTTCATTTAAGTGTCATACATGACACACGTTTCGACGTTTATCTCATAATAACCATTTCCCAAGATTCGCTGCCATGCAAGGCTAGTAAAGCAAGTATACCCTACTGTTTAACCAATAGTTGAAGGTAGGGAGAAAATATAATTTCATGGCTTTCACAATGCGACTTGAAGGAAAGAGAGTAGGGCGAGATTTGAACTCGGCTTTTTTCGTAAATAACCGTTAATTTCCCCGCCATAAAGTGAAGCATTGAAAAAAGAAATTATCCCTCCGAGTTTTCAACACAAATCTCCCGGATGAAAACGAAAGCATTCAGTAGTTATATCAAGATATTTAATTCATCCCATGGGAAAGAAAAATACATGACCTGATCTGAAAACCTGGAAAGCACAAACATCAAACCGAAAGTAGTTGCATAAGACATGTTTCGTTAGTTTAAAGGCTTTTGGCGACAGTAGACTAACGCACCGGGATCAGCTTCATTAAGCTCTGATGCAGAGATGCCATCAAAATCCTGCTTTCATCAGTCAGTGCGACTTTGTCGCCCGCAGCAAGGCTGGGCTCGTATCGCACTTAGGAAAGCACAAATGAAATATGTCTTTCCCTTACGTGACTTTCTCCACAACAGCCACTGCTAGCACGCATAAGTATAAAACGAAAGACACCATCCACTACTGACCCTCATTATAGTTCACGATGGAAGAGTTCACTATATATATATATATATATATATATATATATATATATTTATCAAATATGTGGTGCAGTTTAATTGATATTACAAGGAGTCATTCATACAAAAATTAGATTAGCAAAGTTAATGATATAAAATGGCGAAATTCTTTCGCAAACAAAATGTTAAAGTTGCATTAAATCACTTGATGAATGTATATATATATATATATATATATATATATATATATATATATATATATATATATATATATACCTAAGTATAGGATTTGTGTATACGGAATAAATTCCAATAACCAATAAATACTATTCTTAAAAGAGTGCTCAATAAGGAGTAGAGCACATATAATTATTTATTCGAAATTTATAACATAAATATGTTATAAAATCACTACAAAAATAGCCATTTTGTTTCAACACTTCTGGTGTCTTATCAAGTGATGATGTTGAATGTAGAATAAAGAGTTTTAAAAGGTTCAAATCAATCAAACATCCCTCGCTACAATGGAAACGATGTTAGATAAGCTGGAATGACCAATCAAAATACAAGTCTATGAGAATTCAAAAAACTTGACAACGGACTTTGGTTATAATAATTATTTAATGCTTTAATATTGAGCTTAGACTAAAATGAAATTTATTCTAATAACTATTAAATTATATGATAAAATTTGAAATTAAAAGTTACCCATTTTAAAATTTAAATTCATTATATATTAAGTTTAAAATTATAACATTACTGAGGAAAAAAGAAGAAATACATATGTTATTCTATTCTATTTATTTTCTTTTTATTTAAAGTTGGAATAAACGTTACGATCAAATGTTCCTCTCTCTCTCTCTCTCTCTCTCTCTCTCTCTATATATATATATATATATATATATATATATATTGATACACGTTTCATTAAATATTATAGATAACTGTTGTCTATTTTATGCAAAATTTTTTCGTAACATTTGATAAGTTTAATAACATAATCGTTGAACGAAGAAAGAAATTCACAATATTGATCCATATTCAACGATAATGTTATTAAACTTATCAGATGTTACGAAAAACTTTTGCATAAAATAAATAGACAACACTTGTCTATAATATTTAATGAAACGTGTATCAATGAAAAGATGCTGCCTAAATACACACAATATATATATATATATATATATATATATATATATATATATATATATATATATGTATGTATGTGGAGATTGTCAGAAATTAGATCCTCAGATATGTTGTGATAAAGATCACAAGAATTTCGAAAGTTCGAAACACTCATCATAGGAAAATATTCTTCCCTTTCCTAGTGTGCAAAAGAAGAGCTGACTGCTGGAAACCTCTTCTGCAAAAGGCAGTACCTGCTCCTATTTATAGCTGGGAGAGTCCATGCGTGATTGTGTAAATTACCATAACAATATATATATATATATATATATATATATATATATATATATAAAGAGTACTTTAAATTATAAATTATACAACCTGTTGCGTGAAAATCTTCTGCCTAGTCAGTCATCATTCGAAAGACATGATCACCGAATCTTGTATCACTTATGCCACTTAACTGAAGAGTAAGCAACAAGATAGACCCACGCCATTTTTCTCGTGAATTCATCACAATTCACAGAATCTACAGAGCAACATGATCGACTGAAACTCTTTACCAATAATTCTTTTTATCGTTGACTCACACAAATGTGTCAGCGTAAATTTACCTGAAGGACAAAGTTGTTTTGTTTCTGAACAAAACCCATCCTAGTCCCTCAAGACAACGATGAATCAACATCCGGGACACCGATGACCGTTTCTCACCGGTTGTTTGGACACTCTGCTTTGGATACCTGTGGTTTCTGCTGCAGTACGACAGATTGATCGTTTTTTTTTCTTCTTTTTTTTTTAAATTCAGTTCCTTCATTTCGTCAATCTGCTTCTGATCTAGCCTGTCACGCCCGGCTGATTCAGAACAATCGATACCTCCAGAAATCAAAGGCCATATCGATTAGAAACCACTTTCTCACCTGAGTGCATAATAGATAAAAGCACAGTGAGAAAGCATCGACTTTTTTTTTTCCCCCGACCGTATCGATTTGGTAAGAATGGCTGAACAATGCAGAACAAACTAGGAATGACGAAACGGGATTTACAGATGCATTTATCACGTGACCTAACCCCAGTGACCAATCAGCGATTTAGTTTTCAATTGTGCCTGTTGATAATTTACCACCAATAGCGAATGATGGCTCTCGATGGAGTCATTACTAGTTCCCGGTTAAGTATTATTGTTGATTACTAAAATCACTTTGTATGTAAATTCATATTGATTTTGTTTCTTATAACTTTTTATTCTTCTTGAATTTTATTCCTTCTTTCGTTTGTTTTCTCTTTTATTTTCTTCTTTTCTTTTTCTTCTTTTCTTTTTCTTCTTTTATTTTCCTTCCTTCTTTTTCCTGCTATTTCCCTTCCTTCTTTTGCGTTTATTTTCCTCTATTCTTTTTCTTATTTTCCTCTTTTCTTTTTCTTTTATATTCCTTCCATCTTTTCCTTTTCCTTTAATTTTCCTTCGTCCTTTTTCTTCTTATATTTTCCTTCGGTCTTTTTCTTATTTTATTTTCATCCATTCTTTATCTTCTTTTATTTTCCTTCATTCTCTTAATTCTTTTATTTTCTTTCGTATCTTTTTCATCTTTTATTTTCCTTCCTTCTTTTGGTCGTTGTTTCATTTATTTCATTCTCCTTTTAATGTTTCTTTCTTTTACTTTAATTTTCCTTCATTCTTTTGCTTCCTTTATTTTCTTTCATTTTCTTCTTTTATTTTCCTTCCTTCTTTTGCTTCTTTTATTTTCCTTCCTTCTTTTGCTTCTTTTATTTTCCTTCCTTCTTTTATTTTCCTTCCTTCTTTTCCTTTTTTTATTTTCCTTCATTATTTTGCCTCTTTTAATTTCCTTCATTCTTTTTTTCTTTTATTTTTTTCTTTCTTTTTCTTCTTTTATTTTCCTTCATTCTTTTGCTTCTTTTATTTTGCTTCATTCTTTATCTACTTTTATTTTCCTTCAATCTTTATCTCCATTTCTTTTCCTTCCTTCTTTTGCTTCTTTTATTTTCCTTCATTCTTTTGCTTATTTTATTTCCTTCATTCATTCTTTTTCTTTTTTATTTTCCTTCGTTCTTTTTCTTCTTTTATTTTCCCCACTTCTTTTGCTTCTTTTATTTTCCTTCATTCTTTTTCTTCTTTTATTTTTCTTCCTTCTTTTGCTTCTTTTACTTTCCCTCATTCTTTTGCTTCTTTATTTTCCTTAATTCTTTTCTTCTTTTATTTTCCTTCATTCTTTTTCTTCTTTTATTTTCCTTCATTCTTTTTCTTCTTTTATTTACTTTCCTTCTTTTTCTTTTTTATTTTCCTTCATTCTTTTGCTTCTTTTATTTTTCTTCCTTCTTTTGCTTCTTTTATTTTCCTTGATTCTTTTTCTTCTTTTATTTTCCTTCCTTCTTTTGCTTCTTCTATTTTCTTTCCTTCTTTTGCTTCTTTTATTTTCCTTCATTCTTATTCTTGTTTTATTTTCTTTCCTTCTTTTGCTTTTTTATTTTTCTTCATTCTTTTGCTTCTTTTATTTGCCTTCCTTCTTTTTCTTCTTTTATTTTCTTTCCTTCTTTTGCTTCTTTTATTTTCCTTCCTTTTTTGCTTCTTTTATTTCCTTCCTTCCTTCTTTTGCTTCTTTTTTTTACTTCATTCTTTTGTTCTTTTACTTTCCTTCCTACTTTTGCTTCATTTATTTTGCTTCATTCTTTTCTTCTTTTATTTTCCTTCATTATTTTTCTTCTTATATTTCCTTCATTATCTTTCTTCTTTTATTTTCCTTCCTTCTTTTTCTTTTTTATTTTCCTTCATTCTTTTGCTTCTTTTATTTTCCTTCATTCTTTTTCTTCTTTTATTTTCCTTCATTCTTTTTCTTCTTTTATTTGCTTTCCTTCTTTTTCTTTTTTATTTTCCTTCATTCATTTGCTTCTTTTATTTTCCTTCCTTATCTTGCTTCTTTGATTTTCTTTCATTCTTTTTCTTATTTTATTTTCCTTCCTTCTTTTGATTCTTCTATTTTCTTTCCTTCTTTTGCTTCTTTTATTTTCCTTCTTTCTTTTACTTCTTTTGTTTTCCTTCCTTCTTTTGCTTCTTTTATTTTCCTTCCTTCTTTTGCTTCTTTTGTTTTCCTTCCTTTTTTTGCTTTTTTTATTTTCCGTCATTCTTTTGCTTCTTTTATTTTCCTTCCTTATTTTCCATTTATTTTCGTTCCTTCATTTATTTTCCTTCATTCTTTTGCTTCTTTTATTTTCTTTCATTTTTTCTTCTTTTATTTTCCTTCATTCTTTTTCTTCTTTTATTTTCCTTCATTATTTTTCCTCTTTTATTTTCCTTCCTTCTTTTGCTTCTTTTATTTTACTTCATTTTTTTTCTTCTTTTACTTTCCTTGATTCTTTTGCTTCTTTTATTTTCCTTCTTTCTTTTTCATCTTTTATTTTCCTTCATTCTTTTGCTGCTTTTATTTTCCTTCATTCTTTTTCTTCTTTTATTTTCTCTCCTTCTTTTATTTTCCTTCATTCTTTTTCTTCTTTTATTTTCCCCCTTCTTTTGCTTCTTTTATTTTCCTTCATTCTTTTTCTTCTTTTATTTTTCTTCCTTCTTTTGCTTCTTTTATTTTCCTTTGTTCTTTTTCTTCCTTTACTTTCTTTCCTTCATTCCTTCATTTATTTTCCTTCATTCTTTTTCTTCTTTTATTTTTTCTTCTTTTATTTTCCTTCATTCTTTTTCTTCTTTTATTTTCTCTCCTTCTTTTATTTTCCTTCATTCTTTTTCTTCTTTTATTTTCCCCCTTCTTTTGCTTCTTTTATTTTCCTTCATTCTTTTTCTTCTTTTATTTTTCTTCCTTCTTTTGCTTCTTTTATTTTCCTTTGTTCTTTTTCTTCCTTTACTTTCTTTCCTTCATTCCTTCATTTATTTTCCTTCATTCTTTTTCTTCTTTTATTTTTTCTTCTTTTATTTTCCTTCATTCTTTTTCTTCTTTTATTTTCTTTCCTCATTTTGCTTCTTTTATTTTCCTTCCTTTTTTTGCTTCTTTTATTTCCTTCCTTCCTTCTTTTGTTTCTTTTATTTTCCTTCATTCTTTACCTTCTTTATTTTTCTTCATTCTTTTTCTTCTTTTATTTTCTTTCCTTCTTTTGCTTTTTTATTTTCTTTCATTCTTTCGTTTCTTTTATTTTCCCCCCTTCTTTTGCTTCTTTTATTTTCCTTCATTCTTTTTCTTCTTTAATTTTCCTTCCTTCTTTTGCTTCTTTTATTTTCCTTCGTTCTTTTTCTTCCTTTACTTTCCTTCCTTCTTTTGCTTCATTTATTTTCCTTCATTTTTCTTCTTTTATTTTCCTTCATTATTTTTCCTCTTTTATTTTCTTTCCTTCTTTTGCTTCTTTTATTTTACTTCATTTTTTTTCTTCTTTTATTTTCCTTGATTCTTTTGCTTCTTTTATTTTCCTTCTTTCTTTTTCATCTTTTATTTTCCTTCATTCTTTTGCTGCTTTTATTTTCCTTCATTCTTTTTCTTCTTTTATTTTCCCCCTTCTTTTGCTTCTTTTATTTTCCTTCATTCTTTTTCTTCTTTTATTTTTCTTCCTTCTTTTGCTTCTTTTATTTTCCTTTGTTCTTTTTCTTCCTTTACTTTCTTTCCTTCATTCCTTCATTTATTTTCCTTCATTCTTTTTCTTCTTTTATTTTTTCTTCTTTTATTTTCCTTCATTCTTTTTCTTCTTTTATTTTCTTTCCTTCTTTTGCTTCGTTTATTTTTCTTCCTTCTTTTGCTTCTTTTATTTTCCTTCATTTCTTTTTCTTCTTTTATTTTCCTTCATTTTTTCTTCTTTTACTTTCCTTCATTCTTTTGCTTCTTTTATTTTCCATCATAGATGTTCCCCATTTTTAATTTTATCTAAACTTTCCTTTGAGAAGCTTCCTGAAGCTGTTTTTTTTTTTTTCTGTTGAAATAAACTTTACGTTTGATTATCTTCCTTCGCCTCCTCTCAGCTTCCTTTGAAAAACTGAACATATCATATTTGTCTACAATGACAATAGAAATGGATTGTTGTATGTATGTATTTAGCATTGTAGAATGTTTTATTTCAAAACACGGTCAACATATTGTGTCCATGTTCATAATTGATATTACATACATACATACAACAATGCACTCCCAGTTAGCAGTAAATGTAATTCATCCTTGAGAATGGCTAAATGTATAGCCGAAAGCGCTTGGAAAAATAAAATATTTTGATAGTTTTTGTATAATTTATCTACGGAAAAAATAATTATAAATCATGAGAAATTATACACTGCGTGCCAAATTATTATCGAGATAACTATTTTTCTAATATTTCAAAAACCATCCAATCAATTCACACAAAATTTTCACAAAATCTTGGCATCACTGACCTGCGCAATCACTGAAATTTTCGTACTGATCAGCGCAATCTAAACAATTAATTTTAGATGAGGGTTTCATGGACTTTTACGCAGCACTATATATGGAAGCAATGTGCATCTAAACGTGTTAATTAATTAAAATGTGTCAGGTAGATTAAGGTGTAATTAAAATATGTCAGTCAGATTTAAGTATAATTAAACAGTTTCAGGTAGATTCAGATGTAATGAAAAAGCGTCAGTTAGGTTCAGGTATAATTAAAATATGTCAGGCAGATTCAAGTATAATTAAACAGTTTCAGGTAGATTCAGATGTAATTAAAATGTGTCAGGTTCAGGTATTATTAAAATATGTCAGGTAGATCCTGGCGAGAAAAATGATTATAAACGTGTTAATAAATTAACGTGTTAACTTGACATGTTAATGTTAAAAAATGTTAAGTTAACGCAGTGAACGTGTTTCGATAGTTCACTATTTAAATTTAATTTAGATACCTTAAAAAAAAAACCCTTTATTAAAAATGGTGGGGACGTTCGTATCGCGTTATTTGTTTTGGGAAGTGGCGGTTAACGTGCTTCGTTTAAATTAAATGACATCTATCTCTGCTTCTTTATTCTTGGTTAGCAATAAAATTATCAGAAAAATAACTATGAATTAAAAACTGATTGGACGTCGCAACTCCAGCCAGGTAAAAAAAACAAAACAAAACTAATTAATGCAGAAACCATAGCAACAACGGATAGCACGGTGAAACGTAGGCTTTTATACTAAACAGAGGTACCTATAGGTTCTACCTAAAACATACTCTTTATACCCTGTGCACGTTCCTAGAACACCCCTCGTGAACAGACCGAGATAAATAGGTACGTGATTTTAAGATGTGCATGCAGGGTAGGTGTTTTTGGAAAGTAGTAATGGCGTGCCGATTTCGAATCCTATCCGAAGATGTTGCAATCACTTTTACATAAATACTCGAGAAAAGATTTTCTTTTTAAAATCATTTCATCTGAACCAAGGTTATGCTCCAACTTAGCGGGAAGACCAAGACCGACTTTGCATTTCCTAAGTCACATCGATAGTGGAAATAATCGATTTTTTCATGCTTCTACGGCAGTTTTCTTGTAGTTTGCGGCCATTTTCTACTGGCCACATTGAGAGCCAATAGCTGGATGCAACGAATAGATAGGAAGATTCTATTGGCCAGCGTGAGAGCCATCAGCTGACTGACACGAATGTTAACTAGCATGCTAGCATGCAAAAAAAATCGATAGCTGCATTCGTCAGAAGTGGGAAAAATTTAAATCTGCATGGCACTTTACTCCAATTGGCTCATTCGCTTGCTTAAACTCAACGTTGATTCTCATTCTGCAGAACTGGGTTGTGTGTGAAAAAGTATTTGTTGTTAACATTCTTTTTTCATTCGGTTTTTCCAGTTACGAGTCCTTTTTTAAAGCTGATCGTTTTGTGTTCATTTTGTTTAGTTCTTTTTTCGTAACAGATTTAATGTCTAGTATAGAGCTTATAAAAAATTCGCAGTGTGAGATAGGCAAGAAGTAAGGCATGTAGCAACATCAGCATGGCAAAGGGCACTCCTTTAAAGGCAAGGAAGAGCAAAAATATTTTAACTCAAGTGATAGGGTTGCTGTATGAGTCGTAGGATTTTTTAATCAAGCACGGGCAACGCCGGGTCATGCTGCTAGTTCTTCATACTTATCTGAAAACTGCTTAACTCATTTCTTTCTTTCTTTCTTTCTTTCTTTATTTATTTATTTATTAATCTTCTATTCATTAATGAAAATGAAATCTCTTTTAAGAGTTTTTTGAAATTTGAAATCAGTTAAATTTATTGATTATCAGTTGAATCGATTTTTGATTGTTTTTGTCCTTATCAATTGTCTTATGTGACACACTAAAGAAAGAAAAAAAGGAACGAAAGAAAGACATGTGACTAAAATAGACAGAAAAGAAAGGCATTCAAATGCAAAGAAAGAAGGAAAGAAACAAGAAAATAAAAACGAAACAAAATGAAAATCCAAAGAAAGAAAAGAAAGAAAGAATGAAATAGAGAAAGGGTGTAGGATAACGAAAGACAGAAAAAGGAAAGAAAGAACGAACAAATAAAAACGAAACAAAACTGAGGATTCATAGAAAGGAAAGTAAAAAGAAAGAAAGAATGAAACAGAGGAAGATTAGAAGAAAAAAAAGAAAGACAGAAAAAAAGGAAAGAAAGTGAAACATGTGAGTAAAATCCACAAAAAAGAAATATATTCAAACGCAAAGCAAAAAGGAAACAAACAAATAAAAAACGAAACAAAAATGAGAATCCAAAGAAAAAGAAGTAAAAAGAATGTATGAATGAAATAAAGAAAGGATAAAAGACAAAAAAAAAAAAAAAAGAAAGGAAAGAGACAAGAAACATTGAATCAACTGAGATAAAAACAGACCGACAGACAGCTGCGAAGAGATACATAATATCAGATTTTACAAGGCCAGGCAAATTTTTATTTTTCGAAGTTTCACAATAAAATTGAAAACATAGTAAGAAAGACACACAGACTAAACAGAGATACAAAAAGCCATGTGTGAATAGACTAAGGTGAACTGTCAAGGGGAACAATGGGTGTAGGAGATTTCATTGTTATTACTGAATAGAAGATTAAGAAAGAAAGAAAGAAAGAAAAGGCGAGATACAAAATGACATAGGTCAATAGATTAAGGTACACTGTCAAGGGGAACAATGGGTGTAGGAGATTTCATTGTTATTACTGAATAGAAGATTAAGAAAGAAAGAAAGAAAGAAAAGCCGAGATACAAAATGACATAGGTCAATAGATTAAGGTACACTGTCAAGGGGAACAATGGGTGTAGGAGATTTCATTGTTATTACTGAATAGAAGATTAAGAAAGAAAGAAAGAAAGAAAAGCCGAGATACAAAATGACATAGGTCAATAGATTAAGATACACTGTCAAGGGGAACGATGGGTGTAGAAGATTTCATTGTTATTACTGAATAGAAGATTAAGAAAGAAAGAAAGAAAGAAAGAAAGAAAAGCCGAGACACAAAATGACGTAGGTCAATAGATTAAGGTACACTGTCAAGGGGAACAATGGGTGTAGGAGATTTCATTGTTATTACTGAATAGAAGATTAAGAAAGAAAGAAAGAAAGAAAGAAAAGCCGAGATACAAAATGACATAGGTCAATAGATTAAGGTACACAGTCAAGGGGAACAATGGGTGTAGGAGATTTCATTGTTATTACTGAATAGAAGATTAAGAAAGAAAGAAAGAAAGAAAGAAAGAAAGAAAGAAAGAAAGAAAGAAAGACTAAACCAAGATACAAAATGACAAAGTCAATAGATTAAGGTACACTGTCATGGGTAACAATGGGAGTAGAAGATTTCATTGTTATTACTGAATAGAAGATTAAGAAAGAAAGAAAGAAAGAAAGAAAGAAAGAAAGGAAGACTAAACCGATATACAAAATGTCATAGATGAATAAATTAAGTTACACTGTCAAGTTGGACAATGGCTGTCGGAGATTTCATTTTCATTAATGAATAGAAGATTAATAAATAAATAAATAAATAAATAAATAAAGAAAGAAAGAAAGAAAGAAAGAAATGAGATATAAAATTACATAGGTTAATCGATTAAGATCCACTGGGCAATGGGTGTAGGAGATTTCAATTTTATTCATGAATAAGAGATTATGCACGAAAGAAACAAACAAACGAAGAAAAAAAGTAAAAGAAAAAATAGAAAGAAAGAAAGAAAGAAAGAAAGAAAGAAAGAAATGTGAATAGAAAAATAACCCAAAAAAACAAAACATAGAAATAAACCAAGAAAGAAAGATTGTTACATAAAAAGTAAAGAAAACAAAAGTAAACTTCAACCAAGCCTAATGGACGTGAGTGAGCTTTGGTTCGTGTGCCTACGCGCGCTTTCACTAATAAAACACCTTTTACTTGATGCATAAATGAAGAGAGCTTCACGGTAATTTCATTATCTAATATTCACACCAACCCGCCTCTGTTTTGAGGACCCTCGGACGTCCTTCCACATAGAAGTGAATTCATTTATAACTGCCCGATCCAATGCGCAACGATTCTTCTAATAAATACCATATTTCTGCTTATACATCCCCGGTCGCAACGAGAAGTACGTTTATCTACCTATTACTACGTTCCACAGCCATTACTATGCAGGTATTGTAGGAAATGAAGAAGACGGCAACAGAAAGCGCTAAGAAATGACTAACCATCAATTTGCAGAAGACAGGATGCATGGCTGTCAGCAGTAAGGGCATTCCATCATGTAAATTACAAATTAGAGATATCAAAATAAAAAAAAAATGTATAAAATTTAAATATCTGGAAAATGTTTTAACACAGGATGGAAATTGCAACAATGAGATCCAAAGGTTCACTCGGATAACGAAAGATACCTTCCAAAAGCTAAGCAGGGTATTAAGAAATATAAAAATTTCGTTATATACAAAGAAAAGAGTACTGAACTGCTGCGTAATATCAATCTTTCTACATGACAGTGAATGCTAGACAATTTCCTTGCATATAAAGAGAAGATTGGAGGCGACAGAAATGTGGTCCTAAAGAATGATCCTGAGAATACCATGGATGTAAAATGTGAACAACGATGAAGTTTTAGAGAAAATGGAAACAAAAAGGACACTTAAACTTGATATCAACAAGCGACAATTCTAGGGCACAAAATGAGGAAAGGGGGCTTAGAAAATTTGATACTCACAGGACAGACATATTGGATCAAGCAGTTATAAATGAATGCACTTCTGTGTGGAAGGACGCCCAAGCGTCATGAAAACAGAGGCGTGTTGGTGTAAGAGGGATAGAGGCAAAGAACGCGCAACATAGAAAATGAGCTTGATAAATGGATGGCAGAACCACCTTCAGGAGAGATAAGAAAAAGGCAAAATTTATTATGAGCTACAAAGGACATGGAAATGTGAAGGACCATGATATACAACATCTTGAAGGGACACGGTATATAGAAGAAAAAGGAGAAAAAGAAGGGGGAGGAGGACGAGAAGAAGAAGGAGGAGGAGAAGAAGAAGAAGATGGTGGAGGAGGAGAAGAAGACGAAGATGGTGGAGGAGGAGAAGAAGAAGGAGGAGGATAGGAAGAACAAGAAGAAGAAGGAGGAGGAGGAGGACAGGAAGAAGAAGGAGGAGAAGAAGAAGAAGAAGAAGATGGTGGGGGAGGAGGAGGAATAGAAGAAGGAGGAGTAGGAGGACAAGAAGAAGAAGATGGAGGAGGAGAAGAAGAAGGAGGTGAAAAAGAAGAAGCTGGAGGAGGAGGAGAAGAAGAAGAAGAAGATGGAGGAGGAGGAGGAGAAGAAGGAGGAGGAGGAGAAGAAGGAGGAGGAGGAGGACAAGAAAAGGATGATGATGGAGAAGGAGGAGGAGAAGAAGAAGAAGGAGGAGGAGGACAAGAAGAGGGAGTGGAATAATAATAATAATAATAATAAGAAGAAGAATCATTTCTATGTATGTATGTCCAATACATTTTTCTGTGTCACAACATCTTTATTTGCCGTGTCCCTTCAGGGCGTTAGTGATTATGGTTCTCCACTATTTCCTACAATGGTTTCTGTGGTAAGTAACGCTTTTTAGTGGGTGCAATTGCTAGCTCTTCACCGAATTGGTTTTGAATTCAGAATTTTCCTTCTCCAAGTAGGTTGTCCTCCAAAACTAGCGCCCAGTCTACCCAGCTATTAACTCTTAGCAGGAGGAAGGGATGGATTCATATATGAAAATATAAAATGCGGGTAGAAAGGTCCACCTATCGTCCTGTTCACACTCCTCCTCGCTCTTTTGAACAGAGGTTGAGATGTATTTCCTGTTTAGGATTGGGTTTCCGGTTCCTTCTAAAGTCTACTTCAAATGTATAATTATAACGTCTCCACCAAAAACTGACATCTTATTTACTATTTATTTTTTCTTCTCAATAGGAGTAGATAGGTTCGTCTAACGTCCGGTTCACACTCCTCCCCAGTCTTTTGAACAAGAGTAGAGATTTATTCTTTGATACTTGCTTAGGATTGGACTTTTGCTTCCTTCTAAAATATTTTCAATCTCTTTCGACTCCCAGTAGGCCCTTGTATCTTAGCGAGATAACCTTGGTTCAGATGAAATGATTTTTAAAAAATTATATCTTTTCTCGGTTATTTATGTAAAAGTGATTGCAACATCTTCGGATAGGATTCGAAATCGGCACGCCATTACTACTTTCCAAAAACACCTACCCTGCATGCACATCTTAAAATCACGTACCTATTTATCTCGGTCTGTTCACGAGGGGTGTTCTAGGAACGTGCACAGGGTATAAAGAGTATGTTTTAGGTAGAACCTATAGGTACCTCTGTTTAGTATAAAAGCCTACGTTTCACCGTGCTATCCGTTGTTACTATGGTTTCTGCATTAATTAGTTTTGTTTTGTTTTGTTTTTTACCTGGCTGGAGTTGCGACGTCCGATCAGTTTTTAATTCATAGTTATTTTTCTGATAATTTTATTGCTAACCAAGAATAAAGAAGCAGAGATAGATATCATTTAATTTAAACGAAACACGTTAACCGCCACTTCCCAAAACAAATAACGCGATATGAACGTCCCCACCATTTTTAATAAAGGTTTTTTTTTAAGGTATCTAAATTAAATTTAAATAGTGAACTATCGAAACACGTTCACTGCGTTAACTTAACATTTTTTAACATTAACATGTCAAGTTAACACGTTAATTTATTAACACGTTTATAATCATTTTTCTCGCCAGAATCTACCTGACATATTTTAATAATACCTGAACCTAACTGACGCTTTTTAATTACACCTGAACCTACCTGACGCATTTTATTTATACCTGAATCTAAGTGATACATTTTAATTATACTTCAATTTACTTGACAAAGTTTAATTATACTTGAATTTACCTGACACATTTTGTTTATACTTGAAGCTATTTGACATTTAATTATACAAAAATCTACCTGACAAAATTTATTTATACCTGACTCTACCTGACATATTTTAATTATACCTGAATCTACCTGACGCAGTTTAATTTTATTTGAATCTACCGGACACATTTTTATTATATTTCAATCTACCTGACACTGTTTAATTAAACATGAATCTACATGACTAATCCTTATTATAACTGAATCTACCTGACACATTTTAATTATATCTGAATCTATACATTTGTTTCCTGCAAACCTCGTATGATATTGCAGCCACCCCGTTTCTTTCACCCTCAGTAACCCCTTGTGTCTTAGTGGATTTTATCGCCTCATTTTATTGACAAGAAATGACTAAAAAAAAGAAAATAGATTTGAAAAGATAGATAGATAGATAGATATGAATATACACAGAAATAGATAGATAGATAGATACTGAAGAGGCTAAAATACATCGATAGATAGATAGATACTGAAGAGGCTAAAATACATCAATAGATAGATAGATAGATACATACATACATACATACATACATAGGAAGAGGATAAAATAGATAGATAGATAGATAGATAGATAGATAGATAGGTATCTTTTTGCGTGCGTGCATATATGCACATTAAACATAAGTATCGTGTTTTATTTTGGCCAGAACTTACAAAAATGGTGTTCTACCGAGCTGTACATCCTGAATAGCGGCGTTCTACCGACCTGTACAGCCTGAATAGTGGTGGCTATGCAACGTGGCAAAGATTTCACTTGCCTCGGAAAATATATTCAGGCTGATATATCCTTTGTCATATGCGATGCTCGTAAATTTAAGCGGTATTTCATGACATCTGGACTAAAAATGAAATAGTCTGACATCTTTATTTTTTATCTTGTTTCATTTTAACCAGAACTGTTTTTTGTGGAGGTGGGGGGTCTTTATTTTTCTTTCTTTTTTTTTTTTTTTTTTTTTTTGCTGAAAAGCCTTTTTTTTAAATCCCACGTTGTTAAAGCTTTCTCTCAACGAAAGCATGTTTTCATATTGTTTTAACTTCTATGATTAAAAGAACCAAATTCTGGGCACCTTACCGTCTGTCTTGTTCTTGGCTCTCTGTTATCAAGCATTGCGAAAAGTTAGGATTTTGAAGAGAAAAGATTTTAGGGGTTATGGTAATGGGGCCTGGGTGTAGCTTTTGGGCCCCAATAGTCAGTGCAATAAATGTCATTTGATCTTCTTTGCGTACATCTGTGTTTTCCGTTTATTCAAATCATGCAAGAATTTCATGTTTGTCTCAGCAAGATATTCTTTAAGTTTTATTATCTTGAGTAGCATTGGTGGAAAAAAAAGTTTAGGGGTGGGCGTTCGCCGCAACAGTTGAGCATTTGGTATTTCGGTGCTGGCTGGGGGACCCTATAAAGAGATTAGTTGTCGGGGAGAGAGTGCGAAGGACGAGAGAGAAAAGCATTTTTAAAAAATGTCAAAAGAGATACGAGGTAACAACTTAAGCAAAAAATGTTAAAACAATAATTTTATTGGTTTATGTCAAATCACTTTAACATGTAAATAGAGACAGTGCCCATAGTCATCCTTACTGCACACACACACACACACATATATATATGTATATATATATATATATATATATATATTATGCCTCACAGATACCGCGACTCAAAGTTTCAAGCACAACGCAATATCGCAATATATGTATATTAATTAATATATATAAACAGTTCTGTTTTATAACATCGAGCAGTTTTATTAAGACCAGCATATATGTGCGACATATATATATATATATATATATATATATATATATATATATATATATATATATAAGTATACGAATTAGTGCTCAAAGGTTTTTGACAGAGCATTTTTCAAAATTTAACCAAATATCCAAAGAATTTATGTTCGAATCACTTATCGGTTTCCGTATGGAACAGAATATGTCAATAACTTCTGCGTCTGTATGTGTGTGTGAAATTTGAATATATATATATATATATATATATAATCACAAGCATAAACAGACACATACCCACTCCTTCACACAGACGCACATACATACACACGCACAAGACATATATATATATACATATATGTATAAATATATATATATGTATATATTTTAACTTCTATTCTTACTATATGTATATCTATATTTATATCTATCTATCTATCTATCTATCTATATATATGCATATATATATATATATATATATATATATATATATATATATATATATATATATATTCAAAAAGCTTAATTGTTTTATAGCGCTTCACGCAGAAATTTTCACTGCCAGTTCAAGAAAGACATTTGGGTCACACTAAAAAGAATATTTAACATCAAAAAACATCAGAAAAAATTAATTGTTCTTAATAATATGTGGAAATCTCCACGCTTGCCTGATGAAAGTCCCGAGATCGGAAACGCGTGTAGCAAAATTATGGAAAATAAAGCACAATATTTTCTAACAAAAATACATTACAACCAAAAACGTTTCCGGTACTCTCTTCTTTTTAATATACACACTTTTCTCTTGTTGGAACTATTATAACCTCTTCCCATCATATATATATATATATATATATATATATATATATATATATATATATATATATACACACACACACAAATAGTAAGAATAAAACTTTGTTTTATCGTATATATATATATATATATATATATATATATATATATATATATATATATATATATATTCTTACAACATACATATATATATATATATTCTTGCACAATCTCTGTTCTTAGGTGTTCGGGACGAGTCCATTCAACGAATTGTTGTCCGGTTGAACTCTCTGCCTTTGGGCAGGGAGGAACCCGAACGAGTCTACGCCGAAGGGCGGAGTCTCTTTCGGGGAGGTAAACCGATCCTGAATCCGTTTAGACGGTTCAAAGGGCATATTTTTGGCCGAGCCCACGGGCTTGGAGATCCCACGTTTAACCGGCCTTGTGCCACATGATGCCCTCGTGGGTGGGTGACTAAATACTAGTGTTGACTGGTTTAGTCTGAAGTCGGACGTCCGGCTGATCAGTTGACCGGTTGAACTCTCTGCCTTCGGGCGGGGAGGAACCCGAACGAGTCTACGCCGAAGGGCGGAGTCTCTTTCGGGGAGGTAAACCGATCCTGAATCCGTTTAGACGGTTCAAAGGGCATATTTTTGGCCGAGCCCACGGGCTCGGTGATCCCAGGTTAAACCGGCCTTGTTCCACATGATACCCTCGTGGTGGGGTGACTAAATACTAGTGTTGACTGGTTAACCGTGTTGTCTCGGTCACACTCTTTATTTCATCTAAAGGTTCTGCAGGCACTTTACATTGGATCCCTTAAGCCTTCTTTGTGTAAACAACGTGATTGTCTGTTGGGGTTCGCTGACATTTGTCTCTAGTTCCTTTTGCTATTTCTTTTTTTCTCCTCCCGCAACTTCCTTTGTTGTACATTTTTCTGTGTTAATTTTAAATTAAATCTCCCGTTGAAGCCTGAAGCGCGGGAGCGAAACCGGTTGCTTCGCCCATTTTTAATATGTCTCGTAATATTAAGTTTTATACTTTTATTTCGATCATTAAATTTTGTACCTACAAAAATATATTTGAATATATATATATATATATATATATATATATATATATATATATATCAGGGATAGATCGTATGTAAATATAAATATATATATATATATATATCAGGGATAGATCGTATGTAAATGTAAATATGTGAATACACATCTTATTTTGACATATATTTACTAAAATTTCAAAAATATCTTGGAATATTTAAAGGAAATTTATCCACTAAAATCGCCATTGACTTCAAACATAGCCTTAAGTGGATTACGGAATCTTCTGCAACTCTTCTGGGCGGTCTCCTTGTTTAAGTGTTTGAATCCTGCCATGACCTTTACCTTCAGTCCATCTTTGGCGCAACAAAGTTTATTTGGTCTCTCGCTGTATGTATGTGTCGAGGAAGCAAGAAACCGGAAGAGAGTTCCACAAACGAGAAGTGCGAGAAATGAAATTATTACAATAGAACTATTCAAGAGTAAAACGATGAGACCTAACTGCCAATCTAGTCGTACGTTTAAATCATCCAGTCAAGTCAAGAAGGAAGAAAGCTCATCAGAACAATTATTAGGTTGGTGCAAAAATAATGACGTAATAATATCGTTTTTTGACGTTAAAAATATGTCAAAAAACGACATTATTGCGTCATTATTTTTGCACCAACCTAATATTTGTTGAGAAGACAGAGGGAAGCCACGTCGGAGCGGTGAGAAATTGACTGAAGTCAAGATGTCAGGAAATTATCGATTATATTAGAGATCCTTCTTTGAATTTTGTCGATAATCTCAAAATATATAGTAGGAGCTCCAGCCTAGATGTTCAATGCACAAACGAATGTTCAAGATTCTCGCATTGTGAACCAACTTTCCTAGCAGTAGATATGGCAATTAATTCAATATAATCATTCTACTTCATGTCAGTGGAAAACGTCAGTCCAAGAAACCGCAAAATTAGTTCTCCCGGAGGTTAGCATCAGCCATAATGATGAGAGGTAGAAAAGGTTCTCTATGATGATTAAATGAAAGCAATTTTGGGGGGAGACATTTTGCGTTACGTGCGGTCGTGATGGGAGATAACCACAGAGTTTAGCATACCTTTCACTAATATAGTGAGTTTCGTTTTCACATAATTGTTGGTTTCTCTGAGTTTCTTAAATATCTGTGACACATCACGTGGATATACCAAAGTTGAGACAGATGATGTCCATTGACATTGCATTTAAATTTTTGAAGATTGTATGTGGCAAGGAAGCAAGAAACGGGAAGAGAGTTCCACGGATAAGAAGTGCGACAGATAAATTCTTAGAGAAGAACTAACGGTTACATCTCGCTGTAAAACATCAACGGTAAAACGATGAACCCGAGTTGACATTCTAAAAATACGTTTATTCCTGCGGTTAATTTTAAAAGGTAAACAAACACATGCTAACTATAAGGAGGATAAATTTTCCCTTAGGATCACTATAAAGAAATACATAACCATATTTGACAAGAAAAAGTACGTTAAATTAATTATCAAGTATCAAAATTTAATAGCGTCCTGGGTAAGACGATAAACTCTATCCGGTAACAAGGCCTCTAATCAGGGGGTTTTGGGGAGCGTGAAATCACCTCTTAATTGCTGGTTTTCTCAGGTCCACCCTGACCCGGGGTTGTAACACCTGTTAGGGACCCAGCTATTGGCAAATAGTTAACTCCAAAACTGGGATCAAAACACCATGAAAGTGTAAAAATAGGTTTTAATACGAGCAATACATTTTTGTAAAAATATTACTAGCAATGATTTAAAAAAAAAATACTAGCATACATGTTTTGGGGAAAAAAAGCATTAGCAGGAATATATCTTTGAAAAAAAAATTCTAGCATTAAAACCTTGTCGGCATTAAATAACCCATTGAGATTGATATGCCGTAAAACAAACCAAACAAAAAGAATATATACTGAGATAGATAGATAGATAGATAGATAGATAGATAGATTAAAAATATTAGCAGTAATAAAATCTTTTCGGCATTAAATAACCTAGTGAGGTTGATATGCCGTAAAACAAAAGAAACAAAGCCAAAATATGCTGCAATAGATAGATAGATAGATAGATAGATAGATAGATAGATAGATAGATAGATAGATAGATATGAACAGATTGAAAGGAAGAGATTCAGATAGATAGATAGATAGATAGATAGATAGATAGATAGATTTGAACAAATTGAAACTAAGAGATTCAGATAGATAGATAGATAGATAGATAGATTAAAAAAAATATTAGCAGAAATAAAAACCTTGTCGGCATTAAATAACCTATTGAGGTTGATATACCGTAAAACAAACCAGACAAAACGAATATATGATGCGATAGATAGATAAGCCGTAAAACAAAACAAAACAAACCAAGCCAATGCTAGGTTAGAATGTCAATTTCAGCCACATAATTGTAGACTTATGGAAGGCATTACCTACTTTCAGTATTGGGTTAAAAAGCTAAATTAACGGATTAATATTCTGAAATCTGGCTCGTGTCCCACAGATTACTAAGTTTGATGCTGGCTGAATGTTCCATTCTTGTGTCGTTGTGCCGGAGAAAGCCAGAAAAAGAACATTAAATTAATTACCAACTATAAAAGAAACAGTTAAGTCAACAGCTAACCATCATCATCAACAATAAATCGCCTGCAAGATCCAAACTACAGCGAACCAATGTCATTAATGAATCTAGATGTCCCGGAAGGAATCGCGTTCCTGATCAAACCAAATCCATGAATAATTATATTAGACATATTACTACATGCCTATCAAGAAGACTCACGTTACATCTCTATGACTATAGCTCAATTAGGAATCAAAAGAAAAAATGAAATAAAAAGGATACTGCAGTACCTTGTTAATCTTTATTAATTAAACTTGTATAAAAAAGGGATTGCTGCCGAAATACACAATTATATATATATATATATATATATATATATATATATATATATGTGTGTGTGTGTGTGTGTGTGTGTGTGTGGGATAATTTCCCCTGTTCCCGCTACATATTTAAATATAAATTGATAAATGTCTCTGTAACTTCAACTTTCATAAGTCACTATCAAAAAGTCATGTTTGAAAATATATATATATATATATATATATATATATATATATATATATATATATATATATATATATATACGTGTGTTTGTGTGTCAAACAAAGACTGAGTTAAAAAAATAAATAACGGTCGACCAGAGTAATTCTAGAAGATAAGGTTTTTAAGGCACGGAGTCTTTGTAATTAATTTTACCACCATGTCTCCTGAGGGGTAGATGCAATCCCGCGAAACCCAGAGTCGACACAAAGCATAAGTGAACAATTGCATATATATATATATATATATATATATATATATATATATATATATATATATAGTGGAGGTGTGGCAGTATATCTCAAATGCTTTAAAACTCTTGACTTATTTATCTTTCCATCGAGTCTCTTCATATCTATGTTTATATCGACTTATCTTACTCTGTACACATCTATCTATCTATCTATCCAGCTAGCTAGCTAGCTACTTTTTATTATATTATTTATTTCTCTTCATAGAACACCCTCCTTCCTTATGTGTCGTCCTTTCCAGGATCACGAAAATCATTTCATATTTCCCCACCTTTTGCAAAGCTATATCAAAAAATGGTGACACAAAATAAACGAAACGAAAAAGAAAAAAAATAACAAAACAAAACAAAAAAATCAAAAGCAAATGATGTTTTAAAAAATATATATTTTCAGCTTTTTATCTCTCGTTTGATGTTAATTCAATCTACTCGTAAAAGAAATAAAAAAAAATGATTCCAGTGTCAATTGTAAATTAGAAATTTCAGCAAGCCACTCTGTGGGCGGGATATACTTCCAACTCCATAATTGTTTCTAGCCCATAGTTATTTAAGTCTTTTTTTATTCTTTCTTTTTCCATACATTCTCTTCTCTGTTTTTTTGTTAATGTTCTTTTCTTTTATATCCGTTGTTTTCTGTTCCTACCGTGTATGTAGATATTAAAATATATATCTGCTGTCCCTTGCTTTCATTTTTCAATTGTCCTCGGTACAACAATAAACAAAAAAAAAGAACACCATAAGTTTGCTGCGGTAAGATATGAGCAGACACGTCGCACATTATGCAGTATGCATTTACATACATACATACATACATACATACATACATATATATATATATATATATATATATATATATATATATATATATATATTTATATGTATATATATATATATATATATATATATATATATATATATATATATATGCCACTTAAGATTATCGCATAATCTTTCATAACTGAATCAATAAGCTGGCAGATCCTCATACGTCGAAACCGACGGGTGAGTCCATTATTATTATTATTATTATTATTATTATTATTATATATATATATATATATATATATATATATATATATATATATATATATATATATATATATGTCTCTCCCACCATCACTCACTACCTTCTATGTCAACTTATATAAGCTTAATAATGCCCGCCAAAAGTGTAAATTTTAAATTCATTTTTCGTTTCCCCTTTGAAAGAAGATCCAGAGAAAAATAAAATTTTCTGGTGAAATAAATTATTACAATGGGCCCTTAAATTGGTCTGTTTTTTTTGTATATATATATATATATATATATATATATATATATATATATATATGTATGTATGTATGTATAGTTTATTAGGGAAGCAGATCATTATTCAAACATATATTGTTAAATATAACAGACAACGAATGTCTATTATGTTTGATCATCTGCCGTTCTAAACTTCGTGTAGTTTCATTAGTTTTGGAAGAAAATAAAGACAAAAACTGTCCAACATGAATGTATTTTATTAATGCTGTTCCTCATCCAAGATTTCGGTTCACATAAGTTATCATCAGAGTAATTTCCACATAACCACTCTGATGATGGCTCATGTGAACCGAAAGCTTTGATCGAGGGAGGGCATAACAAAAAATATCTAAATTTTTGGACAGATTTTGCCTTTATTTTCTCCGAAAACGAAAGCCACAATACGAAGCTTAGAATGGCACAAACATGGACATTCGTTGTCTGTTATATTCAACAATATATGTTTGAATATATATATATATATATATATATATATATATATATATATATATATATATTGTTTAAAATTTGCTGTAGTCATTGGGGAAGAGTGCCCAATATAGGAAATAGTGTGTTTGTAGGTGTAAAATTCGTTTGAACATCGCATAGAGCTGCGAAAATCACTGTTATTATGCAGTGTTGATTCGTATGTCCACACTGTCAATATATATGTGCGCGTTTTTATGTTTGCGCTAGTAAATCTCCAACAATCTTATAAAAGATATTGCTCACAAATGGTAGTGGCGAATGTCCGTACTACATTTAGTTCACTGGCTCTGATCTACTTACTAACTTTTGACTACAGCCGATTTCCATATACATAATCACACATACGCACGCACACACACACACACACACACACACACACACACATACACACACACACACGCACACGCACACATAAGAAATTTCTAGTGGATAGACAACGAACCTGGTATTGAACCCTCCTGTAATTGTAGATATAAAGAAACTTATCTAGTAGAGGGCAAATGCAGATCTACTGGGGTTATATATCAAGCAACCATTTCCCTCAAAGAAAATAAGTACAATTATAATGTTATAATACATTTGAATTTCCGCGGGAGAATGGAAACAGTGATTTTATAACAATAGACACTTTTACCAACACTAAATTAAAAAACCCTACAATTCTTTCAAAATTTTTTTTTAGAATTGAAGGAGAAAGGTTTGAACCCGCAGATAGATTGGAAGATTATAGGTTCCTCATATATCCCTAATAATCTTAGAGATAAGTGGTACTTATGTTTAGAGGAAAAATCAGAATAATAAAATACAGCAACCAAAGCCAACTACTGAATCACTTGAATGAATTAGTATTAAAATGTCGACATAAAAGCAAATTCAAATTTCCATAACATAGATTTTACTTTATTAGCTACTATATTTCTCTAATATATTTCCGCTCTGGCTACTATATTTCTCTAACTCTTCAAATGTCGAATAACGAATTCTAATTTCTATATTTCTATTTTTACACCATATTAATTATATCTTATAATTGCTCCCTCTTCTAATAACTCTCTTTCCTTCTATCAATTTGATATGTCCCGGAAAGGGATATATTGATCGAAGTAGCTAAGTGGTTTTTGGTTATTGTTACCAAGTAGCAGTAATCGACTAGTACTCGTCGTAGTCGCAGGTAATAGGTGTAGACCAATAGGATAGCCAATGGCGTGGTCCATTGGGCGTCGTCATAGACTTAAACTCTGTCATACCTACACGTCCGTCTGTATTTATGACGGACACCAGCCAATCATATTCCAGTGAGGGGGAACACAGGTGTATGCATATTCCATTATACATTGTAACCCGGATATAAGAGACACTGATATAAGAGAAACCCGGATATAAGAGACTTCTTATCCTGCCCCAACAACTCTCTTATATCCGGGTTACACTGTATCATAATCAAACCTCTTTATCTATTTTAGTTTCTTTTTTAATATAACTTTGTATTTTTAAGTATTTTAAGTATAACTTCATATTTTTTAAATATAACTTGTTTTTGAATTAACTTCAAAGTTATTTTTTATTTATATATTTGTTTATTTCCTTTTTATTTTTAAATGTATAATTTATTTTATCTTATTATATTTTTATTTCTAAATATTTTTTATTCTTTTATATAACCTATTGATTTTACATTAAATATTTTTTTTAAAAAATATGATTTTACTTAATTTTGATATAAATTATCTAAATATGACATATTTTTCATTTATTTAAATATACCTTATTTTTAGATATAACTTGTCTTTGGAAGAGTATTTTACGTAGGAGTTTGTATGTTTAAACTTAACCATATCAATATTCTTTTTCAATAAACCCCCTTTTTCTTCCTTTCTTAGCTTCGAATTAACTTTTCATTTTTCACTTATCATTCTTCAAATCACCACAGTTTAATGTCATAAGGTTAATATCCGGGTTTAATTTTATAATACTCTTCCCTTTAAGAGTAATAAGTTCCACCTTCCCAACCACTGACTCGTGCCTTTCGTCTGACTGAAACGTTGAAGTGGGTAAATTCTGTATTAATTTTTCGACAGCTGTGACAGTTAACTTTCTAATGCCGACACGATCTCAATCTATATAGGAGTTGAATAAGACCGACGAAGTTTTCGTCGGTCGAAATAAGCCTATTCCCCACCTCAGATGAGGAAATTTTGAATTCTATTGTGCTCTAATTATTTGTTCTGTACTAATAAATACATTGAGATCTTTTTGTGGATCAGTTTATATATTTCTATATTACTAGGGTTCACTAGGATTTTTTACCAACAAATTTATTACCGTTATTACACACACACACACACACACACACACACACACACATATATATATATATATATATATATATATATATATATATATACATATTACAATAAAACATTCATGCAGAAAGTAGATTAGTAAAGTTAATGATATTAAATGGCGAAATTCTTTCGAAAACAAAATTGATACTAAAAACAAAATAATTTTCATGCCTGAGGATGACTGAATATACAGTTGAAAGTACTTGCGTATAAAAAAAAGATCTTATACAGCTTATAATTATTAAAAACAAGGATCATAACATTCCACGAGTAATTTGTAGGTTAATGCAACTTAAAAATTTGTTTGCGAATGGATTTCGCCATTTTATATCATTAACTTTACTAATCTACTTTTCGCATGAATGATTCATTGTAATATAAATTAAACTGCACCACATATTTGATATATATATATATATATATATATATATATATATATAAGATGTCTGTATATATATATATATATATATATATATATATATATATATATATATATATATATTCTTAAGATGTGCTCTATTTATGGGATAAAGTGTTTAATATCAGAGATAGAGCGTGTGTAAATATAAAAGTCAACACTTAGAGGCGACGCAATCGTCAGGCCACGAGTGCTGCTATTTTTCTCGGCTATATATATATATATATATATATATATATATATATATATATATATATATATACAATTTACATATATATATATATATATATATATATATATATATATATATTTATATTATTTATATATTTCATATGTGCGTTACTTATTGGAAAGCGCTGAATGACAAACTAACACCAATCCAACTATATATATATATATAACCACACCTGGATAATTGCATGAAAAATTGCATTGAAAATTGCACAGATCTTAGTCAATGATTTATTTTTATTTTTTGGGTTAAACACTGGTCAAAATTTAATCTTGCTTATGTTATCTCCATCCATTTTTAATTCACAGTTCTCCTTCTCCTAGACTGGTTGCCAACCATGGTTAAAGAGCCCAGTCTCCTATTCTATTAACACCCTTAGAAGAAGCAAATGTAATGAATTTGAATAGGATTCGAACTCGGCTATCTGATTTTTCACTGCGAGCAACTATCCATTATACAATGCTCACTTACACTAACAGATGCAAAATGACGGTAAACTGTATCTCTTACTCTGTAATGCTTAACGACGAGTGGCAATCAATCCTTGTACAGATTGAACATCATTGGGAGATAAATACCCGTGTTGAGATTATCGTCGTATACGGTTTGCACAACAGCGTAACGACTCGCACCAACAAGGCCAAGTATCCCAGAGATGAGCAGGTGCGGATTAGCATGAAAGCGAGTTTTACGTCAGAGTTTTCCATCTCCTTATCAAAGGCTTGGGGGTCTATCATTCTCACTTAGCTCTCCCGGCGTTAGGACACTAACCTAAATATTTCGACATCCTCACGCATATATACATAATTGCCTGTTACTCATTTTTCCCGGTACAGCCATCTGTTAAGGCGGCTAACAAATCTATATTTCAGAGGGTAGCTCAAGAACGTTTGCATTTGTTCAACACACACAAAGCCCACCTATGGTTTATAATGCAATCAAGCTAAGCGGACTTTATTTACACATTGTGTGTGTGTGTGTGAGAGAGAGAGAGAGAAAGAAATACTATATATATATATATATATATATATATATATATATATATATATATTAGTGCATGTTTCATTAAATAATATAGACAAGTTTTGTCTATTTATTTTAAGTAAGTTCCTTTCATATTGTATGATAAGCTAAATAACATTATCATTGAAGGACGAAAGGAAATCACCATATTGATACATGTTTAAATCCGATCTAAGCTTTCGGCTTACATAAGTTATTATCAAAGATGACAATTACTTTTCAATATATCAAACAATACACGGACGAAACAAAAACAGACTATCATTATTGTTTCGTCCGTGTATTGGTTGATATATTGAAAAGTAAATGTCATTTTTGATAATGGTTTTTGTAAGCCGAAAGCTTAGATTGGATTTAAACATGAATCAATATTGAAAAATTGCTACCTAAATATACACAATATATATATATATATATATATATATATATATATATATATATATATATATCCTTGTGCAAATTTATTGAAACGAATAATTCCGTTATTATTTACTTTTTTTCGTATTTTTTCAATTAAACATGACGCAGTGAACATG
>OZ010596.1:14387753-14397753 GCA_963932145.1 Acanthosepion lycidas | reverse complement strand
GTCAAAATGGTAGCTTGAATGTGGCGCAAGGCCGAAAGTTTGGGGCACCCGGTGAGTATCGAACTCACTGTTCAATCGTAACAAGCGTGCTAACCATTGCATCACGTCAAAGTGCTCAAATGGTGATTTTCTAAGCGTTGCTTATTTGTAGCACAAAACTGTAAGTATGGGACACACGATGAGGATTGAACTCACTATTTAGTCGTAACTGATCTAGCGAGACAAGCTTGCCGAAGTGACCAAACTTTCGGTCACTATGACGGTCACTATGACTTGTGACTTGCTGCTAGAACAAGCACTGATGGCTCTTAAAAAGCTCCGTTTATCCAATCCCACTCACAAGGCTTAGGCCAGCAAAGCTGTATTTATGGTTTTCAGGTACATTTCTACGATGTGGCACGATATGATCGCCTACCATATGGCGAGATTTCTTGGTTGGAAATCGAACTTTTTAACCTAAGTTTTATATAATAGAATAGATGCCAATTTTTCCGATATGTTTGTGGAAAATTTATTTGGGCGCGTGTTCACAACATGGGTTTCGTTCTATCTTCGGATCAACCAACAGGAGACCTCGTTAGCAATATCTGACAACTTTCGGGCACCTGGACAACATGTCATTTGGAAGTGATTGTGGTGTTTTTATTAACAAAGAAACTCGAAACTTTGTTGAAAGACAACGCCGTTTTTCTTGGTTTCATTTTACACAATTTTTTTATTCTTTCGAATTGCCGTTCGGCATTCTCCCTGGAGATTCAATTTGTTTAGTTCCTGTCTCATAAGCGAATTTTTGGGGGAAAAGACGTTCTATTTAGCATTCATGAACCATCTCTTTTTCGAAGCCCCACTTCATATTTCTCTCTGCTTCGGCTGCACTGAATCCTAATTTAAATTCGGTCAAAATTAGTTGTCGTACGCAGTTATTATTATTATTATTATTATTATTATTATTATTATTATTATTATTATTATTTGTGAGTCATGTTTCCTGCTTTGTATCCTGTAGAGCCGGGTCCAATCTATGGGCCTTAGGCATTATAGGAGTATTGCCATTTAATTGACAGCACTTTTCTTATTATATGATATGTTTCGAGTAGGGTGATTTTCTGGGCAACTTGTATGTTGATATTACCTGGAACACTGCTAATAGAATTGAACATTACATTTTTCAGGAGGCCCTGTGCTCCGATTACTACTGGCACAGTCTCAGTCTTCATTCCCACATTCTGTTAATCTCGGTCTCCATATTCTTGTATTTGTACAATTTCTCGATAATTTTTATGGGGGTGTTTCTTTCAGATGGTACTACTGTGTCAATAAGCATATACTTTCTGAATTTCTTGTCTTTTATGAAAATATCAGGTCTGTTGGCTTTCATTTCCCTCTCAGTTTGAATTGGCATTTCCCAGAGGATAGTTACATCGTTATTGTGGGTTACTGTGTCTGGTTTGTGGTTTCGATTTTGGGCTTCTTGCATATCTTCCAGTGTACATATGTCGCTACCTTGTTATGTCTCTGGGTATATTCATTTTTTGCCAGTTCCGGACATCCTGAGATAATATGGTCGACTGATTCATCATATTTCACACAGATCCTTCATTTCGGGTTACTTCTATCCTTGATTATGCGGCAGTGATAGGATCCGGTTGCTAGGCTTTGGTTCTGAGCTGCAATGATTAGGCCTTGCGTCTCAGTGTTCAGCCCGGTGCTCCTCAGCCACTGATGTGTTATCTGTAGGCCCATATCTGTTTGCTTTGTTATTTTCATGGATTTGTCATGCAACGCTTTGTCCTCCCAGTTTTGTTTTCATTTCATTTGGCCAAGTTGTTTTGCTTTCTGTCTTACTCGTTTGGCATGGTCTTCGATTCGTTTTTTGTTGTCAGGATTTCAGGTATTATTGTACCTGTTTCTTGAAGAGTGCAGCTTCTTTGCTGATGGAGTGGATTTTTTTGTTTTACTATTTGTAGGGGAGTGCCATTTTATGCTTCCAATCCGATTGTTGTAGTTTTTAGAGTTAACTCAAGTTGGATTACATCTCAACCTCCTATAGCTCTTGGTACATACAGCCTATCAACATCTGATTTCGGGTGGTACATTCTCATAGGAGTAAGCATTTTTTTCTTGTCAGCATCCAACGTTTTAATGTCATTCAACTTTCATTTAATAATGTTGAAGCTGTGAGTATAGCTAAGGTGTTGATAGCCTTTATTTCTTTGGTCCCCATTAAGTTCGTTTTATGGTATCAAATGCGGTGTTCTACAATATTCTTTTCGGATCTTTTTCTTCATAATTGAATGCTGTATTCCGTGTCCTTCATTAATTCCTAAGTATTTGTATGAACCATCTTGATCTAGTTCCTTAATCTTGCTGTAGAGATCAAGATCTAAATCTGTAGTCTTCGATAGTTTACCGCCTTTGAATTTAGCTTTGGCACATTTGTCGATTCTAAACTCCATTCTAATGTCTTCACTGAAGGTTTTGACAATGGTGAGTAGGTTTATTATTATTATTATTATTATTATTATTGTTGTTGTTGTTACTGTTGTTGTTGATGATGATGGAGTGGATTTGGTGTTTTACTATTTGCAGGAGAGATTTATTGATTTTTGTGACGTAGACATCCAATCCGATTGTTGTAGATTTTCGAGTTAATCCAAGTTGGATTAAACCTCGTTCTCCTAAACCTTTTGGTACTTACAGCTTATCAACGTCTGATTTCGGGTGATGTATCCTCATCTGACTAAAAAATTTTCTGATCTTGGCGCCCCTTCAACTTCCATTTAAGAATGTTGAAGCTGTATGTTACTACGGCTATAGCTAAGGTGTTGATGCTCTTTATTTTATTATCCCTATTTATTTTGCTTTCTAGTATCAAATGTACCCTCCCATATTCTTTTCGGATCTTTTTCTTCATAATCGTATTCCGTCTCTTTCATTACTTCCTAAATATTTGTATGAACCATCTTGGTCTAGTTCCTTAATCTTGCTGTAGACATCAAGAACTAAATCTGTAGTTTTCGCTAGTTTACCGCCTTTGAATTTAGCTTTGGCACATTTGTCGATTCTAAACTCCATCCTAATGTCTACACTGAAGGTTTGACAATGGTTTGTAGGTTTTTCTGCTAGTTTTCCTCCTTGGCAAACGTTTTAAGATCACCAATATAGAAAATGGCGATTTAGTTTGCCATTCTGTGTCTTGTATCCATGGATTTTGTTGTTCAGTAGGTAACTGAGTCTCGCAGAAGAGTATTGGTGACAATGATTCTCCTTGGGTGATCCCGCTTTTGATGTTGATTGGTCTCGATGTTAATGACCCATTTGTATGGTTTAGATTTAGTGTAGTCTTCCAGTTTTTCATGCTTTCTTTTATGAATTTAACCGTTGTGGGGCATACTCTGTATATTTTTAGGCTTTTCTTTATCTATCAGTGTGGAGCACTGTCGAACACCTTTCTGCAATCTATCCATGATGTCGATCAATTTCTTTCTCGCCCCTTGTACACAAGATGGACTCGTCCAAGTATACTTATACTACGAAGAGATAGCGTGACGAGGAGGTCGACACAGGGTGTTCATTCAGTGTTATATGAGAGTCCAGAAAGAGAGATAATTACGGCTTCACTTACAGAGACTTGTACATATACTTTTCTACTAACCCGCATTCCTGGACTACTAATCTTCACTTCAAGTTTGTATTCTTACATTTAATACTCATATTTTTCTATTTCAATTACTGGCGTTGTTTATTTATTTGTTCAGGATTCCAACCCCGGAATCCACAACAACTTGGCGACGAGGACTTCCGACCCACACGGAAGAAAAAAAATTTCTTTCTCGCCAACACAATAATTTGGCGACGAGGATTTGCACCTCTCGGAAAAAAAAAACTTTTGCCGTTGCCAGTGTCCCCAAGAACTTGGCGACAAAGATTTACGAGGATTTGCGAGGATTTTGTGTGACCACCGTGGTTAAAAAGTACTTCCTCAAAATACGGAAAATCGAGTTTTCGTAAGACTCATATCATGGAGGACCTTAAAAGAATTCTAGTAGAACTTGTAAAATACCAAAATGAACAGCAGCTACAACTCCAAGAAAGAATAGAATAGAAGTATGAAAAGCAATTACTACAAACACAGAAGGAAAATGAAGACAAAAGCAGAATGAAGAAAGACAAATGCAACTCCAGGAATTAATATTAAAAGTAGTGGGCAATACCCAACAAAAGAATATCAATAAAGAGGCGACTTTTTCCCGAGACGCATTTTGGAACACAATAGAAACATTTGAATACTCTCTAGAAGATGATAAAAATTTCGGGGACTATTACGGACGGCATGAATCCATTTTCAACATTGATTGCCAAAATTGAACGGAAGCTAAGAAGATACGTTTATTACTCAGAAAATTGGGAACAGATGAGTACACAAAATTTGTGGATTATATTCTACCGAAAAAGACAAACAATTTGACATTTGACGAGACAGTTATATGCCTGACGGAGCTCTTCAGTCCAAAGACTTCCCTTTTTCACAAAAGGTGGAAATGTCTCAACCTCGGAAAAAGCGAAAATGAGGACTACTCGACGTTCGCCGCAATTGTGAACAAACATTGCGGTGAATTTAAATTAGCAGAATTGACTCCGGACAATTTTAAGTGTCTCATTTTCGTACAGGGATTAGTCTCAGCCAAAGGACAGTGACATGCGCAAAAGAATGTTCTCGAAACTTCAGAACGAGCATCGATTAACGCTACAAAAATTGTCAGACTGCCAAAAATGCTTGAGCATAAAAAAAGACTCTAAGGTTATCGAGGAATCGGGAGTAGCACACATACGTAAGATGAACAAAATTTTACGATTTTCACCCCCCCCCCCCGAAAGAAGACAGAAATTTTATGATCAAGAAAAAATTACAAGGTATAAGGCGATTAATGACAGAGATCAAAGCAAATATAACACCCCCGCCCCCATCTGCATGTCACAGATGTGGTGGATTCCACTGGAATAAAGACTGTCGATTTAAATACAAGAACTGTTTAGCTTGTGGAAAAATGGGACATAAGGCATCTCAATGCAGGAAGAAAAAACACACTAGTAGCGTAAGAACTACTAGAAGGGACTACGAAGACAAACTGAACACAAGAAAATACGTGGAACTCGAGATTTTAAATAAGACGGTAACATTATAAGTAGACCCAGGATCGGACCTAACTATAATTAATTTACAAACATGGAGGAAGCTAAATAGACCGACCATGATGCATACACAGAAAATCGCTAAGTCTGTTGCAGGAAAGCGTACCAAATTTGAAGAAGTAATTCTAAACGTAAAATTCCATGGAAAAACGAAAAAATTGAAAATATTTGTAATGAAAGACACAGAAAATTTGGTGGGCACAGACTGGATGCAAAAATTTGACGTATGGGATTTACCTATTAGCTCATTTTGTAAGAAAATAGAATGCGAGCCGTCAGAAGCTACAAAATTAAAAGAACTACACTGTCAATTTCCCGAAGTATTCTCGAGCGGTTTGGGACGATGTAATAAGTTTGCAGCTAAAATTGAACTAAAGGAAAATGTTCAGCCAGTATTCAAGAAAAAGCGAAACGTGCCTTTCGCAACCATAGAAAAATTTGGCAAGGAGTTAGATAGATTGATACAAACTGGAATCCTTTCAAAAATCGAATTCAGTGAATGGGTGGCACCAATCGAATTCAGTGAATGGGCGGCGTCTACGTAAAGAACAAATCCGGAGAAACCCGTGTTTGCGCAGACTTCTCGACTGGGTTTAATAATCATTACTACCCATTTCCAAATCCGAAGGAAATATTTACCAAGCTTAACGGCGGTAAGGTATTTTCTAAGATTGATTTAAGCGAAGCTTATCTTCAGATTCCAGTAGAAGAAAAAAGTACAAAAATTCTATGTATCAATACTCACAAAGGACTTTAAAAAATTTAACAGATAGCCATTTGGGATAAAAGTATCACCGTCAATCTTTCAACAGACTATGGATACCATGCTCATGGGACAGAACTTTGCTACTGCGTAATTAGACGACATTTTAATCAAAAGCGATAATGTAGAAGAACACGCAACGCATACTAAAGAAGTTTTTAAAAGAATTCAGGATTTTGGTTTTAAAGTGAAGGAGAAAAAATGCGATTTTTTTCTAAAAGAAATCAAATATCTAGGCCAGATGATCAACGAAAGTGGCAGAAAACCAGATCCAGATAGGGTATCTGCAATAAAAAAAAATATGCCTGAGCCGAAAAATGTCGCAGAGTTGCAAAACATTCTAGCGAACTATTACGGTGACTTCATTGAAAACATGCACACATTGAGGGCTCCCCCACCCCTCAATGAATTATTGAAAAAAGAGAACAAATGGAACTGCGCGGAAGACTGTCAGAAAGGGTTTAATGAGATCATAAAGAAATTAACATCTGATCTAGCACTGACGCATTTTGATCCCAAACTGGAAATTATCATTGCTAGTTACGCAAGCTCACATAGAGTGTGAGCTTGTATATTACACAAGATGCAGGATGGTACAAGGAAACCGATAGCTCACGCATCTAGATCGTTGTTACCAGCGGAGAGGAATTATTCGCAAATTGAGAAAGAAGCATTAGGCATAATATTCGCCATAACTAGCTTCCACAGATACATATATGGAAGAGAGTTTACTCTTCAAACTCACCATAAACCTCTTCTCACTATATTCGGTTCGAAAAAAGGACTACCAATTTACACAGCCAACAGACTTCTGAGATTGGGAACTATATTATTGAATTATAATTTCAAACTAGAGTTTCTACTGTCGAAGAAAATTGGGCATGCGGATGGATTATCTAGATTGGTACCTGCGAAATGCGAACCCCTGGAAGACTCTGTAATAGCGGCTTTGCGAGCCGAAGACGGAATTAGTAAAGTTCTAAACAATGCAGTAAGGGAATTACCAGTGACCTTGTTAGAAATCAGAAGAGAAGCTGAAATGGATGAATTCATACAAAGTACAAAGAGAAAAATACAAGAAAAAGAAAGAAATCTAGCGGAGGGTTTTTCAATTTGTAATCACGTATTACTTTATAATGAAAGATTGGTCATACCCAAATCTTTACAAAGACGAATTCAGAAGGACTTTCATCTAGGACACTCAGGGGAAAATCGTATGAAAGCGTTAATGAGAAGTTTCGTGTATTGGCCTAATATGGATAACGACATTACTCAAATGGTAGAAAAATGTAGAGGCTGTGCTGCGGCAGCAAAGGCACCACCTATTATACAAAACCATGGCCTAAGGTGGACAGACCTTGGTCTAGAATCCATGCGGACTATGCAGGACCCATAGATGGATATTACTACTTGATAAGGTAGATAGCTTTAGCAAGTGGCCAGAAGTTTTCAGATACAAAAACCCTACGACGGAAAACACTATTGTCTACACGAGTTATTCGCAAGATTCGGCGTTGTAGATTGCCTTGTAACGGATAATGGTACCCAATTCACCTCGAGCGACTTTCAAGAATTCTGTATCAAGTCAAACATATTAAAATAGCACCATACCATCCACGATCTAACGGGCAAGCTGAAAGGTTTGTGGACACGATTAAAGGAGCCTTGAAAAATGCAGAGGAGGTACCAACAGAAAGAGCCATACAACAGTTCCTACAAGTCTACAGAATCACCCCGAACAGAAACACACCATCTTGCCTTTCGCCAGCTGAAGTGATGTTTGCCCGCAAAATACGGTCTGTTTTTGATAAACTATTACCCAGCAAAAATAAAAACCGGCATACACCGATAATGCCTAAAATATCCTTCAAACCAGGTGAACGGGTCTATTTCAGAATGTTCAAGAATAATATGGCATACTGGGAGGCAGGTACGATAATAAACAGACTGAGGAATGTTCTATACACGATCCAAGGTGAAAAATTCAATCACAGGAGACACATAAATCAGATACAGAAAAGACGGGTAGAGGAACCAAACTCGTCACCTTCCAAAAATGAAGACGCGATGGAGGCGATTTTCGAAGCCTTCGAAATTCAAAAATCACAAGTAGCCATGGAGATCAGAAGAACAAGCCGAAAAAGAATATTCACGGAACTATTAATAATAGACCATAAGCGAAAAAAAATATTAACTCCACTCAAAAAAAGAAGCTAAGGAGTGGGGTGTTGTGGGGCTCTCCCCTTTTTACATAAGATGGACTCGTCCAAAGTATACTTATACTGACAAAGAGAATACCTGCTGTTGAGATACGTTGGGATAGGTTGAGAGATACGGGGACAGACATAGGGTGTGCTCAGAGATTTCAAGAGTCCAGAGAGAGAGAGAGAGAGCTTTACTTACGGCTTTACTTACATAGACTTGTACATATACTTTCTTTTACTTAGCCGCATTCCTGGACTACTAATCTTTACTTCAAGTAGGTATTCTTACGTTTAATACACTTATTTTTCTATCTCAATTTCTGGCGTTGTTTATTTATTTGTGCAGGATTCTATTCACGGAATCCACAACATTTAATATCTTAAAAAACACTAAACTAACTGAGTTTATTTTTACAGGTTTTCAGACGATGTTTAGCCATCTTGATACCATTTGTCGTAAGAATCACTCTTTCAGTTATTCAGCTAGAAAGAGTACAAGTACAAATCGTATTGTGTCAGCCCCACCGTCTTTCAAAAGGAGCAATGGCGAGAGCAAAAAGATAATTCAGCCTTTCAGTAATGGTACCAACGTTCATAACCTCGCTTCCATTTTCAAAGTCTATTCAGGAAATATCAAGAGAACGGTGAATAAGTTTTAAAATGATGCATCAGCAGAGCGTAAAACTGGATCAGACGATCACAACAGGAAGAGGGTTCCTCTTAGCAGTAAAGGGATCAATTAAAAAAGATCCAACTCAATTTATAAGACGTTTGGCATGTGAGAGAGGAGTTTAAGCTATGAGCAGCGAAAAAAGACTTGAAAATGTAATCGTATTTGAAACGTGTGAGGCACTTTGTTACTCCTGGACAGAAAGAAGGTTAGAAAGGGTGACGATCATTTTGAATAACCTGGAAAGTGAGCCTGGAATAATATATATATATATATATATATATATATATATATATATATATATATATATATATATATATATATATATATATTGAACTTAATTTCAGTCCTTCATGAGCTCTTCACTAGGCTATCATTTCATCTTCTTATTTGGTTTGGTGGTATTTTAAGTATTAATTGTATGATGTTAGGTTTATAACTAACGTTTTATTTATTATTGTTTGAATTCATGAGCACATGGCTGTATTTATAGGCTCAGATTCATGCATGTACGTGCATAGGTATACACACGAGCTCATATATACACCTATAAACGCGCGTTCACGCATAATTGTTAAATCGATATTATTTATTATATATATTAAATTAAATATTTACTTATATCATATGTTATCCTTTGGCTAATGTTTCAATTTTTATTTTATGGTTAGTAGTTTATTTGTTTTTGCGTTGGTGTTATATATTGAGGTATTAATTATGGGGTGGGGTGTGTCAGGTTTGTGTGTATATGCATATATTTATGTATGCATGCAAACATGCGTATATAGGTGTGTACGTTTAATATTTGTTCGTTTATTTATTTATTTTAATATTTTAAAGTTTATGTAATATTTATTTATTTATTTATTTATTTAAACATAATAATATCTAAACAATAATAGTCGGCTTGAGAAACCTGTATTACCAAAAAAGCGATTAACTGCTGCTCGGTCAATGAATATCGAATATTTCCCGGTTAAGTACAAAGTACGAAAAAATGTTCGTTGCCTGTCATTGTTTTTTAATCTTTTGAAAGCAAGTGTTGAAAGTGTATTTAACCATAGATTGCTGCGAATTTCTCTGCTTATTCTATTTATTTATTATATGTGCGTGGGTAAATTACCATCACAGAAATATAGACAGATGAAAAAAATACTGGACTGTCAACAG
>OZ010596.1:14320253-14382753 GCA_963932145.1 Acanthosepion lycidas | reverse complement strand
CGATTCCTGAATCTGAGCCGCTATCCATTACTCCACAGTATGTATGCATACTACTAATAAATATACCATTCGTTTATATATATATATATATATATATATATATATATATATATATATATATATATATATATATATATATATATATATATATATATATATATATATATATATATATATATATATATATATATATATATATATATATATATATATATATAAGCAAATATATGGATATAGATCCGACAGTATGAAGAAAAATATACGGAAAAAACAAACAAAAATCCTTATATGCAATTATGCTGTTTTAATGTTAATATAATGTCCTGAAGATGGTTTATTAGACCGAAACGTCCGACGTTGACATTATATTAACATTAAAACGGCATAATTGCATATAACGATTTTTGTTTGTTTTTTCCGTATATTTTTCTTCATATATATATATATATATATATATATATATATATATATATATATATATATATATATATATTAAATTTAAAGAATGTAAATTTTGCTGCAAATCTGTCGACAATTGCGGCCGTGCATTCGTTACACAGACACACACATCCTCGCCTTTTATAGATATAGATATGTGTGTGTGTTTGTGTGCGTGTGTGTGTGTAATAGCAAAAGGAAAATATAGTTATATTGTTCTTTTGCCGAGAAAGGTGTGAAAAGAAAGTATTAACATAGAACTAATTTGTTCAATAGTAAAACGGTGAAAGATCCTTGTATTCTTTTGAAATACAAGACGATAGCAAATAAAATATCAGATATTAGGTAGAAATGTTAGAATTATAGAGTTGAAACAGACTTCCGAAGGAACCGAAAACCCGGTCCTCATGAAAGAAGGGATACATTTCTACTCCTATAGAACGTAGCGAAGTGTCAGCCGGAGGATATATTTGTTGGAAAATCACGCGTCTAGTATATTAAATCTAATTTCTATACGTCTATGACTGTCAGTTCCTGTTCAAATATTCCTCATTGGGTACTCCAAGGAAACAGTTATCTGCCGTTTAATTTGACAAGGCACATGAACGACATTTTAATGTCTTAATCAGCACTAATAGAAACTGATGACACTAATGGTAGAAGTTTAGTGGTTAAATCGTTATCATATTTCACGCAGTGATAGTATCTGTTTTCTTTGAATTTGTGAAATCATTTTTTAAGCCTTTAGGATTGGGTTTCCTGTCCTTTTTAAAGTCTACCTCAGCTCTATATTTCTAACATCTCTAGCTAAATTCTGAAATTTTGCTATTTATTTTCTCCTCAATCGGAGTAGATAGGTTTGCCTATCGCTTAGTTTACATTTCACACTAGTCATTTGAACAGGAGTAGAGGTTTATCCCTTGTTTCCTATTTAGGATTGGGTTTCCGGTTAGGACTTCATAGAGACCATTAGGTAATATGGTGACTGTAGTGAGAATAGTAAGAATGTGTTCTTTTGGTGGGAGGAAGACTGTGGTATGTTTGGGTCGGTAATTGTAGCTAGCTAATTTTAAGATAAAACAGAGTGAAGACCAGCAATTCCTATCCCCGCTTTTGGCCTTGTGCCACATTTTTGAATTTTCAAAATAAATATCGCTTTCCTCCTTGATATCCAGACTTTACGAATTTAAGCGCAGAACTAGATTGGCGGTTAGGTCTAACCATTTTACAGTTGATATTGATAGATGTAACCGTAGGTTTTATGTTAACGTTTCCTTCCCTTGCACTTCTTGCTTGTAGAACTATCTTCCGGCTATTTTGATTTCCTGTCAACTTTGATCTTCAAAATGTTAACTGTAGAGGTTTATCCCTTGTTTCCTGTTTAGGATTGGGTTTCCGGTTCCTTCGAAAGTCTATTCATTCTCTGTAGTTTGGAGATTAAGTCGCAAGACCGGAAAACGATTTTTGAAATCTCTCATGGCTGAAAAGTGACGCTTCAGCCCAGTCATGTTCAAGCATCGGTTCTCGTCTGCTCACCGAATTTCATTATACTTGAGTCTGGTCAATTGTGTAATGGATAACAGAGTGGAATGAGGACTCGAAGAGACGAGTTCGAATTCCTGCCGAGTTCGTTCCATTCACTTACGCGCGAATACCCTTGAGAAAAATTAGATTCTATCTATCTGTCCCTCAAGTATGGGTTAAATAACGGGAAAGACTAGATTCTGCAGTCTTTGCACGAAGTCTTCTACAGAAGGTAACGGCAGCCTACTGCTGGTATTCTTCTGTAAGGTCAGTTAGGAATCGAAAAGAGACATAATTGCTTAAGCGTGTATGACGAACAGACTTGACTTGTATCGGTTTTCACCTTGGTCGGGTTGAATCGGCTTCCTCCCGAGCAAGTACAGCATCACGGACCATCGCTGCCCACGCTCGCCGATCCTGAGCCAGGTCACACGAAATAGCTAGCCAATGACGATTCCATCGTCGAAGACCAACTACTTGTGCACCCTATAGTACTGCTAGGTCATCCTTGATTGTGCTAGCCCACGTCCTCAGCTGCCCACCGATACGTTTTCGCCAGCCAGGAAGAGAAGGAGGAAGTACGCGGATGAGCTCTCCCTCCGGGCGTCGAGCTGCGTGCCTGAACCATCGGAGACGACGTTGGAGCAGGACCGGTGGAAGAGGACGGAGACTCAGGCGACGATGTAGAGTGGCTGTGGGCACACGATCGATTCGGCGGCATCGTAGAATGCGGCGAAGGCACAAAAAAATAAAATAATAATAATGAACAGAAAAGAAGGTACGTCTCTGTTTTAGGCTTAATTTGACATTTGGAAAGATAAATAAATAAGCAGTTCTTGGGAAAGGGTAGTCTTAGTGGAAATTTCTTGTTATATTTGCAATACGAAAGAACTAAAGATGATACGACTCAATTAAAGTGCATATTTTACGCAGTGATAGTATCTATTTTCTTTGACTTTGTGAAATCAGTTTTTACGAATTTTGTTGACGTGTGATGTAGAATAAAATATATTTTATCAACTCCCTTTGTTTATATCCAGCATGTTTCAGCATTAGATTCAAATAAAATATAAATTCATTTGACTAAATTCTCCCTGAACTGTGTCGAAATATTATCACAATTCTCCATCTCGAAGAGAGATGACAAGTCAGAGATGTAAATAAGATAAACACAGACAAACTTTTATGGGATTTTGGAGCAAGAAGGAATACCTCTGGGATTAATGTGATTAATAAGATTAATACGAATGTTACCAACATTTTTATTTTACAGCAACTGTTGTTGTTATTAAAACGTCTACGACTGTCAGTCCCAGTCCAAATATTCCTTATTGGGTACTCCAAGGAAACGGTTATCTGCCGTCTAATTTGACAAGGCACATGCACGATATTTTAATGTCGTTATCAGCACTCATAGATTACTACTGGATCTCGAGCTACTAATAGTAGAAGGTTAGTGTTAAAATTGTTATGATGAATGAGGTGTGTATATATATATATATATATATATATATATATATATATATAAGACCAACATTTTTGTCATCCTAAAAAAATTAGATTACAACAAAAAACTATACTCCATGATCACATAAAGTTTAAAAAAACTTAACAATACCCGACCAACCAACTAAAATCAAAGCTTAATAAACTCATTAATGCTAATAATGCTGAACAGAACTCTTTAAAACTCCCTAAAATTGTTGGTGATTATAGACCTGGTTACATATACGGTAGTATAAAAACACATAAACCTAACTATCGTCTCCGTCCTATCATATCGCAAATTCCAATTCCTGTATATCAGCTAACAAAATACATTATCCAACTCATTACGTCCTACCTTCCTTGTAAACAGTGTTACGCCAACATTAGAAGTAATCCAAATCCTAAAAAGTGAAAAACCCAACAATGAAATCATAGCTTCACTTGATGTTGAAAACACACACATATATATATATATATATATATATATATATATATATATATATATATATATATATATATCCGATGCGATGAGAGCGAAAGTAATATATAAATTCCAACGTTCACAGCATTAATCCAAAAGAGGGTTCGATACCGATAATAGAGCGATAATTATTTATTTATTATAATTTTATCATATAGACAAAACCATTTTACTCACTACAAAGATGCAACTTCGTTTCAGTGCATTTCAACTGCGTTTCGACGGATGAGAATCGAAAATGGTTCCATCGTCGAAGTGCAGTTGAAATGCACTGAAACCAAGTTGCATCTTTGTCGTGAGTAAAATGGTTTTGTCTATATGATAAAATTATAATATATATATATATATATATATATATATATATATATATATATATATATACACACACAGGGTATATGAAAAATACTTTTATAAATTTTGGGACTGGTTCTCACAACAAAGCAGGAAGAGAAGTCCACATAAACATATGTCCGCAAATCCTTTGTTTTTGACTTATTAACTTTAAAGTTTAAAATAGATGCTGTGAACTGTACTATACAAATTGTAATCCAAAAATACTTTTGTCAACTTTGCCGCGGATCCTTTCTCAGCAACGCGACGATAAACAGCAACAAAGTTTTGATGACTCGACTGCCTTCGGTCGAGAAACGCAATCTGATACAGCCGTGCAGGCTCCCGTCCATTACCATTCGGGCGGCCATATGTAAAAGTCATATCTGCCTGTTCACGATATGAATATGCTGCCATTGTTAAACGGAACACTTCTGAGTTGACAGTTTTTCCCAACCTTTTTCTAGCTGATGCCTCTTAGCTTCAAGACAACTTTACTCATTCCCTCCCTCCCATTCAATTAATGGGTTCGATATACTTGGTGCTGGCTTTCCAGTTCCTCAAAAATACGTTGGAAGGCACTGAGAAAATGTCTTTTATCTCGGAAAGAAACCTGATGAATTCTCGACTTGTCGAAATATAACGTAAAGATTTTTTAAAAAAATGACTCGGATTCTAATTCCACAATGCCATCCGCTACCATTGGGCTTTTTTCCTAATCCTTCTCCCTATCGCTCCATTGTCCATCTTCGCTCCCAGGATTTTTCTACATGCCTACTACCGCCAGGGAAACAGCACAACCTGTTAGACATTTTGACGGAGGTTAGCAGTGAATATTTCGGAGACAGTAGGAAAGCGTAGTTCAGGTTAGCAGTGGATATCGCAGCAAAGGAGCAGAGCGTAGTTCTTCCTTCTGTTCATCTTCGCCTGTCAAGTTGGCACTGGTCCTTCGGTAGGGTAAACAAAAATGGCCGCCTTTATACACGACGGATAGAATGTTCTGCGGCTTCTGATTGGTTAACCTTCTATTGGTAGACTATAAAGCGAGTCAAGGCATTTGGACCAACTCACTAGTCATATACACACATATACATATACACAAAAAACTGTAACGCAACCTACTTTGGGAATCCCAGCGTTAATCGAACACATCGCGTTTCACACAGTTGCCTTGCAAAAGAACATTTGGTCCAGTTTCCAATTCGTAAAGAATTTTTCTTTGATTTTTTTTAATAATTTCAGCCCAAGCAAGGCAATAAAGCCACTATGATGCAAAGGATTACTGCTATAGGATTAGAAGAGACGGCTACATTTAACCGTTTCATGGGTGAAAGTGTGGGACCGAGTAGAACGCTTACATTTATGCAGTTCAGGTACCAGTGAAAATAGCTCGTCGAAGCAGTTGCCATGAAAATATTTGTAGAAAAGACAGAGGGAAGACACAGCACTTATGTGACAAAGTGATTGTAGACGAGATGCCAGATCAGGACCTATCACGTTGCATATCCGTTTCTGGATTTTGTCGAGGACCTCGAGATGAACAGCGGGTGGGGGGCAGACCTTATATGGCAGCAGTATTCAATGCAAGAACAAATGGTAGATTTGTAGATTTGAAGGATGGACTCAGAGGAGAAAAACCTTCTGGCGCGACACAGAGAAACAATTTTCCTGAGTGACTGGATGACTGAGGCGAGCTTCGTTCGTATGAACGGGGCTAGCCTTGTTTTATCTTTTAGGTCTACCTAATTCACATTGGAGTGGTTTCCTATGGAGCGATCCACCGGTCAGGCTAGACAAGTTTTGTTTACTTAGTAAATGTGTGTAAGTGTTGATCCCTGCCTGCATCTGGCTACATCTTTGGTCATGATCCAAGTTGAGATTCCCAACCTCCCCAGTTTATTTTTGGCTTCTTTTCATCTCGACTGGGTCAGCTTTATTTGTTCTCCATGTCCGTATATATTTTCTTCTTTCCCTTAGTGACAGAGCCTCTTGATTCTGTCGGAGGGGCCTCTCTTTTTTGAGGGTTGGATGGATCCAACTAACATGAGTTAATTTAATTTGTGTGTTTTGATATTTTAGTTTTTTTTTTTGGGGGGGTGGGGGTCCATCCTCTCCTCTCTCATTTTATATTATATAGAAATATTTATGTATAGTATTTTATAATCATGAAATTAAATTATTATGCCATGGGGTGCGTTTTGTAGGGTACCCTGAGAGTATGCGCTATTATGGTATATGGAGGATTGATTGGCGATGGATGAGTTTTTGTGCTGAATGTGTCAGTTATAACGAATGAATAGGTCGTGAATCGGATTAGCTAGGTATAGGATAGCAAGTGACGACCAGTCTCAACCTCATTCCCTCCTTTTCGCCATTGTACCACAATTGTGTATTTTACGCAATATATCTTGAGAAGCAACTTTCCTTGCGATAGATGAATCTGAATGCATTTCTCAGCGCTTGTGAAAAATGATTTCTTCTCAGAATGTTTGAAGCAAAAGAAAGATGGTGCGTCTGCAAACATACTGGCTGATGTCCATGTTTTAAAGTTCACCTGAACATCTTCCCCGAACGTCTGGGTTGATCTTTCGTCTTATCAACAACACATAATATTTAAGTGATTAAACAATTAAAATTCCCCAGCGGCGACTTTCTCAAAAAATGTAAAGGAAATTTTGCTATTAAAATTTAATTAAATCTTCATAAATAAGTAAAAATCAAAGACAGATTCGGCATACATTTTTGAAAAAGCAGCCTCTTGGAACTCTTGAATTAATTTATGTGTCGAAGTCTATTTAACATTTCTTATCTCCTTGTTACCTTCACACACACACACACATATATATTATATTAGGTTGGTGCAAAAATAATTTCGTTTTCTCACATAGTAACATATGTTAGAAAACGAAATTATTTTTGCACCAACCTAATATTTAGGCAGCAATCCTTCTTTTATGCATGTTTCGTTAAAAACGACAGACAAAGTACTGCGGTTAAGCTTTTTATTTGATTTTTCTTGTGTTCGAACAACAGCTTTCTTTTCTGGACAAAAGGTGTGTAAAAACTGTCCAAATGTTTTATATTTCCGAGTGCTTTCGGCTATACCTTTAGCCATTATCAAGGATGATTCAATGAGTGAGTGCGTTCTGTGTATGTCTTAGTGTGTTGTAGGGATGTTTTTAATTTCCGAATACGGTTAGCACATTGTGGCCTTGTTCGTAGTTAATATTGTTAAGAGTTGGCTTTTTCTTTTTTATTATTAAAGCTTCCATTATTTTTAGTCTTTTTTTGCAGGTGGATGCAGTTAATATATTTGTGTTTTCTACTAGTATGTTTCTAATGGAGTCTGGCAAATTTGTGTGTGTGTTTAAATGGGTTCTAATGGAGCTATGATCAGATAGGTGTGACGTAAGACGTCTGGATAAGCATGTAGTTGTGTAACCGATGTAATTATTTATGAGTCCGGTTTGATCAGCAACACAGTTCCTTAAGTGGCATTTGAACTCAGAGATAATGTTCGTTCTTTGTAATTTTGACAACTGGTGTGTTGTCATTTTTGAGGATAAGGTTGGCTGTCTTAAAATCATCCTTGATAATGGCTAAAGGTATAGCCGAAAGGCTCGGCCAAAAATATGCCCATTGAACCCGTATAAACGGGTTCAGGGTCGGTTTACCTCCCCGAAAGAGAATCCGCCCTTCGGCGTAGCCTCGTTCGGGTTCCTCCCCACCCGAATGCAGAGAGTTCAACCGGTCAGCCGATCGTCCGACTTCAGACTGAACTGAGACAGACTCACTGAGCGACTCACTCGTTACTCTTACTACTCCTACTTATTATAGGTGGGAGAGTCTATTAAGTATAGAATAGGTGTGTTCCACTATAAAATTTACATACCACAAGTGACTGCGCCATTTAGCTCCAAAGAATGTGACAGTTGATGATGTTAACATCAATATTCTGGTTGCCAGGTGAGCGTTGCACCTAAAATTCTAATAACCCTCTACTAAAAACATGAAGCTGTGAATTACCTAGTTAAATCTTTGAATAGTCCAACACCAACAGGGGTCCCACCTTACAATTTGCACCTCAAGACTGGGGTACCAACGATGCTGCTAAGAAACCTGGATCCACCGAAACTTTGCAATGGCACACGACTTACAATACTGATTGAAAATGTAACCGGAGAAGCTGTATTTATTCCTAAAATTCCCCTGATTCCCTCGGATATGCCTTCCCAGTTTTTATCCCATAGCCATTTTTATGTGTGATGTTCAAGAATCGGCAATCTCCATCATTTCTGAAGAATTAGTTTACAGACCACAACTCTCTGAGAACCAGTGCCATTTTAGCTCCAATGCAGTTGATTTGGACATCAAACTTCAGGAATAATTTCCAAGTGAGCGTTACAGCTAAAATTCTGTTCTAAACGGAGATGTAACTATGGATTATAATGTTTTTTTAAATAGCCTAACGCCTAACACCAGCAGGCCTCCCACCTCAATAATTTACACATCAGCTTTAAAGAACCAGTGATGCTTCTAAGAAAGGCGGATCCACTGGAACTTTTCAATAGCACACGACTTACAATTAAGAAAATGCCAACAGTCTTGGAGGCGAAAATTCTGTCTGGAAAAGTAAGCAGTGAGGCTGTGTTTATTCTTAAAATTCTACTTTTTGACTTGGATATAGCTTTCCATTTCATGCGGTTGCAATGCCCTGTCAAAATAAGTTTTGCAATCAGTATTAACAAACCTCTTGGTTGGCCTTAACTTTTCAGAACCAGTTTTCTCCCATAGCCAAATTTATGTGGGATGTTCAAGAGTAGGTAATCCCAATCATTTGCTTATTTATACACCACATGGAGAGACCAAAAATGTTGTTTATCAATAGACCCTGTAAGCACGATAAGAAACACCAAATCAGTTGTTTATCCTTTAATTGTATCATTCTCAGTATTGTAAATCTTTTGTTAATCCATGTTAATCTGTTTTGTTAATCTATATATAAATCTATTTGCAGGTATATTGTGAAACTATATGTCAATGAATTTGTACATTTATTGTAAATTTATTATAAGACTAGCGCTCCTGAGGGCTATATTCCCTGTGAATATGCAAAAGCCCTTTTCAGGGTTACTTACTTTCAGTTGTTACTTTCGAATAACCGAATTGTCTGTAAGTCGCTTTACTATTTTGACATTCATAACTTATTGGTCTATTCTCCAAAGATCCTAGAGATGGCGGTTGGGTATTCTCTGTGAACGCCCAAATGCCCTTTTTCAGTGACACTTTGAATTATTACTTTCGAATAACCGAAGAAATGATATGAGAACGGGAACTGTGGATAACATTCGCTTTCCCGGGAATTACTGGGTACGTCAGCTGATATATATATATATATATATATATATATATATATATATAATTACATGAATAATTCATACAAAAAACAAATATACAGGTTAATGATTAAAATGGTGAAAATACATCTTCGCAAAAAATTTCAGTAAGTTACACTAACCCCGAACCTGTATATGAATGATATGATCCCTGTTTATAAATTCCAGTTTCATAAGGTCTTTTTAATTTTTTACACAAGCTTTCGTCTGTTTCTACAGACATCCTTAGGTATGGAAATAGATTTGTTCTTGTTTTTACTTCTCGGTAATAAGAGGACAACGAAAAGAGAGATGTAATCCGAAAAAATGCCATGAGAAAATGTGTTATTATTTTGGAACGTGCGGTCGCAACGCTGAGTTTGAATTTTAAATTTTAAGGTTGTGCGTTTTTGTACAAATAAAAAATTCAAACTCAGCATTGCGACCGTACGTTCCAATAACACATTTTTCATAGCATTTTTTCGGATTACATCTCTCTTTTCGTTGTCCTCTTATTACCGAGAAATAAAAAAAAAAGAACAAATCTATTTCCATACCTGAGGATGTCTGTAGAAACAGACAAAAGCTTTTAAAAACTAAAAAAGACCTTATGCAACTTGAATTTATATTCAAATGATATTACAAAGTTCAATTAATTTACACACACACACACACACAGAGGCATATATATATATATATATATATATATATATATATATATATATATGTACAAAAATTTATGTGTATATCATTTATATACAGGTTCGGGGTTAGTGTAACTTATTGAATTGTTTGCGAAGATGTATTCTCGCCATTTTAATCATTAACGTCTATATTTGTCTTTGTATGAATGATTCATGCAATTATAAGTTGAACAGCACTTATAATCGATATATATATATATATATATATATATATATATATATATATATATATATATATATATTACAATTGGAATTGAGACACCCTTAGTAAATGACTATTTTCACCTACGAATTTAAATTTCAAAATTCGCAGGATCCTGCTAATTTTTAAATTAAAATTCGTAGGTGAAAATAGTCATTTACTAAGGGTGTCTCAATTCCAATTGTAAAGAAAATTTCTTCTCTATTTAATGAAAATAAACATTGAGCGCTCTTTTGTGAGTCAGTTTTAACATATTTCAAATTCTATGTTGTGTTAATAGGACTCGCCTGGATTATACCAACGGATTACTACCTATATATATATATATATATATATATATATATATATATATATATATATATATATATATATATATTGCGTTTAGTATAAAACAGCCTGTCGCCTCTTAGCGTCGACTTCAATGTTTACTTTTATATTTATATTTACATACGCTCTATCTCTGACTGATACTTAGCACTTTATCCCATAAATATAGCATACCTTAAAACTATATTTCTTTATATATATATATATATATATATGTGTGTGTGTATGTGTGAGCGTGTGTGTTTGAGCATGTATGCGTGTGTCTATGTGTGTGTATGTCTGCGCAGTGTTTTATTTATATATATATATATAAGCCTATATGTGTGAATTTGTCGGGGGTATCTTCACGAAGGGTAATATGTGATTTCCTCATGACGTTCATATCTGTGCAGAAGCATGCATGCAAATCACTTTCATAGATAAGGTAAGAGACAGATGGCGTTGTCGAAAGATTTACAGCGAGTCTCGGACTATTTCTTTAAAATAAAAAAAAAGAGAATGTTTGGCAAAAGTAGATAAGAAAAAACAAAGATAAAGTATATATGACGAACACTAAAGTCGAACTGACATAAGTACTGAGAAGTGAATGGTAAACTGTAGAATTATAACACATAAATTTTTGTACATATATATATATATATATATATATATATATATATATATATATATATATATATATATATATATATGCCTCTGTGTGTGTGTGTGTGTGTAAATTAATTGAACTTTGTAAATGATGTACGTTTAAGTGACGTGAAATAATGTTACAGCAACTAGGGAAAGGCAGAATTAGCCAAATCCAAGCTCCTAAACTAGGGAAAGGCAGAATTAGCCAAATCCAAGCTCCTAAACTAGGGAAAGGCAGAATTAGCCAAATCCAAGCTCCTAAACTAGGGAAAGGCAGAATTAGCCAAATCTAAGCTCCTAAACTAAGGAAAGGCAGAATTAGCCAAATCCAAGCTGCTAAACTAGGGAAAGGCAGAATTGGCCAAATCCAAGCTCCTAAACTAGGGAAAGACAGAATTAGCCAAATCCAAGCTCCTAAACCAGAGAAAGGCAGAATTAGCCAAATCCAAGCTCCTAAACTAGGAAAAGGCAGAATTAGCCAAATCCAAGCTCCTAAACTAGGGAAAGGCAGAATTAGCCAAATCCAAGCTGCTAAACTAGGGAAAGGCAGAATTGGCCAAATCCAAGCTCCTAAACTAGGGAAAGACAGAATTAGCCAAATCCAAGCTCCTAAACCAGTGAAAGGCAGAATTAGCCAAATCCAAGCTCCTAAACTAGGAAAAGGCAGAATTAGCCAAATCCAAGCTCTTAAACTAGGGAAAGGCACAATTAGTCAAATTCAAGCTCCTAAACCAGGGAAAGACAGAATTAGCCAAATCCAAGCTCCTAAACCAGTGAAAGGCAGAATTAGCCAAATCCAAGCTCCTAAACTAGGAAAAGGCAGAATTAGCCAAATCCAAGCTCCTAAACTAGGGAAAGGCACAATTAGTCAAATTCAAGCTCCTAAACTAGGGAAAGGCACAATTAGCCAAATCCAAGCTTCTAAACTAGGGAAATGCAGAATTAGCCAAATCCAAGCTCCTAAACTAGGAAAAGGCAGAATTAGCCAAATCCAAGCTCCTAAACTAGGGAAAGGCAGAATTAGCCAAATCCAAGCTGCTAAACTAGGGAAAGGCAGAATTGGCCAAATCCAAGCTCCTAAACTAGGGAAAGACAGAATTAGCCAAATCCAAGCTCCTAAACTAGGGAAAGGCAGAATTAGCCAAATCCAAGCTGCTAAACTAGGGAAAGGCAGAATTAGCCAAATCCAAGCTCTTAAACTAGGGAAAGGCACAATTAGTCAAATTCAAGCTCCTAAACCAGGGAAAGACAGAATTAGCCAAATCCAAGCTCCTAAACCAGTGAAAGGCAGAATTAGCCAAATCCAAGCTCCTAAACTAGGAAAAGGCAGAATTAGCCAAATCCAAGCTCCTAAACTAGGGAAAGGCACAATTAGTCAAATTCAAGCTCCTAAACTAGGGAAAGGCACAATTAGCCAAATCCAAGCTTCTAAACTAGGGAAATGCAGAATTAGCCAAATCCAAGCTCTTAAACTAGGGAAAGACAGAATTAGCCAAATCCAAGCTCCTAAACTAGGAAAAGGCAGAATTAGCCAAATCCAAGCTCCTAAACTAGGGAAAGGCAGAATTAGCCAAATCCAAGCTGCTAAACTAGGGAAAGGCAGAATTGGCCAAATCCAAGCTCCTAAACTAGGGAAAGACAGAATTAGCCAAATCCAAGCTCCTAAACTAGGGAAAGGCAGAATTAGCCAAATCCAAGCTGCTAAACTAGGGAAAGGCAGAATTGGCCAAATCCAAGCTCCTAAACTAGGGAAAGACAGAATTAGCCAAATCCAAGCTCCTAAACTAGGGAAAGGCAGAATTAGCCAAATCCAAGCTGCTAAACTAGGGAAAGGCAGAATTGGCCAAATCCAAGCTCCTAAACTAGGGAAAGGCAGAATTAGCCAAATCCAAGCTCCTAAACCAGGGAAAGGCAGAATTAGCCAAATCCAAGCTCCTAAACCAGGGAAAGGCAGAATTAGCCAAATCCAACCTCCTAAACCAGGGTAAGGCACAATTAGCCAAATCCAAGCTCCTAAACCAGGGAAAGGCAGAATTAGTTAAATACATTTTCATAAACTAGGGAAAGGTAGAACTAACCAAATATATTAACATAAACTGATAATTTCCATAAATACACAATTCTTGATAATGACTGAAGTGAATGTCGAAAGTAGTCAGATTCAAATGGAAAGTCTAACAAATAAGTGGAACTTGGAAAAACTTAATAAAAAATTGGACAGACTTTTCAATATCGTTTAACAAAACCTGTTTAAAAGAGTTTTTACCTAATATCGTCAGGGAACCACATGTACTTTACCCGCAGTCGAAGTGGTGTTTCTTTGGCAAGATAACCTAACGGAGCCCAACCGTCCTCAGGCCGTTTTTTGAATTCAGAGTTACCTTCTCCTAGATCGAATGCCGTCCAAGACTATAAAACCCAGTCTGTTCTGCTATTTGCCCATAGCTGGGAGAAAAAAAAAAGGATTCGTACCTTTTCCAAATGTATTAGCACCTCGGTATTTTAATAGACCCGACTGGAATTTGAACTCGGTTCTCCGATTCCCTAATCCGGGCCGCTATCCATTACTCAACCGTGCCTCAGAAAATTGCGTATGTGGGCAGCAATCCCTCTTTTATACATGTTTCGTTAAAGTCGACTGACAAAGTACTGCGAGTAAGCTTTTTATTTATTTTTTCTTGTGTTCGTACAAGTGTTTTCTTTTCTAGACCCAAAGTCAGTAAAACTGCCCAAAATTTCCGTATATCCGAGCGCTTTCGGCTATTTTTTAACCATTTTCAAAGGTTTTTTATTGTTTTTTTTATTTTTATTTTTAAATGAATGTGCTGGTTTACAACTTATGTCTCTGAAGTTATAGTCGTATTTTATTTTCCAAACATGGTGAGTATATTGTAGCCGTCTTCGAAGTTAACGTTATTGAATATTGGCTTTTCCATTTTTTTTTTTTTAATATTAGAGCTTCCCATATTTTTAATCTTTATTTCATATGAAAGAAGTTAGTATACTTGTATTTTCAAATCGTATGTTTCTGGTGAAATTTGGTAGATTCTTGTGTGTGTTTAAATGAGCTGTGGTCGGATAGGTGTAACGTAAGTCGTCTAGATAGGCATGTAGTAGTGTGACCAATGTATTTATTATTTATTAATTATTGCAATCAGTTTGGTTCGATCAGGAACACATTTAAGCAGCATTTGAATTCGTAAATAATGTGGGTTCTTTATTATTTTGATTTCGCGGGTGTGTTGTTATTTTTTATGATAAGGTTAGCTGCTTTAAATTGTATGTAATGCATAATTAATTTAAGTATTTCTTTATGATATTTCTAAGAGAAATTTCGTTATGTTTGGATTCTCGTGTCGTGAGACAACTCATGTGTATTCCATCTACACATTACCTATGAGTCCTTTTCGTGAGAGTAGAGGATTCATCTAGTGTCGTAGAATGACCTGCACCTGGAATTTATTTTAGAAAGGTTTGTGCAATCCCAGTCCCATTCTTTTGTTCGATGCCCGCCATCTGCTTTCTGGGGCAAAGGCTACCACGAGATAAGCGACGTGCATGGATGCAAGTTATATTTTGGAGTGACCTTCCTCTAGATAGGTTGTATTGCAAGGCTCCACTGCCCCTGTCTACCCGTCAAGTTTGCCTGCAAGCCGGTTTTGAATTTTTTGAGTTTTTCCTTCTAGACCAGTTGCCATCCAAGGCTATAGAACCCAGTCTGTACTGCTATTTAATTATAGATGTTTGGGAGGAGGAAGAAGAGGATTCATACCTTCCCTGCAAGGCTCCAGAGCCCCTATCTACCCATCAAGTTTTGCTTCAAGGCTATAGAACCCAGTCTGTCCTTTCCCAAGAGTATTATCACGCAAGTGAATGTAATGGATTCGACTGGAATTCCTCAATCCGAGCCGTTATCCATTAATCCATCGCGACGTCTCTTGTTTATAATTGACGTATATTTGGCTTTTGTAGATGTAAATGATATTTTTTTATCTGTATATCCAGTATCTCTATTAATTACTTTAGAAGGAAATAGCCTAATCTGGTGGTCGATGAGGTAGGTTTTAACAAGAGTCCATTTTACATTATTGAGTTATTTAAGGAAAGGGAAACAACTGGATGAATTCTCGTGTTCTCGCTTTAGAAATTTTTTTTCTAACTACTATTTTATATCTAAGTGAGCATTCGCTCTTAACATTAAGGCGTCAATAGTTTCCGCTATTAGATTTTTTGTATAATTAAGAGTTGAATGTATTATTACTGAATTCTACGACAGCGTCTAAGAACTGCAGTTTATTGTTTTGACTAAGTTCATGGGTAAAGTTAAGTACAGAGATTTTTTTTAATGCCGTTTTGTGATTATCAATTTCTTACTTGTTTTTCACTAAAATAAATATATATCTTACATAGCGAACATATATGTTTTGTTCACATTTAAATATCGTAAAGCCCTGTCGGCTGGGGCTTTAGAATACACCGACTGCACCTCTGTAGAGGGGTAAGACCCCCCCCCCAATGAGGCGTCCTGGGTATGACGTTAAATTGCATCCAACAGCAAGGCCTCTGATCTGGAGGTTTTGAGAAGCATGGAACCACCTCTTAATTGCTGGTGTTCCCAGGTCCACCTTGACCCGGGGTGGTAGCACCTGTTAGGGTCCCAGCTATGGGTAAATAGGGAACTGCTAGTTTTCCAGGTTTTTCTCACGTCCTGGGTATGACGGTAAACTACATCCCCGTCCTGGGTATGACGGTAAACTACATCCGCGTCCTGGGTATGGCGATAAACTGCATCCAACAGCAAGGTCTCAGATAATGTTTTCAGAAAAATAATGTTGCCAGCTCTAAGTTTTTGAAACAATAATGTTGCCAGCTCTAAGTTTTTTGTTTTTTTTTTTTGTAGAAAAGGAATAATGTTGTCAGCTATACGTTTTTTTTGAAACAATAATGTTGCCAGCTATACGTTTTTTATTCTATACAAAATAGGCATTTAAAATTCATATAAACTGGATTTGGCATTAAATAACCCACAGTGGTTGATATGCCATAAAACCCAAACAAACAAACAAACATTAAATATCGTATTTTCTACGTGGGACATGTTGTAGTTGGAGACGCACTGACTGAGAGGATTTCCCATATTAACACCATTAATTTGGGTGTAGATATCGCCATTACGATCGTTAAAAGGGGCTTTACTTGTGAAGGCATGCAATAATTTTTTAAGGATATTTGGTTTGATGAACGGAGGTGGAATAGAATTAATTTTATACGCGGAGTTAATATGTCAGGATTTTGATCTACGGTGACGTTTGTAAATAAATTTTCAACGTCGAGTGATGCTAAAATATTTTTTGTTTGGTTGTACGCCCCTTTCTATTTTTGTGTTATTCATTTTCCGATTTTATGTATTTTGTGATTTTAAAGGAACATTCGTTGCCACTTTTGTAATGCCCACGAATATTCGTTGTCACTTTCATAATGCTCGTAGTAGTAGAGACATTGTAATTGCAGATGCAACTTATAGTAACGCTGTTAAACAATGCTGGTGTCAAACACCTTCGAATAACACTCTCCATAATGGTACTTGCTCGATAATACTCGCTCGAATAGTAATCCGTATAGTGATCCGAACAGAGAAATAGTATAGTGAATTGAGTAGAGAATAGCGGTCCTTATAGTATAGAGGATAGACTAGAAATAGAGATCCGAATAGTAATAGACGATAGACTAGAAATAGATATCTGAATAGTAATAGAGGATAGACTAGAAATAGAGATCCTAATAGTAATAGGGGATAGACTAGAAATGGCGATCGTTAGTCGTCACGGTATTTTCTACTCATGCGTTCCCTCTATGGTCACGTGATCCACTTAATTCAATAATGTGATCGCCTGTGTTTGCTCACTGGCGATCTATGTTCAAACTCAAATGTCGACAGCGACACTTTATTCCTATATGAAAATGTTTAATGCGACAATTTTTATTTTTCATACGTTATTATGGTTTATTAATGGATACTCGTATTTGAAATAGACGACCAATTTTTATTTTTACTTTAAACAGTGCGTATTGCGTCTACCAGCTTGCGTATCCTCTGTGAGGGAAATTAAAATTAATCCAGTGTGCTTTAATTAATTCTTTAGAAATTGCTTTGTTTAGATTTTCGATACAAAACCGAGCAATCATGGGATTTCAAAAAAATATCTTCGTGAGGAAATGTGCCTCCTTAAAAATGGAAAACAGGTCCTTTCTTAAGTAGGTGGTTTTCTGCTATACAAAGTGGAGGGAGGTTCGATCCTTGTCGGAGAGTGCATTTTCTTTATTACGATTACTTTATTACGTTTTCTTGAATACACAGACCTATCGACGTAATACACACAGTTTGAAATAAAAATTGGATGTCGATTTCAAATATCAATATCCCGTATCATAACGTTTGAAATAATAAATATTTTCAAATAAATCCATTAATTCTTTATATATATATATATATATATATATATATATATATATATATATATATATATATATATATATATATAGATAGATAGATAGATATGAAGAAATATAGTTTTAAGGTGTGCTATATTTATATCAGAGATAGAGTGAATGTTAATATAAAAGTGAACATCAAAATCAACATTCAGAATAGACAAACTTCAGTTTTCACTTTTAAATATATATATATATATATATATATATATATATATATATATATGTATATAGAAAAAAATTAAAATCCATTGTCAGTAATAAATTTATTTCCATCAATATATAATGTAATAATAATATTAATTTCATTAGACCGACCAAATTTTATTTTTCATAAAATGTACTCGGCCTGATGAGATGAATACAATTATATTCATTGAAATAAATTTATTAATGACAATGAATTTAAATGTTTTTTCCTAATTATTATTAATATAATTTGCTCTGCATCATATATTGAACTCTCATATGGACTGAAAAGTTCTCTTTGAAATAACCCCTATCAATTACAATTTGGTATTATATATATATATATATATATATATATATATATATATATATAATTTTAAGGTGTGCAATATTTATGGGATAAAGTACTCAATATCAGAGATAGAACGTATGTAAATATTTTTACAAGCAAACACACACACACACACACACATATATATATATATATATATATATATATATATATATATATATATATATATATATATATATATAAATACAAAAGTGAACATTGAAGTCAAAACTCAGATGCGACAGGTTGTTTCATGCTGTACGCAATCGTCAGGCCGACCATTGCGCCCAGCATGAAACAGCCTGTAGCCTCTTAGTGTTGACTTCGATGTTCACTTTTATATTTATATATATATATATATATATATATATATATATATATATATATATGTGTGTGTGTGTGTGTGTGTGTGTGTGTGTGTGTTTGCTTGTAAAAATAATAACAAAACAGCATCAAAAAATTTAAAATAATAACAATTTACCTATCACAGTCTTACAGAGACTGCATCTTAATTAAAAAAACAAAAACAAAAAAAAGCAGACGGATAGAAGGTGTGTGTGCGAGAAAATATTATTCCGCGAACAAAATAGACGAACGATCTGTGGGTTGACACTGCCACTTGGAACGAAGTTTGCTACACAAATCCAACATCGAATACAGCGACTAATTGCGTAGGTATGCAGGCAACGACGCATAGATACGCATATAGGCCCAGTCCCACACAGTTCATATATGTTTATGTCTGTCTGAGCTGCAATGCGTGAACGTGCGTGTATGTGTGTTTGCGTATGTATAAGTGGCGTTCCGATGACAATTTTTCTTCCCACTTCTATAAAAAAAAACACCGATATACGCAACCATGAATAAATCCAAAATTTCAAAGTTAATCAGTTTGTCTGACGATCGCAAAGAGCGTGAAACCCAGGTTCACAAACTCACATCAGTCGATAGATAGACAGATAGATAGATAGATAGATAGATAGATAGATAGATAGATGTCTGTGTGTGTGTGTGTGTGTGTGTGTGTGTGTGTGTGTGTGTGTGTGTGTAAAAATTTCAGATCGAGGATATCTGTAAAAGAACAATATGAGTAAAAGCAAAACGAGAACTTATCTTAGCTGATGCGTTTCGTCCCCTGAGGGACTTTATCAAGGGAAATGATAGAATTTCATTTAGTGACAAGTATTTATATACAAGACCAAAATCTCTAACCTTATGTTATTCAAAATATATAAGACATAAATCATTCCGATCCCAAATAATTTAAATACTAATTTGTATATAAAATCATCACTTTCGATTATTAGACATTGAACTGTATCAGCTCGTGTCCTCCATAAACTTGCTTGACTTTTCCGCTAACCTGATGAATATTCATTAGCACTCCTATACCCGATAATTTTGAAAAATCATTAAGTTTTGCTCTTGTATATAAATACTTGTGATAAAATAAAATCCTCTCATTTGCCTTCATAAAGTCCTTCAGGGGACGAAACAAGTTGGCTAAGTTTTCCTTTTGTTTATATATATATATATATATATATATATATATATATATCCAAGTATAGGATTGTGGTGTACGGAATAAATTCCAATAACCATCAATTACTATTGTTAAAAGAGTGCTCAGTAATATGCTGAACTCTCCTGTCATTTATCGAAGTATGAGGGTCAAGCAACTCAGTTCCTAGGAACTGGTAGCCAGACACCTGCACATATGATTTGATTATAATGGTGAAGGCTTTGTGTAGAGCCAACCACACTTTTTGAAGGACCGAATACAGAGACTTGGTGCACTACGTGCCACAAGTTCACCAAACGACTCTCGTTTTGAATTCAGAGCTATAGAACCCAATCTGTCTGCCATTTACCCATAGTTGTGAGTGGGGAGAAGAGGATTCATACCTTTCCCAAAGAAATTACCATTATCTGTAATGGATTCGACTGGAAGTCGAACCCGGCCCTCCGCTATCCATTACTCTGCCGTGACTCTTTATATATATAATGAGTTGAAAAATATAAGATTATGAACACAAATCATAACTATGTTTGTGTAATAAATTAAATTCCTTGAGTATCAAATCAAAACAAATAGTTGGTAAAAGTTGATCAGGATTATAATTGTGTCTGTCGATAAATATAGGCCGTGTCGATACTCAGAGCTAAAGGTAAATAGAAATCGTTTCCATGGTCGTATCTGCAGGCTTTGTTCGAATTTATATATGAATCGATAAACATAGACCGCGTTTATACTAGAGCCTATAGGTCGCGTGCACTCTCGTGTCTAGCGTCAGGATTTGATCCAGTTTACAAATCTACAAGTAAACATTCTTCTTCTTTATTCTTGAGTCTCTATGTAAACATCTATCGTTTTTATTGTCTAGTCTGCAAGCAAACACTGTTCGAATTTAAATATGGATCGACAAACAGAACGGGTATATACTTGAGTTTATAGATAAAACTATGTGTGGTTTTGTACTTGAGTCTAAGTAGAATTTAGTTGGACAAACAGACAATATTCGAAATTAAATATGGAGCGATAAACATAGATTATGTGTATTCTTGTGTCTATAGGTAAAACTATGTGTGGTTTTGTATTTGAGTCTATGTAGAATTTAGTTGGACAAACAATGTTCGGATTTAAATATGGATCGATAAACATAGATCGGGTATATACTTGAGCCTATAGTTAAAACTATGTGCGGTTTTGTACTTGAGTCTATGTAGAATTTATTTGGACAAACAATGTTCGAATTTAAATATGGATCGATAAACATAGATCAGGTATATGCTTGTATTTATAGGTAAAACTAGGTGTGGTTTTGTACTTGAGTCTAGAAGCAAATATTGGCCGAGTTTATATATGACCCACGTGGTCGTGTTTGTAGATGAATCATTAGTCGTGTTTCTACCTGCGTCAGAAGGTAAACACTGGTTGTATTTATACTTGAGTCTATAGTTAAATATTGACGGAGCTTATATTTGAGTATATAGGTAAACTTTGTTCGGTCACACCCAAGATTACAAGTATACACCCGGTAACAAGCCATGTGGCCTTTTTGGGTGTGGGTGGACTCACCCTCCTGCAGGAACTTAAAATTGACGACAGGGCAATTCTAGGTAGTGCAGCGAGATAAAAGCAGCAAAAATAAACAATGCAAAGGTAATGACACTATTCTCAGTTAAAATGGGGATTTTCTAAGCGTAGATTAGATGTGGCACAATGCCGAACGTATGGGGGGTACCCAGTGAGGATAGAACTGACTATTCAGTCGTGACTGATCTAGTGAGACAACCTTGATAACCATTACACCACGCTGAAGCGCCCAGTTCACTGCTAAAATGCAGGGTTTTTTAAATAATTTCACCCCAAGCAAAGCAGAAATGCTATTAGTACGCAGAGGGAGGAGTTGCAGTGAGCAAAAATGAGAGAAAAGAGTGAGGTTTCCTAATCATTTCACCCCAAACAAGGTTAAATGTCTCTAGTACGAAGGGGCTTACAGGGTGTGAAAATGAGAGAAAAGACTGAGTATAGAAAGGATTGAGGAAAAGAGAAAAGATGAACGGAATTCAAGAAGATAGAAAATGACGATTGACGTTGCATTTAAGATTTGTTAACGTTTTCCTCCCAGACAAGGCAGGAATTACATTAATATGCGGGGGCTTACATAGGGGATAATATGAGAGAAAAGACTGCGTATAGGGAGGATTGAGGAAAGAAGAAAAGATGAACGGGTTTCAAGAAGATAGAAAATGGCGATTGATGTTGCATTTATGTTGCTAATCATTTCACCCCAAACAAAGCAGGAATTCCACTACTACGCAAGGGTTTACAAGGAGTGAAAGTGAGAGAAAAGACATTATAGGGAGGATTGAATAAAGGACAAAAGATGAACGGGTTACAAAAAGATAGAAAATGGCGATTGACCATACATTTAATTTTTTGAATATTGTAGATATCAGAAAAGCAAGTAAACAGAAGTGAGTTCTACAGGTGAGACCTAAATGCCAATCTAGTAACACATTCAAATTCGTGAAGTCGGGGCACCAGGGAAAAAGCTCGTCAGAATAGTTGACATGAAAATATTTTTAGGAAAAGGAAACCAAAGCACATTCGTTAGAAAGTCACTGAAGTCGAGATACCAGGTCAGGATCGATTACATTGCAGATCCTTCTTTGGATTTTTGTCAAGAAGCCCGAGATGAATAGCAGGAGCATCATACCAGATATGGCAGCAGTATTCAATGCACAGACGAATTGTAGAATTTTAAATGTGCAAGATGGACAATTTTCTGGCATGACACAGTGACCCAACTTTCCTTGCAATAGATGCAGCTATTGATTTGATCTAGTGGCTCGACTTCAAGTCAGTTGAAAACGTGAGGCCAAAAAGGCGCAATGTGTTGCTCTCCAGAAGCCTAGCGTCAATCATGCGGATGACAGGTAGAAAAGTTTCTCTATGGTGGCTAAAATAGAACGGTCTAGTTTTGGAGGCGTTAAAATTTCCTGTCGCATTTAACCACTAATTGGAGGTCCTTTTAGTGGGGAGTGGTCTGGTTTACTTTGTTAGCTCTGACGGATTTGCTATTGAGACAGGAGTAAATGGTTGTGTCATCTGCATATATACTTACTTAAGAAGTAAGATCATTGATGAATATCAGAACAGCGTGGGACCCAGGATAGAGCCTTGGGGGCATCTACGTTCGTGCGAAAGGATCTGCAAGTGAGCCGGTTCAAAATGACCATCATTTTACGATTTGATAAGAATGATTGGATTAAATCAAATAATCGTCCTGTAATACCGTAGCCCTGGAGGTTGTATAGAAGACCAGCGTACCAAATCCCGTCAAAGGTCTTCGAGATATCTTTATTAACAGCTTGATATACATATTCAGTGATATGTGTTCAGAAACCAGCGGTAGACCTTGCGAAATTAAAGCCATATTGTTTGTCCGAGGGGAGGTCGTTGGAAGTAAGATGCTTAATCCCTTCAGCATTGAGTAGAACCTCGAATACTTTGCCGAAAAGGGGTAAGAGATTAATAAAGTGATAAGTTAATGAGTGAAAGGGTTCCCCAGAGGTCTTAGAAACAGGAACTACAGAATACGACTTTCAACAAGATGGAAATCAGGAAAAAGGGAAACAATTGTTATAGAATTTGGAGAGAATTAGAGCCAGCTCGTGAGCACGTGTCTTTTGGACAACGACTGGGACCTCGTTACATCCGCTTGCCTTGTGGGAGTCAAGTTTGAAAATGTCTGAATCTAATGACGGGGTTGTGCGCATATCAGCCAGTAGAGCCTCCGTTCTAGGGGAAATTCAGATGTGGGTACTCCAGATTAATCGAGTGTGGAGTTGGAAGAGAACTTACGAGCAAATAATTCAATCTTATCTAATGTAGATGTCAGGACTTCAAATTGATTCAATAGAGGAGGGATCGGAGATTTTCTGTTGTTCATCACACTCTTGCAGAGCCGCAAATAATCTGTAGAACTGAACTTGTGAGAAACTATAGGTTGTTTCATTCAACGTGTTTGCACTTGTTACGCGCAGAGATATGAGGGTGATAACCAACGTTTTATTTGTTATTTCCGTGTTTGAATGAAAGCTTCGATATCGACTTTCACCTAGGAGGCGACGTCACAGGAGCAATTTTGAATAGGATGATTAAAAACTTGAAAAACGTCATGAAGGGATTCACAAAACGAGTCCTAATCAGCTCGTTTAAAACAAAAATATCGCACTGAGAAAATTGTTCGAAAATAATTGTTCGAAAACAATTATTTGAAAATCATTTATACAAATTTTAAATTATTTGAACGAAAATGAATCTAATGTACACATAATCCAGAAAGATATTCTGTTAGTAAAAGGTTCTTGGCTGGTGGGAGGGCTGGAAAAGATGTTTACTGACAATCGCATTGTTGCCAAGAGGGTAGAGCTGCAGAGTACAACGTGAGTCAGGAATAGGGGTAAAGAAGAGATCAGGAAAATAAGCGTGTCCATCTGGGGAAACGCGTGGGGAAATCCACCACTTGCGTGAGAGTTTGAGCGATTGAGAAATTCAGGGTTTGGATGCCAGCGAGGTCAGTGGCTGTATGATTAAGTCACCTGGTATGGCGGGTATTAAAGTCACCGAACACAAACATATTTGCCAACGGGTGTAGAAAGATGACCCTGTTTATATTATCAGAAATGCTAGCTTGCACACAACAGCCATGACAGGAAGGAAAACGATAGAGAAAGAAGAGATAGCTGAATGAGTTTAATAGAGAGAGTCAGGGCACATGTATGAATGATCTCGAGATTCAAGATGTCTGCAAATGTCACCCTAACCAGCGGGGGACGTTTGCGGACATAAACTCCCAGGCTATGCATGTGGGTATTAGATTCCTTCTTAAAGTGGGGAATTTAGCCAGGAATCGAGAATTCAGAGAATATTGCAGAATAAAAGATTAGGACTCTATTACACTTTGGCACCCACTTTCCGCCATGTTTTTTTTTTTTTTTTTTTTTTTTTTTCCCGCGACTCTTTTATTTTCCTGTTTCTTATTTTCCCCAAAAAAGTTCCGTGGCAATTTGATACCATAAGCTGAAAAAGGCAAATCACTAAACCTTTCAGCCCACATAAATTCCGCCAGTATCCAGAAATGATCACCCTGTTTGCGGGGGGCATTCATAGTCTTAAATTTGACCTGGACCCGCTGCTATGTTGCTTAAACTCGAGCCGTGGTGACTCCAGTGTTAGGATCCACAAAGTTCTTACAGTGTCATGGTTGAAGCCAGTGTTTATCAAACCATAGTCCAGACTGCCGTACCTGGGGCAACCCATTGCTGAATGACAAGACGCAAGTGGAGGTGCGAGAGTGTAATAGCGCCAAGATTAGTTTCGCAGAGATCTAGGATGTTCAGAGATTGTTCGAAGAGGAACGATTCCACGCTCAGAAATTTGTACGAATACCGCGAATGTTAAAGAAAGTTGTAAAAAAAAGTAAAATATATATATATATATAGTACAGAAACACATTAATTAGCAAAGGTATGATTAAATCGTTTTTTTTAATTTATTTTGAACTTGTATATATATATATATATATATATATATATATATATATATATATATATATATATATATATATATATATTCAATTTACGTATATGACATAGTTTGCGAACTTTCGGCAGATGCCGTCCGGCTACTCTCAACGTGAAGATAGCAGCAGCAGCACGAGAATAATTCCACCAGTCTGTTTTCGTTCGCTCTCTCTTCAAGTACATATTCCTGGTCGGTGACATCACAAATATTCTCTTCTGATGAATCAGTCCTAGAAGGGAGAGAACTGCTTGCTGATTTAGGTTCCAAAATAACGCAAGTGCTATTTCCTTCCTCTTGCGTGACACTTTCGCATTCAGGTGGTATTAAAACATCTTCAGACCACTTTGGTGAAACTACTTTCACCGATGGGATTATGTAACCTGCGGTAACCTCTGGCCTGGCCTCGACTGCCGTAGTTGATCTTTCTTTATAAGTAGTAGCTTGATCCGTCCTCCTTTGTTCAAGTCGCTGGGCTTGAAATTGAGATTCGGAATATCTGAGTTGAGACGGAGTCTGCCGTTCTGCTTCTAGTGTGATTGTCTTCTTTGATCTACATGTAACTTGTATGTCTTGAATCGATAGTTCCTTAACCGTTATGTTACTTGTCTCTTCAAGTTGGATCCCTGATAAAGAAGGCTTTTCCATCTGGAATTTGCTTATTGCTAGGAAGTCAGGAGTCTTGATCCCTTGAACAGTATCAGCCGACGCATAAATCTTATCTTTATTCAAATCAGTTAGGTTGGTCCGCTGTACTGTACTATGTGAGGAATATTTTACACTCAGAACTGGAAAAGACTTCGATCTCTTCTTAATAGATATATTTTGATAATTTAGACTGCATTTTGATTTGCTTAAAACTGGTGTTGTTTTCTCCGTGTTCGCTGTTGCAAATGAATATTGATTTGTCTCAAACGGTGTATCAACCTCGCCAATTAAACTGTCACCATCTGTTGACCCACGGCTCAAATCTGATCCCGGTGTAAGTGTTTTCTTTTTATACTCGCTTTCACTCGAAAGATTACATTTTGATAGGGTTTCTTCGAAGATTAAGAAAGACTGATCGTTTTCATCAAGTGTATAATTTCGATTTGCGTCCCAAGCTTCGAGTTTAATGCTTGTTGAACTAAGCCTTCTGTTTGACACTGGAGTCAGCATCACCTCGGATAGAACTGATTTGTGTGACAACTCGTCGTCTACAGTTGACGGTAGTCTTGCTTCCTGGTCTAATATCGGCAATGATCTATAATCAGCCAAATTTTCATGCAGTGTTTCTACTGATTCGTGGGTGTCAGATTCAGCTTGTCTTGTCTTGTCTTTATCGGTCGCTTCTGCGATAAAATCCAGATCATGCTGAGATGTTATCTTAACTGGATAACACATGGGCTTTTGACAGCCATCTGCTGTGTCGCTAACAGGGACTTGATTAGTATGGGACGTATCAGAATGTTGTCTTGCAGCAAAGATATTGTCACCCGTTGTTTCTGGTTCAAGGCAGCTTTTTGACTCTTCAGTCAGCATAAGCAAGAAATTACACATTTTATTTACAGGTTTGTCGTCTGTATTGTGATTTAGTTTAGGAAACAGCTTAAGTGTTTCACAATCAACACTACGGTCTGAATAGTCACTGTCTGGTTGGTTAGTTTCACTCAGAACGAAGCCTGTTATTTGGTCAACCTCTGACTTGTGTTTAGAATATGTTTGGCTGAAAGAACAACCGATTGGAGCGGGGGCGATTATATCCTGTGAGCTTTTTGAAACGACTGATTCTTTTAATTCGTCCTGGGTCGTTAAAGCGTCGAAGAATTTTTCTGTTTCTCTAAAATAGGATCCCGGCGATAATTCTTGAGAAGACGCCGTTTCAGATGGATGAAGTAATATCTCTTTCCGACGCATATCCTCTTTTTCGGGTGTTTCTAAATTCCCTGTGGGAAACTGAAACGGATTCTTCGTTTCGAGCTGACGGCATTGGTCAGAGGATTTTAACGCTTCCCCTGAACAGTCGCTAATTAAAGAAATCTGTAAATGTTGTGTCCGATCACCTGACGCCCCAGTTGACGTGTCATTGGTTCTTTGGGGCAGCCCCGGTTGATGTTTAATGACGGTCGGAGTTCTCAGATCCCTATCCCTGTCAGATATTTTCCCTGGCAGTAAAGCGGTGTCAGCTGGGGAAAGCTTCGAATCTTTGCCCACACCCGATACAGTTTCCAACCGTACGAAATCCGTCCCGTTTGAACTGGACAAGATTGTTTCTTTTCCGGAAATGTCCCGTCCCCTCACACTGCATGAATCGACGCTATGGTTTAATGACTCATTTTGATCAGCAAACAAGTTGTGTTGATCTTTTGTACACGTTAGTTTAATCTGAGAAAAATCCTCTGGCTTTACCGGTTTCATAATCCCTGACAAACTGGCCGATCTTTTGATGTTTATCAAATTGTTCTTATTTAGCTTTTCTAAGGAAAAAGAGTGTTTCAGAGTGGAATCCTGCTCAGAAAAACCATCACTTCTAATTTCACCTTCCGTGTCTCTCTTTTGAGCTTTCATTACCTCCGTTATAACTGATTTTGTTAAATCTTGGATATCCTGACCAGTGTTTGTGCTTGAAGAATTTAACTTCTCCATCGGATAGATATCTGCAGAATCTGAAGCTTCCGAGAAAAGTTCTATCTCACTTTTAACGATATTTTTCCCGTGATCCGAATTGACAAGCTTATGTTGGGGTTTTGGGTTACATGTAAAGGAATTGCCAAGGTGTTCATCAGGCGTTTTTATAATTTCAGGGGGTTTAGGGATAGGCTTTTCATTCGATCCAAAACTCTTCAAATCTGTGACTCTCTCAATTGTGTCTATTTCTTGAGGTAAAAGAAATCCAGGATCCTCGCATATAAGAGATGAATCTAAATCTTCTGATAAGGGAATTGATATATCCTGGCGTGTATTTCCGGACGAAGAATCTTCGTTTATAAAAGTTTGTTCTGATTCTACCTCATTCGCTATTAATCCTGATTGTATTGAGATAAATCTACCCGGATCATCAACCGTTTTTGGGGGGTCGATATCTCTTCTCAACAGATTAGAAAACGACCACGCATTTTTGGACAGGCAGATTGACCCCTCTTGTAAGGAGGAATGTAAATTAGGTTCACTGTTCGAATTACTTAAAGATCTGTCGTTCGTTGTTTTTAATTCGCCCGAAACTTGATCTCGCATATCAGCGGATATTAGTCTTTTCCCCACCAAAGCAACATCCTTGAACAAAACCAGGCACTCTTCCCTTGACAGGGAAGATTGAAAAGAAGCGTTCCGGGTTGCAGAAGGGTAGGAGTTTCTTCTGGACATCTTTTTGATTGCGTTTGCTGGTAGCAGGAACTCTACAGAGTCGTGTCTTTTGGAAAGAGGGTCTGTTTTTTCTTGCGACGATAACGACTCGGACTGCTTCTGAGAGGCATCACGTGATAGCGTAAATGGCGCCGAGTTTGTTTTCGTTGGCCTGTACCTGGTGTCTGACTTGGAAGAAGATGTTACTGCATTTGCGCTGATTGGTTGGTTTAATCTGAGAACACACCAATCGGAACATGAATCTATGGTGTTTTCATTTATATTAGACATTTCGATGTTAATTAAATGTTTAGGTATATCTGTTGATGTAGTTATTGAGGAAGTCTCTAAGTTGTTAGTATGTTCTAAAATATTAGTACATCTTACCTTAGTAATTACCGTTTCACTTATATTCTGTGTGCTCTGATGAGTACTCTTGTGTAAGTGTTGCACTTCCACCAAAGGAGACGTTGACCCGACATGTAAATTATTAGTTTTGTTGCAAAACTCATCGATCGATATCGAATCGATTGCACTGTTCAAAGAATCCGCACTATTGGTTATAGTGATATCACTTCGATTTGAAGAGTTCAAAGTATCACGCAAAGAAATGCTTGCAACTTCTTCGCAAGATTCTAAGAGAAATGGAGGAGCTTTAGAACAGTCAAATGAAGATTTCTCCGTTTCGACTTCGCTCAAAGATTTTTCAAGTTTCGTTAATCCTGCATTTTTGTTTTGCGAATGTTCTGGCTTGTGGCCGTCGACAGGGTGTGGGGAGCTTACTTTGTCTTTTCGGATCTCAGTTTTCGTAACTGGACCCTTAGACGAATCAGATGACTTTTGGGAAATCAAGGAATTCCTGGACTGTACGTTTCGCGACATATAGAGCGAGTCTCCTCTCGCTATTTCGACCGCCTCTGTTTCGCGCTGCTTACAAAGATTTCCATTTTTGTCGGAAAGTGTCGTTATTCTATAAATGGGTCTGGTGTGTTGAAGTGGAGTGCTGTCATCTGAGACCTCCACTGAAGAAGCTTCCGCAACAAGCAGTATATCTTCCGGGTCCTGCGTCTCGAACTGGTTTTCTCTTCTTGTTAGCTTTGGTCGATCTGAAGTCCCGAGCGCATGTTTTATGCCAAGAGACAACACTGCGTCTTTTAGCGTAGACTCCACTATTGTGTCGTTGTTTTTTTCATTCACCGAAAAGACGTCATCGATTTCATTATTCTTGGAGAGTTGTTTGTGAAAGGATCCGTCTTTAGACTGTGGAAAAAATTGGTTTAAGCTCATGGGATCAAATTCTTTGATATCGACGTTCGTAGCTGAATCTAACAAGCTATCTCTGGAGGTTGTATCAAAGGGATTCATGGTCGGGAGGTGACAGAGATTTTCTGACTGCTCATGTTCGTTTGTCGTTGTCATAAACGGATTTATTGAACAAGCGCCGCCTAGTTCGTAATTTGCTTTCGTAAATGTTGTTATATCTGGTGAAACCGACGGCGTTAAATAATCTGTGTCCAACGCAAATTCAATTACGTCTGGTTTGTAAGCAAGTTCTGTTATGTCAGGTGTTAGCACCAAAGTGTGTTCACTTTCAGATCCCGTTGTGAGGAGATCCATGTCAGTTGCACTTGGAAGATACCTGGAAAATGATGAAGACTCCGAAGGAATGGCTCCTGAATCGGCTATGGTACTTGATTCTGCCCGAAAGACCGGTATATCGTCAAATGTTTCACGCCGGCATTTATTGTTTTCGGAAGAGGCTGCTAAATTCCATCGATCTGGTGTTAGTTCGTCAACTATTTCATCTTGAAGAGTATCCCTGAAGGGATTCATTGAAAACCCGGAATTGCCCAGGACCATATCAAAATCCAAGCGTTCGTCAGGAGTCGCGACTTCTTCTGGCAATTTATTATCAAGTTCTAATACTGTCGGCTTCAGTCTGTCACTGTGTCTGGAATCAGCTTTTATCAAAGTGGACTCCGTGTCCGACAGCGTATGGTCCATGTCTTCAAAGACAGTGTCAATGTCGCAGGCTGCAGAAGCTGGATCGAAGAATGTTTCGAACCAGTCAAATGCTGAATCAGAACTGGCAGTCGGTCGATTTGACTGGACGGTCGGGTAAGATTGGTCGATCTTGTCGGTCGTAAACGAATCCCATGATACGTCTGGAGAAGATGCTGCGCTGTAGAAGGTAATATCAGAACTGTCTGTGTCGTACAAACGAGAATTTACGTTGTCTCCTTCGTTCATTTATTTTAATTTGTGTGCCGTGTTAATAAGAAAAATTACATATTGAACTTTCCGTTCTTTTAATCTATTTTTTTTTTAAAGATTTACATGGTGTACTTTTTTGACTCTGTCTTACGACATGACTCGTTTTTATCTCGTTTTTTTTTTATTATTATTATTTTTTCTTTCTTTCCGTCTTTATTTTTAGTTTTAAGTTAATTATTCCGTTACATCTTCATCTTCCTTATCATCACTTTTCTTTCTTTTTCTTTTCGTTTTTCTTTCTTTCTTTTTCTTTCCTTCTTTTCTTTTTCTTTCTTTTTCTTTCCGTGCTTCTTTCTTTCTTTTCTTTTCCTTCCGGCTTTCTTTCTTTTCTTTTTCCTTCCTTCCTTCCTTCTTTCTTTCTTTTTTCTTTCTTTTTCCTTCTTTCTTTCTTTCTTTTCAGTTTCTTTTTTGCGTCCTTCTTTTTTCTTTCTTTTTCCTTTATCTTTCTACGTTTCTTTTTTCTTTCTTTTTTTACATTTTTTCTTTCTTTTTTCTTGCTTACCCCGCTATTTTAGTTATTTTTTTTCATTGCCTTTATCTCTTCACTTTCATTCTTGTCGTCTTTCTTTCAACATATATATATATATATATATATATATATGTGTGTGTGTGTGTGTGTGTGTGTAATATTTCCACTCCCTTTGTAAAGCTTTTTTTCCTCTTTTCTTTCGCTTCTCTTACCGTTCTGTCTTTAATTTCTTCATCTGTCTTTGTTTTCTTCTTTCCTTCAATAATATATCCAGTACTTGTCCTTTTCTCTCTCCGTCTCCTGTAATTCTTCCTTCCTTTCCACCTTTTTTTTTCTTCTCTTTCTCAAACAAGGTGAAAACGAGAGAAAGAAAACAAAATGTGTCTCTTCAAATAGGAAAATAAAAAAATAATTCAGAACATCAGAAGACGATCTCCTACATTCGGATTTTCGGTTGAATAACCAGCCGGATATTCGGTTGAAGAAGAAATGTTACACTGGGTACGAGTAATTAAACAAATAATTACAAACACACAAAATGATTTTTTTTTTTTTTTAGAATAAGGGAATAATTAAATCAGAAACGGAATTACGTAAGTAATTAAATCAGTAATTAACTGAAATTGTTTAACTCTTCACTCTTAAACTAATTTTTTTTTTTAACTATGCCTGTTGGACAAGGCGCCAAACGAAGCTTTGAAAGATTTGCTTTTGAAATAACTGACTTTTTTGCGTCACTCGTGGTATGACGTTGCGTTATTTAAACACGTGGGATGAGATTGCGTTATTGCGCGTGGTATTTACTTCATTTCCTCTAGCGATGACGCGCGAGAATTTGAAATGTCGTAATCGTTAGCGACCAATATTTCATTTACAGAATAAAAAAAAATAATGATCTTATAATTCTATATTTCTGAGATGAGTTATTGTAACTATTTACACTATTTACATTGTTCGGACTGTTGTCCTCATCTTTATTGCCATATTCACTGTCTATATTTCTGAGGTAGGTACCTCCACTTTTTTCGCTGAAAAAAAGCATAACATGATGGAAAAATCCCCCCCTGGTTAATAAAGAAAAAAATCGTCAAAATGTTAAAACTTACTGAATTTAATAAAATTTCGACAAATTAAATTTTCTTCCCAAAAATATTTTATCAGTTTAAAGTAGGTCCCATTAAGGATACTATTATTTTAAGAAAAAAAATGTGTTTTACGTGTGTCCCCAAGGAGACCTGACCCAAATAAAAACGTTGGTTGAATATTCCAGTGACTTGACGCAATATATATAATTTTCAAGGATTAAATATTTTAACTGTTAAATAAGAAAGAGTTTGTTGTATGTTTTATAAAATGTTTTCATTTTTCAAATAACGTTTATGATATTTTGTCCTTTTTCATAGTTAATATTATTAAGTGTTGTGTTTTTTTATTAATAAGGCTTCCATTGTTTTAAGTCATTTTTTTTTTTTTTGCATGTAGATGATGCTATTTTAGTGTTGTCAACAAGTATGTTACGAATAGTGTCCGGTAGGTCTCCGTAAATATTTAAATTGAGATCTAATTGAGATTATGGCCAGAAAGGTGTAGTGTGAGTCTGCGTGTCAAACATGTAGTGTGGCCTATATAATTATTTACGAATTTCGACTATTGTATAAATCCACTATATATGGCACAGTGTGGTGATTAAATTACTAAATATATGTACGAAACAGTGACTTTATTGATAGTACGCATATATGTGTGTGTGTGTCTGTATGTGTAAGTCCAAAAATGAGAGATACTTATGGTAATTTTTAAAATTAAAATTTTTTTTTTCACGAACTTTGTTGTTTTAAGTTTGTGGATTTTTTTTTTCTTTATCATGAATGTTATTTTTTAGCGAATTTTGGAGATACACACACACACACACACATATATATATATATATATATTGCCATATTCACAGTCTATATTTCTGAGATGAGGTATTGTAACTATTTACACTATTTACATTGTAAACACACACACACACACACACACACACACATATATATATATATATATATATATATATATATATATATATATATATATATATATATATATATGTGTGTGTGTGCGTGTGTGTGTGTGTGTCCAAAAACGTTAGTTGAATAATCCAGTCACTTGACGCAATATATATCATTTTCAAGGATTAAATATTTTAACTGTTAAATAAGAAAGAGTTTATATATATAATATATATATATATATATATACACACACACATATACATATATATATACACATATGCATATATATGTGTGTGTGTGTGTGTGTGTGTGTGTGTGTGTGTGTGTGTGTGTGTGTGTAAGGAAATGGATTAAATCCGTCAAGTATTTGATATATTTTGTGTTTATACGTTATATTTTATGGACACTCTTATATGAGTAAATGCTCTGTTCTTTTAATTAAACAGTATTAATTATATTATTTACATTATTCGGACTATTGTCCTCATCTTTGTCGCCATATTTATTACGACGTTTCGGTCGTTTTACGCTCCGGCCTTCTTCAGGAAGTTGGAATGTCGAGCTGAACCCTTTATTTCGCTGTTCTAGTTCCAAGTGCCATGTTTTAATGGATGTCAGTTATCAGTTATCTCCTGTTAATTTCCTTCTGAAAGTTCTTCACTGCCTTAACCAGGTATTGAAATCACACTCTTTGGGTCCTGTCACTGGATCTAACTTCTAATTTCGCCACAGAGGAGCGTTTCGGTTAGTAAGGTTGATTTTACTGTTTTTAAACTAACCGAAACGCTCCTCTGTGGCTCAATAGGTAAGAGCACGTCAAGCTCTATGACGGTTCCGTATAGGATACAGGTTCGATTTCTGTCGGAGAATGCACAATGCATTCTCCGAAATTTCTCGAACATTTGAACCGGTACTATTTAATTAAAAGAACAGAGCATTTACTTAAATGTTTGTATCTCTAAAAAGAAGGTATAAACGTAAAGAAAGTCTTAAAATATGTATGTATATATATATATATATATATATATATATATATATATATATATGTGTGTGTCTGTGTGCAAAAATAATGGATTTAATAATCCGCTATTTTTTATTACTACAAATGTTATTATGGTGGATACTCGTATTTGAAATAAACGCCCCGCTCTTTTGACAATGTGCCTTGCATCTATCAGCCACTGCATTCGAGATATCTTAATAAAGAAAATAGGCTGTTCACCAGGGATCGAACCTTCGCCCGTTTTGTAGAAGGAACCACTGTTTGATTCGATGTACTTTCAACTTCGGCAACAGGGTTTGGGCGCTGATTCAATTTCTACCGGAGAGTACATTTTCTTTATCAGGATTTCTCGTATGTGTAGGCCGATAGACTTAATACCGCTTTAAAATATAAGAAAATCAAAAGAGGGGTTTCTATTTCAAATAAGAGTATCCACTAAAATAACGTTTGAAATGATAAATGTATGTATACATGGTTATTTTCTAAGCCATGCAAGGATGTGTCACAAGGACGAACGTATGGGGCACTTAGTAAGGATCGAACTCACATTTCAATGTATGGATGTACGTACTAAATATAAAACAGTTCCATTATCTTATATAAATGTGTACTTAGAATTTCATGTATTTTTTCACATGCTGTCCTCAGCAAATTTTTCTCTTTCGTTGTTTTACATTATTTTTGATGACGTCAATTGTTTAAAATAATTCTGTTAATGACGTAAAATTGATGTGTGAGATAAAATATTCCGTTCTAGCATTTTCTTTTTGGTTCGCGAACGAAGATCCCGGAAGCGGGCTGTCCACATCTGCAAGCCTGTCGGTGGCTGATTCTACAACTTCTGCAGTTTCTCTGATGGCCGATCAGCCCAAAACGGCAGGACAGGCGAATCAGTCCAGAATGATTTCAGGGTATAATTCCACCCGCTTCAGGATCAGTGGTCTCTCCTTTTTCATTTATAGTCAAATTCATATTTCAAATCAAAGTCAAATTTTAAAGCAATAAACATTCTTCTCTTCAGGTTTTGTTACTGAAGTAACTTTTTGCATTGAACTCACAATATCCGATCAAATTGTCGACAAAATTTTTGGACTGATTAATGTGGAATGAAACAACACTATTCAAAATTTACACCTGTGGAAACATTTAATTCCGCAACGTATATTAAGAAATGGACGAAGTCCGACTATTTATTTATTAAAGTTTTTTTTTATGTTTAACGTTCTTTTTATAGATACAAGTATTTAAGTAAATGCTCTGTTTATAATAAACAAGTTTGGCAAGTTTATAAGTTTGAAGTTTATAAGCAGCAAATTCGACCTTGCCGACCGAACGATCCTTTGTGGCCGAGCGGTTAGGCACGTCAAGTTAAATGACGGTTCCGTATAGGATGCAGGTTCGAATCCTGTCAAAGGACGAATATTTTCTATGAAAATTTCTCGGACATTCAGGCCGGTAAATGTTATTTAATACTGTTTATTATAAACAGAGCATTTACTTAAATACTTATATCTATAAAAAGAACGTTAAACATAAAAATGTCTTTAATAAATATCTATATATATATTATGCGGTGCGGTTAAATTTATATTGCAATGAATCATTCATACAAAAAGTAGCTTAGTGAAGTTAATGATATCAAATGGCAAAATCACTTCGCGAACAAAATTTTAAAGTTTCATTAACCTTCGAACCACTCGATAAATGTCATGATCCTTGTTTTTAATAATTATGAGCTGTATAAGGTCTTTTTTTAATATGCAAGTACTTTCGACTGAACATTCGGTCATCCTCAGGCATGGAAATTATTAATCATAATTACAATAAAATTGGAAAAGAAAAGCACGGCACAACACACGAATGTATAGAACATGGCCTTCGACTCAGAAATGATCCCGTTCGAGTTAACTCGGTTCGGCAATGATGTTTGAGAACCGAAATTTGTTCGATAACCGACGAATTTTCATCACAAATATTCTGGTCGAAAACAAATTTGTTCGACATCTGAAATAGTTTGTTGTTTGTATGTTTTATAAAACATACATACAACAAACTATTACTTATTTAACATTAACTATTAACTATTTCTTATCTGGTGTTTCTTGTGATGAAAAAAGAATGAAAATGAGTGACAATTAAAAAAAAAAAGCCATTCATTTATTCTGTATACTTTCTTATTTCTTGGGGCACCACTTTATCCACACTTTTATTTTCTGTGGTTTTACTTATCCGCGGTCAATTCTGAATTATTGTTGTCAATCTCTTATTGTGTCTAATAAGATCTTCGGTAAGAATAAATTTTTATTTGTCCTATAACTCTTATTACTTTATATATATATATATATATATATATATATATATATATATATATATATATATATATATATATAGCTGGCCACTCGTATTCGAGGATGCCTGTCTACTAGGGCGCATAGCCAATCCCTATTGCAGGGTTCTTCCTACCCAATTTCACTCAAACCGTGGTATGGTTTTCAGACACTTTCTAAAGGTGCCGCACGCTGGGATCGACCTGTCCAGTTCGATAACATCAGGAAGTCTGGAACATGTGGAGATTCGAACCCGGGTCTCATGGTCAAAAAGCTAACGTTCTAACCACTATATATATATATATATATATATATATATATATATATATATATATATATATATATATATATATATATATATATATATATATATATATATATATATATATATATATATATATATATTGAACAATAAAAAATATAAAAAAATTAAATTCTTCAGACACACTGGGTTGTAGATTAATATTCTTTCGTTTTTATAATTATTATTATTATTATTATTATTATTATTATTATTATTATTATTATTATTATTTCATTTAGATTCCTCGACTAGTTTCGGCCAAAATGACCATCGTCAGCAGAAGAAATATTTTTGCTTGCTGATAGCAGTGAACTACAGAATATATATATATATATATATATATATATATATATATATATATATATATATATATATATATATATATAAATTCCGACATGTCTAGGAGTCCGACCGTTCTTATTGACATACGTCAGTCAAAGTCAGCCTATATATATATATATATATATATATATATATATATATATTAAAAATATAAAATTGCGACAATTTATCCATAGCACCTTGTATATATTCACATATGTGTATATATCAGTTAATATATATATATATATACATCAACCAATATATATATATATATATATATATATATATATATATATATATATATACATATACATATATTAAAAATATAAAATTGCGCCAATTTCCCCATCACACCCTGTATATATTCACACACACACACATACATATATACATATAAATTTAAAAAATACAAAACTGTTTCATTTAAAATGGAATTGATGACACGTTTCGCCTTTCTAGCTTCGTGGGTTCAACAATAACAGAAAGAAATATATGTGTGTATTTGCGTGTATGCTTAAATAATGTATCATTCGTACTTTTACCTCTAAGCTGGTGTTTCTTGTGATGAAAGAAAAAATGATAATGAGTGACTTTTAAAAAAGCCGTTCATATTTGTTCTGTATCTTTTCTCTATTTTTTTTTAAAGTCACTCGCGGAGAGGAATAATCGGCAACAACCTGAAGGGATCTGGCACAGAGAAGAAGAAAAAGAAGAAGAAGACTAGTTGCAGTATTATAACGAGTCAGACCTGGAGTGAACCAGCTACAGTCCGCCAACCAAATACAGACCTCCTGATGATTTTATGTGGCCAGCAAGAACACAATAAACATTATTCATTTTTTTTAAATAGCCTTTAATAGATTTTGGTATATTTTGGTTACATCTGGCACAGAATAATCATCTATTCAAAGCAGGAATTAAGACAACATATTGCTTGATGTACCACCACAGACCCTTGCATCGCTACCCTCCACACTAATTGGCAGAGTGCAAACTGACGTAATCTAGGTAACATGATGTTCCGGGCGGTGAAATGGGTAACGGTGCAGAATTGAAAATCCGAGAGACGTGTTCAATTCCAGACGGATTCCATATATTCACTTATGAGCAAATACCACAGGGAAAGGTATGATTCCACCTCTTCTCCTCCAGCTATGAGTTAATTAGTAGGACCTGTATATTTAAATCATTATCACCTCTCAAAAACTCTTACAATGTAATTTTTCTGTGATGTCAAAGCACACTCATTGTTACTTTTGTGATACTCGTTGAAGTAAAGACTTTGTAATCACAGATACAAACTATAGTAACGCCGTTGAACAATGCTGGTGTCACACACCTTCGAATATCACTCACACTAATAGTACTTGCTCGATATTATAGGCTCGAATAGTAACCACCGTATAGGGGTCCGAATAGAGAAATAGTATAGTGAATAGTATAGAGAATAGCGGTTCGTATAGTAATAGAGGATAGAATAGAAATAGTGATCCGTATAGTAATAGAAGATAGACTAGAAATGGAGATCGTTTAGATGTCACGCTACTTTCTGCTTATGCGTTTCTCCCATGGTCACGTGATCCACCTAATTCAATAATGGGATCGACTGTGTTTGATCACTGGCGATTATTGTTCAAACTCAAGAGCGAGCAGCGACACTTTATTCATATATAGATAAAATACTTTCTGGCTTTAAATAACATGCAAAATAGTTGATAAACCGCAAAAACAAATTAGTCATTCACTCACTCGGCTTCTTCTTTTTTCCGTGTCCCTTCAGGACATGAGTGATCATGGCTCTCCACAATTCCCTCTCCTTTGTAGATCTTAGCAAATTTTGTCTTTTTATCTCTCCCCATCCTTGTTCTGCCAACTGTTCACCCAATCAGCTCAGGTAGATTATGTGTTGTTATTCTCTTGGACTCAGTGTCAAATTTCTCATTTACTCTTTCTTTATTGTGTGCCATAGAATTTTCAACTCTTTTCAGCGTTATAAGTACTTTTTTCGCATTTTCTCTTAAACTTCGTTATTGCTCATATGTTTAGTCCATGCTATTCCCAGCATCCTCCTGGTGAACTCCATCTTTGTTGATTCAAGTCTTTACTTCTTCTGAAATGAGACTGTACCGCATTCACTGCCATATAAGCAGAACAATATGACATGACAGTTTCAGTACACTTTTCTTTGTTTTTAACAAGATTTTTTCTATTTCTTAATACTTTCCTTAGTTTTTAGAAAGCATCATTTTATTTGGTGAACTTTCATTACATAAAAATTGTTTTATCTCTTATTATTCCTCTTATTGTTTATTGGGAATTTTGTCGACTCCGCTTACTCCACTTTTTCTGTATTTATTCTCATGTACGCTATTTGTTTGTGACAAATTACTAGAATATCTTTACTGTGTAAATCAAGTGCTACTAATATTTCAATTAGCTCGTCGTATCTTATCAAATGTTTTAATAGCAATAGTATAACTACCGAAAGCTCTTCGTTCTTCCTTTATGGTTTGGTTAGGTTTCTTTTGTTTTACGGCATATCAAACTCAATGGGTTATTTAATGCCGACAACATTTTTAGGATAGATTCGTATGAATAGAATATGTATTCTTTGGTTTAGATTGGTTTCGTTAATTTTGTTTTAAGGCATATCAACCTCAGTGGGTTATTTAATGCCGACAACATTTTTAGGATAGATTCGTATGAATAGAATATGTATTCTTTGCTTTAGATTAGTTTGGTTTATTTTGTTTAACAGCATATCAACTTCAATGGGTTATTTAATGCCGAGAACATTTTTAGGATAGATTCGTATGAATAGAATATGTATTCTTTGCTTTAGATTGGTTTGGTTTATTTTGTTTTACGGCATATCAATCTCAATGGGTTATTTAATAACGACAACATTTTTAGGATGGATTTGTATGAATAGAATATGTATTCTTTGGTTTAGATTGGTTTCGTTTATTTTGTTTTAAGGCATATCAACCTCAGTGGGTTATTTAATGCTGACAAAATTTTTAGGATAGATTCGTATGAATAGAGTATGTATTCTTTGCTTTAGATTGGTTTGGTTTCTTTTGTTTTACGGCATATCAATCTCAATGGGTTATTTAATACCGACAACATTTTTAGGATGGATTCGTATGAATAGAATATGTATTCTTTGGTTTAGATTGGTTTCGTTTATTTTGTTTTAAGGCATATCAACCTCAGTGGGTTATTTAATGCTGACAAAATTTTTAGGATAGATTCGTATGAATAGAGTATGTATTCTTTGCTTTAGATTGGTTTGGTTTATTTTGTTTTACGGCATATCAATCTCAATGGGTTATTTAATACCGACAACATTTTTAGGATGGATTCGTATGAATAGAATATGTATTCTTTGGTTTAGATTGGTTTCGTTTATTTTGTTTTAAGGCATATCAACCTCAGTGGGTTATTTAATGCTGACAAAATTTTTAGGATAGATTCGTATGAATAGAGTATGTATTCTTTGCTTTAGATTGGTTTGGTTTCTTTTGTTTTACGGCATATCAATCTCAATGGGTTATTTAATACCGACAACATTTTTAGGATGGATTCGTATGAATAGAATATGTATTCTTTGGTTTAGATTGGTTTCGTTTATTTTGTTTTAAGGCATATCAACCTCAGTGGGTTATTTAATGCTGACAAAATTTTTAGGATAGATTCGTATGAATAGAGTATGTATTCTTTGCTTTAGATTGGTTTGGTTTCTTTTGTTTTACGGCATATCAATCTCAATGGGTTATTTAATACCGACAACATTTTTAGGATGGATTCGTATGAATAGAATATGTATTCTTTGGTTTAGATTGGTTTCGTTTATTTTGTTTTAAGGCATATCAACCTCAGTGGGTTATTTAATGCTGACAAAATTTTTAGGATAGATTCGTATGAATAGAGTATGTATTCTTTGCTTTAGATTGGTTTGGTTTCTTTTGTTTTACGGCATATCAATCTCAATGGGTTATTTAATACCGACAACATTTTTAGGATGGATTCGTATGAATAGAATATGTATTCTTTGGTTTAGATTGGTTTCGTTTATTTTGTTTTAAGGCATATCAACCTCAGTGGGTTATTTAATGCTGACAAAATTTTTAGGATAGATTCGTATGAATAGAGTATGTATTCTTTGCTTTAGATTGGTTTGGTTTCTTTTGTTTAACAGCATATCAACATCAATGGGTTAGTTAATATCGACAACATTTTTAGGATAGATTCGTATGAATAGAATATGTATTCTTTGGTTTAGATTGGTTTGGTTTATTTTGTGTAACGGCATATAAACCTCACTGGGTTAGTTAATGCCGACAATATTTTTACGATAGATTCGTACGATTAGAATATGTATACTTTGGTTTAGATTGGTTTTGTTTACTATGTTTGACAGCATATCAACCTCAATGGGTTATTTAATGCCGACAACATTTTTAGGATAGATTCGTATGAATAGAATATGTATTCTTCGGTTTAGATTGGTTTGGGTTATTTTGTTTAACGGTATATCAACCTCAGTGGGTTATTTAATGCCGACAACATTTTTAGGATAGATTCCTATGAATAGAATATGTATTCTTTGCTTTAGATTGGTTTGCTTTATTTTGTTTTACAGCATATCCACCTGAATTGGGTTATTCGCTGTTTTTGTTGCCGCTATTTTTTTTTTTTTTCGAAAATGTATTCTTGATAAAATTTTTCCCACAAAGGTATTTCTGGTATTAAAACCTATTTTTATACTTTCATAGTGTTTTGACCCCGTTTTTGGTGGGTGGGGGGAGGGTTACTATTTGCCCTAGCTGGGATCATGACAGGTGCTACCAGCCCGGTCAGGGTGGACCTGGGAACACCAGCAATTAAGAGGTTGTTCCACGATTCCCAAAACCTTCTGATAAAAGGCCTTGCTGTTGGATGTAGTTTATAGTCTTATCCCGAACGAGGATGTAGTTTATCGTCTTACCCTGGATGCGGATGTAGTTAATCGTCTTACCCAGGACGCGGATGTAGTTTATCGTCTTACCTTGGATGCGGATGTAGTTTATCGTCATACTCAGGGCGATATTCGTTTACTCTTCCTTCCGACCATCATTCTAACACGATGAGTGGAAAGCACCGATCGGTTATAAAGGATAACCCTAAGTTAGAACTCGAACTCACGTTCCTTTTGACTTAGGAAATCCTAGTTGGGAGTACCAGTTGCTTTAATTGACTGATGTACGAGAATTTGAACAACAACGAATCTAATCGATAAACTGATCACTCCGTATTACGATCTCTCTCGTGGTGTTAATCGCTTTTTTACACTTCTAACTGTAGTTTTATTTTTATTTGATAAGTATTGTCAAACATTATTATATTTTTAAAATATTTATTAGTATTTATTTCCGTTCTTTTTTTCTTTTTCTGTTTTACTTTAATTTATTGAGGATTTCAAACTTGAAAAGCGAACACTACGGATCAGAACTAAAGGCTAAACACTTGGTGAGATTCGAACACTCATCTTTTTTGCTTAAAGGAAGCTTTCATTTTCAAATGATCGTTGACCTGAGGAAAGATTCCATTAAAAAAAAAAAACAGTTAAAAATTGTAAATTGTTGGAAAAATTGAATAATAATAGTCGACAAGCTTGATCTGATAATACTACTACGATTATTATTAATAATAATAATAATGGTCGACAAGCTTAAGCTAATAGTAATAAAGCTAAAAATAATTACTAGCTAAACACTTCTACTACTACTACTACTCTTACTCCTCCTCCTCCTTTTTCTCCCCCTCCTCCTCCTCCTACTACTACTAATAATAATAATAACTAGAAATATCCGTGGAAAATTAACGGTTTTGTCATTCGAATGTTTTGATGGATCATAATGTTTAATGAGAATTGCAAGATCCATGACAACATGGCCATGGGAATTGCATCGTTAAATACTTGAGTGTAAAAACTTTAATCAATCATTGCAATAACAATCATAAGCATAGGTCATTATTTAAAGAAGTCCATGTGTACAAAGGAAAAGACTTGAAATTCAAGTCTTTTTCCATTTCACTGAAGCAGACGTTAAAATACCTGAAAGCAATATCTCCTCTTAAATCTTCTATTTCTTTCTTTCTCTGTCCGTTCTTTCGTTTGGTTTCTTTCTTTCTTTCTTTCTTTTTTCCATCCTGCATTAATTCCTTTTTTCTTTCTTTTGTTTAGTTTCTTTCTTTCTTTGTCTGTTCTTTCGTTTAAATTCTTTCTTTCATCGTTTTTCGTTTATTTTTTTGTTACTTTTTTATTTTTTTTCTTTGTTCATTTTTTCGTTTAGATTCTTTCTTTCTTTCACGAAAAGGAATCATTAAATGTTCATAATTCTATATTTATATTTTTAAGCGTTACATTTCTCTTTTGTTTATGAAAGAGGACGTAATTTTCGAAATTCTAGAAAATGCATTCAAGTCTTGAGTTGTACTTAATAACTCCCACCGACCCCACAAATAGTTGTTAACGAATTGGTCACTTCGACATCCAATGTAAAATATATATGATCGTTCCTTGTCATGTTAGAAGGCTTACTTGTCCCAGTGATCCAAAGAAGGTAGCCGTCTGGAGTTCCAATTCATGCAGGGCACTCATGACGGTAAGGTCGAAAAGGAAGGACCAGATTGCACGTTACCAACCCCCAAATCTCGCAACGGCGGAACAAGGCAAAAATCTACACGATCACAACGGCGAAACCGACGAAGAGGCAAGCGCCAGGCGGGCTAGCGTACGCAAGGCGGGCTGGCGTATGCAAGGCGGGCTGGCGTACTCAAGAGGGACCTTGACAGACAAAGCATCCTAAAGCCCGATGCAACCAGGTTTACAAGATCACGCCTGCCTCAACCACCTTTGAGCCGCGAGGGAAGCGCTTATGGCCAAGTCTGTGAGCTTCTCCAGAGTTGTCCACCAAAATCAAATTCTCGCGAAGGGCCTTGTTAAACTCTCTTTGATTCACAGCCATCTCCGCCACCTCCACCCGGGGTGGGATGTTAGAAAGAGAATAGGGTGAGTGTTGATGACGATCCCGATGGTCGGATGCGAGCGGGTGCTGACAACAAAATCAAGCGGTGTTTCTATCTTTTCCTTTGCAAAACGGAATAGTCCATTATTTATCTGAAGGTGATTTTTCATGAGTTACTTAGATGTGGCACAAAGCTCAAAGTCTGGGGCACCCAGTGAGGATCGATCTCACTACTCAGTCGTAATTGTTCTAGCGAGACAAGCTAATCATTACACCGCCTCGAGGTGCCCTAGATATTTGCTAAGCATAGCTTAGATGTGGCACAAGGCCGAAAGTGTGGAGCACCCAGTGAGGATCTAACTCACCATTCAGTCATAAATGAACGAGGAAGACATGTTTGCTAACCAATACACCATGTCTAAGAACCCTATTTTTTATCTGAAACAATGGCAGAGCTTAAGATACACGGTAAAGAACGGAGGATCTATAAGAAGTATAATATTATAATAATGTTCGACTGAAGATTTCAGTAAAATAAATTGAATAAAATTAAATTAAATAAATTTCCAAAAAATTAAATTAAATTAAATAAATTAACCATTCGCCCTTGCATGGAGTATTGCTGCGATATATGGTCTAGAGCCCCTTCTATTAGATTGGTGCAAAAATAATGACGTAATAATGTCGTTTTTTTACGTTAAAAATACGTCAAAAAAACGACATTATTACGTCATCATTTTTGCACCACGCTAATAATTGTCTCAAGGTTCTTGATAAAATCCAAAGATGGATATTGCAACGTAATTGGCCCTGATCTGGCATTTCGTCTGCAGTCGCTCTCTCACAGACGTGCCGTTGCCTCCCTCTGTCTTTTTTTACAAATACTTTCACGGTAACTGCTCCAATGAGCAGCTTTTGCTGGTTCCCAGATTTCATAAATTTAAGCGTTCAACTAGGCTGTCATCTCGCTCTCACGCTTTTCCCTGTCGAAACTGTTAAATGTAGCTGTCTCTTCAACTCCAATAGCTTCATGTCTCGCACTTCTCGCCTGTGGAACTCCCTCCCCATTTCTTGTTTACCTGAAAACTATAATCTTCAACTTCAGTCTTCAAATGTAACGTCAATCGACGTCTCCAGATGCCCTGATCTATCCCCTAACCGTCTCTTCATCCTTTCCTCTATCACTCCTCTTTGTTCTCGCTCCAACTCTGTTACACCTTGCGTGCTAGTGGCTTCCCGCCTTGCTTGCGGTTGAATGCTTAAAAAAATATCCAAAATATTTAATGAATGTTAACAATGTACCATTTAATAAAAAATTCAATTATCTTCAAAAATTTAAAATTTGGAATACTTTATTTTATTGCATTCCGCCTCAGAGACGTTTTCTCAGTTTCCTTTCTCAGTAACCCCTTGCATCTTAGTGGCATTACCGCCTTGCTTTTGGATGAAATGGTTAAAACATAAAATTAAATTAAAAATAAAAGAATAAAAACGAAAGTCATTTTAAACTCTCTTTGGCATATTCAATTAACATTCTGAATCATGACCACTATTATAAAAAAACATTTCTGTTAGCTTTGTAGATTATCGTACGCTCAAAATTCCATGAGTCCTGATTACGATATCTGGTGTAAGAAAGAGTTAATCTTTTAATCTAAATTTCTAAATTGACAGAGAAAATTGTGAAGTCTTAAGGAGTCTGCCTTGTTAAGATAGCGCGCTTAGATACAGACAGAAGGATAAAAATCAGAAGTGAAAACATTGCCCAATTTATAGCTTCGTTGCATCAGATAATACAATTAAGCTTCAAACAAGATGTTTAGTAGGCAAAAGTTTGGCGTCAAAGTTTGACCTGATTTTTATTTAAGTTGGGGAAAATAAAGTTAATAAGATGATTAGAATGACATTGATACGGCATAGCTTTTGTGAAGATCGACAGTTACTTTAAAATTTTCTCTACGTGCTTTCTATTTCTCAAATACAAATTTCTGTACATACAAGTAGAAGACGAGGGTCTGAGGAAAAGGTGGCAGATGGTGGCTGTAAAGGGGGTCACGCTGGGTCATTTTTCTGATTAGATAACATCTAGAACTCACGCACACGCAAAATGAAAACAGCCTTATCCATCGGAAGGCACTGAACCGTGACATGTTCTTCATTTCACCGATGTCAGATGGTCAGGTTCTCTTGTAGACAGGCTGCCTGCTTAAAAGAAATGCGGGATAATGAGTTAGGAGCAAAAAAAAAATGAGGTGGGGTTAGTGGCAAGAGAAAACGCCCAAAACATGACGTTTATGCCATATAAGTATTAGGTTGGTGCAAAAATAATATCGTTTTTGACGTTAAAAAAATACGTCAAAAACCGACATTATTTTTGCACCAACGTAATAGTTATTAGCTACCTACAAAAGTCCTTGTTTTCATTTCAACTCAAAATTAAGGAACTCTCAGTGGTTATTTTTTTTATTATTTCACACTGTGCAAAGTTTAAAGAGGCTAGGCAATATTTTCACGCGTATACTGATAATAACCAAATTATGTTGCTGAAATATACAAGTTAAACGGTTCATTAGATATATCCCACCCAACAACCATATTTGCACACGCGAAAAAGCCCAAGATTCTTGTTACCGAATGGCTAATTCAATGGGAAATGTGCAGACGAGGTACATTCTTTAGTTCCACCAGTACAGACCTTTAAAGCTACACCCCTTGCTAGGCTATCGCTATTTCCATGGCAAATGTTCACTCAAGAGTTCCACCAGTTCAGACCTTTAAAGCTAAGCCTCATGCTAACTCTATCGCTATTTCCAAGGCAAATGTTCAGTCAAGCTGCATCCGTTAGTTCCACCAGTTCAAACCTTTACAGCTAAGCTACTTGCTACTATATCGCTATTTCCATGGCAAATGTTCAGAAGAGCTTCATTCCCCATTTCCACCAGTTCAGACATTTACAGCTATGCCTCGTGCTTCTCTGTCACTGTTTCCATGACAAATATTCAGACGAGCTACATTCCTTAGTTCCACCAGTTCAGACCTTTACAGTTAAGCCTCTTGCTACTCTATCGCTATTTCCATGGCAAATGTTCAAACCATCTACATTCTTTACTTCCACTGAAATCGTGCCGTTGGATTCTTCACATGAAGTATCATACTACTAGCCCATTCCCTAGGTCTCATCCAGGGCATCTAGATGACATCTTCAAAATATCAATTTCAATCTTAAGGCTATATTTTCTCTCTCCCGCTAGAATATAGGCACTCTCGCAGTAAATCTAACTAAAGTCAGCTCAGCAGAGTCGCTGTATAAACCACAATTGTTTTCACTGGGTCTTGACATGCTTCTGAGCAGGCGCCTGCAACAGGGATTGTCTAGCATCCCTAGCAGATATATGTTTGGAAATTCTTAGCCATAAAATATATATTTATATATCAATAAATTTCCTCAAGTTGCATAATAAATTGTTCCACCACAAAATATGTTATTTTCAATATTTCAAATAAAATCATCATCATCATAATTATCATCATCCTTATCATTAGGGGGGTAGTTCGGCTCTTAGGCAGTCAAGCCCCTGTCCAGCTTCTTTCATATAACCCCGTTGTGTTCCAACAATATGTCAATCGACGTGAGCGATCTTCCTGTTTAGTAGGCGTTATCAGCCTATTTCACTTCTGTTCCTCTCTTCGTCTGTTGCCTAAGGTAGAACCTTCCGATAACAGAAAGGTTGTCGGATTTTTGTTGACCTCTCCATCCGATTTTGACATTATCTTCTTAACACTGGATATGAAGTTTTCCAGAGGGGTTCTTTCATGTCAGATGGGGTCTCGCCCTGCGAAATTATCATGTGTTGGAGGTAGGAAAACCCTAGAATTGTCCTAGAGGGTCTTATTTCTAAATCTCCAATATTCGCACGCTGGCAGAAAGATTGTAGAGACTAGTCTGATCATTGATTACTTGTCTTTCTAGCTGGTTCTTATACCAATTTATGAACTGAATTTCATATTTTACATATATATATATATATATATATATATATATATATATATATACATATATCAGTATGATGATTTTTTTAACTTGCGTTAATTAATAATTATTTAATTAATTTATTTTATAAAAACATTGACTTGCATAATAAAAATCCCATGGGTAAATTGTCGCCATTTTATATTTTTAATTTTGCGCATGCGTGTTGTTGGTTTCTGATTTTGCCGACAGCACAGTATGGTAGGTTCAGCTGGGCACCATATTTGAGAAAAAGAGCACCATGACGAAATTCACTGTCCCAGAAATTTATAAACGGCACTCTGTACTACTTGGCATTATATCAATATGAGGACAGTGCAGAGAACTCGGAAAGAGTTGGATGAGTCTAATTGCAATTACGAAGGTACAGCATCTCGAGAAACTCAATCTGATCGTTCTGATTTGGGAACCTAACTCCCTTTCATTCTTATATGTGTGGCGCAGTTGAGCGAGAGACCAACAAAACTCCTTTTAACACAAAAGATGAACTGAAAGCAATTATCTATGCAACATGCACTAAATTAAACAAGGAGACCGTCCAGAAGAGTTGCAGGAGATTCCGAATTTATCTGGTGGACGTGGTTGAAGCCAATGGCGATTGTATTTAATAAATTTATTCTTTAGTATTTCAAGATATTTTTATGTAACTTTGTTAAATATATCTGTTAAAATGATATATATATATATATATTGGTTTGGTTTAGTTTTGTTCTATATCAACCTCAAGACGTTTTATTTAATGACGACAATTTTTATTGCTGGTAATTTTTTTTCTGAAAAATATATTGCTGGTAATTTTTTAAACAAATGTATCGCTGGTAATAATTTTTTAAAATTATTTCTGGTATTAAAACCTATTTTTACACTTTCATAGTGTTTTGAACACATTTTGGGGGTGGGGTAACTATTTACCCATAGCTGGGACCCTAATCAGGTGCTACCAACCCGAGTCAGAGTGGATCTGGGAACACCAGTAATTAAGAGGTGGTTCCATGCTCCTCAAAACCTCCTGATCAGAGGCCTTGCTGTTGGACGTAGTTTAACCTCATACCCAAGACAGGATATATATATATATATATATATATATATATATATATATATATATATATATATATATATATATATATTATAATAAATGTGAATGTCATTGTGTCACACTTTTTCAACTTTACTCCTAGAGGCCGTAGCTCAACATATATCAATTTGGAATCAGACCGTCTCTTTGGTCAAATTAAAAACAGTCAGTGCCGGATATGGACCCACAATCCGAAAATTTTAGATTCCCAAGTTTTCAATACTAAAGAGATCAATTAGAAAATCAATCCATAATTCGTTTGACACGTGAAACGTTTGAGTCAACTTGTTACTCCAGTACAGAAAGTTAGAAAGTTAGAGCGGGCGAAGATCATCTTGAAGAAGTTGGAAAATGATTCTGGAATAATATATATATATGAACTTTATTTCAATTCTTCATGAGCTTCCGATCCTTAGCTATGATAAATTAATGATGAACATGTCATTTTCGGTTATCATTTATTTCATCAAAGATTCTTCTGTTAAGCTTAGAGAGTAATTATAAATTTTTATTACTCAAAGTAGAGTTCAATAATGTTAGAAAAACCTTGGAGAATTCCAGTAATATATCTTTAATCATTTCTAAGATACAACCGTTCAGATCTTAATCTAACAATTGGACAATTTTGCTGTTACATGATTTGCACAATTTTCCTGTTACACTCGGTATATATTTTGCTTTATTTTTTTGTTTTTCCTTGGTTTTAAATATTTATTGCTCAAAACTTATGCCAGGTACAAACATATGGTTTATTGCAAATTATATCTTAACGAAAAAAGAACGAGTTTATTCTTTTTATTTGTGAACGTCAACATGTGCACCATTTATTTCCAGAAATACGTCTTAGTGATAGACGCATTCATCGCATGTGTTTTTCAACGCCTCTTCCATAACCGCCATTAAAAACTTCAAAGTTTCATTATAAAAAAACTGTCGAGCTGAACGCATTGTCTTTGGTAGACCCTTATAAAAACATCTATTTATATATCTATCTACCTCTCTCTCACACACTCTTTTTGTCTCTCACTCTTTCTCTCTCCCCATATATATATATATATATATATATATATATATATATATATATATATATATATATATGTGTGTATGTATGTATGTATATATAATTGTGTATTCGGCAGAAAAATATTTTTTAGGCAGGCTTTATTGAAGATGACTAGCATCTTTTTTTTTTTGCATTCGTATGTGTGATTCTTTTGGGGGCATCGAGTGCGTAAGAAGTCCTCAAATGATCCAATGATCCAAGTTGTTTCAGCTAATCTGTTAGCCATTTATCAAGTGTGGTTATTTATTTATTTCTTACCTGGATATGTAGTATTATTTATAGAATAAGGAATGTCTTCATTTCCAAACACGGTCAACACGTTGTGGCCGTGTTCATAACTGACATTATTGAAAGTTTCTATTAGTTGCTAACGCTTCCATCATATATATATATATATATATATATATATATATATATATATGGGGAGAGAGAAACAGAGTGTCGAAAAGTAGGTGCTGAAAAGTTTACAGCCTCATCCACATCCCAAAATCTTACTGAATGTCCAAGCGTCAGATTTCCTTGTGATGGATGTTACAAAAGAAAAAGATTTTAACAAAAACTAGACAAGTTATAGTTTCACTTCTCCTTTTACTGAAATTTGACAAAAATCTGCTCGTCTTTAAGCGCAATAAATTCTAACTTTGCGTGTTTTTTTTAATGTTTTTGTTTGTCTTTATTCGTTCGTGTTGTTATTATTATTATTATTATTATTATTATTATTATTATTATTTAAATACCTTACACTGTTCTTCATTTTTACTCTTTTCTTTTTATGGACTGTAAGCGTACACACAAACACACGTATATGTGCGAACGTGCGTGTGTGTTTATGGTAAAAAAATATAGTTTTAACGTATGCTATATATATATATATATATATATATATATATATATATATATATATGGAGGAAAAAGTCTTTAAAAATGGGGTACAGCTTGTTTATATATAATAATGGACCCGATGACACTCCGTGTGTCTCTTCCATGCTTGAACACGATCTTCAGACCAAATGTGTTCCGTGGTATATTTGCATATACTGGTCAATGGAGGCATTATGGGTAGCAGGATCAGATATTTCCGGTTTATTGTATTAGACTAAAGTTATTTGATAGGAGGGAGCAGTTTAGATTATTCTAAAGGCTATTTAGTAGAATTTTATTTTATAGCTATTGTATCAGGTTGTTTGCTATTTATTATTGATTCTTAATTAATTAATGCATAAATCCCAAATACCCGAAACAATCAATAACAAATAATGAGTTAAAAGATAGCAAACAACTCTTTATAATAACGCATGCTTTCCAAAAGCTAAGCAAAGTATTAAGAAACATGAAAATTTCTTTAGAAACAAATGAAAAGAGTGCTGATCTCCTTAAGTGTATTATTCATAGTACAGATCTTTGAATTATACATAGATGTATACTGATAACGTATCAGAGCATCTTTGAAACCGGTTTAGCAAAGTCATTAAGGAAATGCTACACCCTAAATCACAGGACAATAATGATGATATGCTTTTTGAGGAAGAAGGATAAAAATGAACCCGTGGACAAAGTCGGCGACAAAGATGACCAATATGAACAATAGATGAAATTCTAATGACAGCCATATTTAACGTAACCGTGAAGTAGACAAAAAGCATCTTGGGTATGACGATAAACTATATCCGCATCCTGGGAAAGACGATAAAATACTTCCGCGTCCTGGATAAGACGATAAACTATTAGGTTGGTGCAAAAATAATGACGTAATAATGTCGTTTTTTGACGTATTTTTAAAGTCAAAAAACGACATTATTACGTCATTATTTTTTGCACCAACCTCATACATCCGACAGCAAGGCCTCTGATCAAGAGGTTTTGAGGAGCGTAGAAGCACCTCTTTATTGCTGGTGTTCCCAGGTCCACCCTGACCTGGGGTGGTAGTACCTGTTAGGGTCTCAACCATGGGCAAATAATTACCCTCCCACAAACTGGGGTCAAACATTATGAAAGTGTAAAAATAGGTTTTAAAACCAGTAATGCATATTTGAAGGAAAAAATATTAACAGCAATACATTTTTGAAGAAAAACGTATAACCAACAAAAAAATTCTTGTCAGATTTAATAACCCATTGAGGTGTTGATATACCGTAAAACAAACCATACCAAACCATACCAAACCAAACCAAAGCAGACAAAAAACATGTTTAGTATCTATGTGAAGATTTTTTAACGCTAATGTAGTCTTTGATTAGTAATTTATACTGCAACACATTATTTAATTTGCTCTATGGATGTACATTAATTAAAGTCATGCTATACTAAATTCTTTTGTATGAGAGTGAATAGTGGACAATTTGCTCAGAGGGGGAGTGAAGACTTGAGCCAACAGGTTCTACAAAACGATGCTAAGATTAGTATGGATGGAACGGGAACAACAAGGAAGTTTTGAGGAATATGGGGACAAAAAGGACTTTGAACTTAGAATCAGAAAGAGGCTGTTAAAATTACTGGAACACATAATACGGAAAGAGAGTTTAGAGAATTTGATACTCACAAGGCATACTGAGGGCAAGAGGATCAGATGGAAATACTGAATTAATTATTTAAAGAACCTGTTTAAAGATGTGGTAGAAGAGGAACTTGGAGGGATAGTAAGCGAGATTTTGTACTACAAAGGTAGGAAGTTGTGTCGAGACATGATCGGCACATCAAAATACGAGACAAGTTCTAATGACTAAAAAGAAAAAAAATCTGCAACGCTATTCGCATCTCAAGTTCAGTTCCTTTCCCACCGCGGTAACGTAGCTTTCCTCTGCCTTTTCTGCAAATATTTTCATTGTAAATGTTCTGGTGAACTTTGCTCTATTGTAGCAGAGACTTACCTGGGCGATCCAAAAGGGACAGAGTCGCGTTTATGTTTTGCAATGGAGTGTGGAAGCGGCGAATCGGCCAGCTTCGGAATGAAGGTGAATCGGGCAGCGCTTCGTGTCGTCGAAAGTAGAGGTGTCGCTTGTAGCTATTTTCTATTGGATGGTTCTGGGCGCTCTTTGGCTGAGCGATGGCCGGGTAAGAAGCATAAAAGCACGATACGCTCATTCAAGGCAACATTTTCACTTCTGACGAGGAGTGGCGTGTTTGAGATTGAGACGCGGAGATAACTGTCGATTTGCTCTGACAAGTGGACCTATTAGACAGGTATATATATATATATTTTTACCGTGTATACTTCCGATCAATTTTCACACATCTATGGTACCTAGACTTTACGAATTTAAGTGCACTACTAGATTGGCGGTTAGGTTTCATCATTTTATAGATGAAATAGCTAAGTGTAACCGTAAGTTCTACGCTAACAGTTTCTTCTCTCGCACTTCTCGCTCTCTTCTGGCATTTTGCTTTCCAGTAGAATTTGATCTTCGATATTTAAACGCATTTTTATCTTTAACTTCTGTCTTCTTAATTCCTGGTCACTTATTCCCCCTCCTAACTCTCTCCCCTTCTATCTCTCTCTTCTATCTACCGATCTATTTCTCTCCCCTCTCTCTCCCCCTCTATCTCTCTCTTTCCCGTCTATCTCTTCCCCTCCTCTCTCTTCGCCTCTATCTCTCTTCCTCTCTCTGCTCCTCTCTCTCCCCTTCTATCTCTCACCCCCTCTATCTCTCCCCCTCTATAATATCTCACCCTCTATCTCTCTCCCCTCCTCTCTCTCCCCCTCTATCTCTCTCTCCCCCTCTATCTCTCTCTTTCCCGTCTATCTCTTCCCCTCCTCTCTCTTCGCCTCTATCTCTCTTCCTCTCTCTGCTCCTCTCTCTCCCCTTCTATCTCTCACCCCCTCTATCTCTCCCCCTCTATAATATCTCACCCTCTATCTCTCTCCCCTCCTCTCTCTCCCCCTCTGTCTCTCCCCCTCTCTCCTCTTCTCTCTCCCCTTCTATCTCCCCTCCTCTCTCTCCTTAATAATATTTTTTTACTCATATTCTCTCACACCCAGTAACCTCTTACGTCCCAGTGACTTTATTGCCTTACTAGGGGTGAAATGATTAAAAACTGAGATAGGAAGATAGTCTTATCTAATTTTCTAAAAGGAGAGTCTTGCCTGACTATCTTGCATGTTATCATACCAAAATAACTGTTTTTACGAGGACTCCAACGCCAACTTCCGGCACTGTTGCGAAATACGTGGCGATTTCGTTTAACTAAAAAGCCACTGGCGTGTTGAATGTTTAAATTGTAATCTAAACTTAGATAAAACCATTAAAAGCAAGGCAAAATATCTGTAGATCAGTTTTTCGAATATTAGAACATGTTTTTTTGAAGAAGTGCCAGTATGGAGCCCTCTCAGACCAAAACATGTCGCCGTTTTTGCGTGAATTCTGCGAAATGAATCCACAGTTATATCTTCATGAAACTGTAATGGAATGCACAAAAAAAATTAACTGTCAGGTAAAAAGAAGCCAGAAGCCAATGAAAATGATTTCAGATCCAAAGATTTCCATATTGAGTCAACGGAATGAAAGATTTCGTAGAGTTTAAGCCCACCTGCCAAGCAAAACGAAACGCAACACACAGAGAACCATTCCACAAATTGCACGTACCCACCAAATCACACAACCTTTATATTTTTCGCAATTTTTCATTTCTTATCTTATCTCACGAGCTTCACAGCGGCCGAGAAAACCTTTTACTTTTTGTTCATATATATATATATATATATATATATATTCAAGATGATTTTGTTGTTTTTGGCTACCTGGAAAATGGTGGAAAGCGGGAAGCGCTCGGTTTGTGCTTTTGGCACATCTGTGTTTATTTGACAGCTAATCAAAGAATTTATCCGTTATTTTTGGTACCAGGCAAGACATGAAATACAAGAAATCTGGAGGAAAAAGAGTTGAAAGTCAAAAGAAACCGAAAAATACTTTTAAAAGACCAAATAATAAAAAGAAGACGGTCAAAGTCGCAATATTTCAAAGAAATCTTCAGAGCTTGAATTTAAGTTTATCATCCTTTAAATACAAATAAAATTTTAATCCACATTAAAAAGAAAACAAGGAAAGAAGCTTCGCCGTGGGGTGAATGGTACCAGCCAAATTTAGAATGCCATCATAACTTGTATTAAAAGATTTTGATCAGTACGTGCTATCTTATCTATTTACCAATCTCGGCTCAGTAAATAGATTTTCCAGACTTGACAGAGATCAAAAGCGTCCTTGTGAGTAATAAATTATTTCCCATCCCAAAACTCCTTTCCTAACATTTCCAAAACAAACAAAAAATGTTGCTTGTGCAACAGACTCCTGAGATGATGCTTCCATGATAGCTACAATATTAAACCGATTAGACCTACAGATAGGACACACCACATACACAGGGTAAATTCATCCTCATTCCCTTCGTATACCACTGGCTAGGAGAAAGTCCCACTCAGCTTCTTTCCCAGAACTGTTATTTTGTGTAACAGACACCCGTGCGAATACTTTCCCGATCAATAAAATCATAACCTCTTCATGTATAAGGTCAAACGTTATCTATCCGACATATACTCATTATATGCGCTTCTTACTACCTTTTCTAATAATAATAGCTGACCATTCGTATTCGAGGATAGCCGTCTACTAGGGTGGCCAGCCAATCTTTATTTCAGACTCTCGTCCAGGCACATTTGTGTTTGTTTAACACCTACAGCGCCAACCTGTTGTTTATAATGCAACTATGCTGAGCAGACCTTACTTACAGTTTCTAGGAGAGATTCTTCTAAAATGATCAACAATCTGAACAACGCAGCCACACTCAAACCCTCGGTCACAATGGCTTGTGACTTTGTGCTAGCACAGCTATCGACGGCGTTCAGTCTACGCAGTTTCACTCACAACCAGTGGTATGGCTTTTTAGGTTCTTTCCAAAAGTTGACGCACGCTGGTATCGACCCCACCAGTCCGATAACATCAGAAAGTCTCCTTCCTGACAAATCGACAATGGTGAGATTCGAACCCGGGTTTCACGGTAAGAAAGCGAACGTTCGAACTCACACTCTTTAGGTCCTGTCCTAAAGGGCACATGGCACAGTGGATAAAGGCGTTAGCTCCAGTGACAGAACCTAAAGAGTGTGAGTTCAATACCTGGTTAAGGCGGTGGAGAACTTGGAGTGGGGAATTAGCAAAAGATAACTGATAACTGACATCCATTAGAAATGGCAGGTGGAACTAGAACAGTCTACCCCAGTGAGCGAAATAAAGGGTTCAGTTCGACATTCCAACCACCTGAAGAATGTCCGAAGCGTACAACGGCCGAAACGTTGTGAATATGGAACTGAAGATGAAGATAAAAGTCCTAATAATATAGATAATGTAAGTAATCATAATACCTCATCTCAGAGATATAGAGGCTGAAACGTTGTAAATAGGGCAATGAAGGTAAGGATAAGAGTCCGAATAATATAAATAATGCAAGTAATCATACTAATACCTCATGTTAGTGATATAGAGGCCGAAACGTTGTGAATATGTAAATATGGCAATGAAGATGATAAAAGTTCGAATAATATAAATAAGGCAAGCAATACCTCATCTCAGAGATATAGAGGCCGAAACGTTGTGAATATGGCATTGAAGATGAGGATAACAGTCTGAATAATGTAAATAATGCAAGCAATTATAATACCTCATCTCAGAGATATACACGTAAAGGGTGGTATTTCTCTGTTCGCAGTGTGAATTTTAGATTGGTAACACATATTTTTCCGCTGTTCGTGCTGAATCAATTTAATTTTTTCTTTCAGGACGAAAGCAATATTAGATTATTCGGAAAATAATTAAGTTTTGCCAGAAAGACTACAAAATGAAGTATAAGTTAATTTAACTTAAAATTTGTAGTCTTTTGTAAGGGTGGGGTGGCAACTTTACCAAAGCGCCAAGAAACAATTCGTGCCTCTTTCTTTATATTTCTTTTTCTTCGCAGGGTGGGGGTTTCGTTTCCTATCATTTTCCATTATCTACAAAGCCGAAGTATATTCTGCAGGTTCGGCAGAAGATATAAGAACACTTCAGAGGTAAATTCATTAAATGCAGGTAGTGAACAAGTAAAGAAATAGACCGTAATTATAATAGAATGATTATATATATATATATATATATATATATATATATATATATATATATATATATATATATATATTGTTTGTATGTCATTTTTATAGATTCAAATATTTAAGTAAATGCTCTGGCTACAATAAACAGCATCAACATTTACCGGCCTGAATGTCCGTGACATTTCATAGAAAATACATGTCCTCCGAGAGGAACCAAACCTGTATCCTACACGGAAACGTCATATAGCCTGACGTGCTATACCATTCAGCTACAAAGGAAGCAAATGGTTATCAAGATCGAATTACTGCTTTTAAACTACAAATTTTCCATGATTTCTATCCAACGCTCATATCTGCTCGAAGCGTATCTTAACGTAAGCCAATGACTTTCATATATTATGAAAAATGGACTAAGTATATATATATATATATATATATATATATATATATATATATATATAGTTGTATATTTAGGCAGCAATCTTTCGTTCATGCATGTTCCATTAAAAACGATAGCCAAGGTACTACGGTTATGGTTTTTATTTAATTTTTCTTTTGTTCGAACAAGAGCTTTCTTTTCTGGACAAAGAATGTGTAAAAAGCGGAAAATGAAGTGATGTTTCAAAAATTGCAATTTTAAATAAAACCGTTTATTACCACCATTGTTAACTAAATGATGAGACGTTATTTATTAAACGTCGAAACAAAATGAACAAATTGAACAACGCCAGCATGCTCAAGCACTCGGCCACGATGACTTGTGATTTCGTGCTAGCACAGCTATCGACAGCCCCCAAGTGTTTCCTCTACCCAATTTCACTTACAAGGTCAACTCGTGATATGGTTTACAGGCACTTTCCAATCGACTCCACCTCCAATCCGAATACATCGTGCCCATAAAAACAACAATAAAGTAAATAATATACAAATTAACAAACTACTCATGGATAAAAACACACAAATAAATGTTATAATTGTCATGGGTCCTTACCTATAACTACAGAATGAACGCTTCCTAACACTATGTATACTACGCCTCTCAAGAGAGATGTCGAATCGAGTCGAGCCGTTTATACGGGTTCTACGGGCATTTTTTGGCCAAGCCTACGGGCTCGAGAAACCCACGTTAAACTTGGCCTTGTGCCACATGCAACTCTCGTGGTGGGGTGGCTAGATACCGAATCGATTCGAGCCGTTTCGGCTTGACGGTCGAACTTTCTGACTCCGAGCAGAGATGAACCCGGACGAGGTTCCGCCGAAGGGTAGAGCCTCGTTCGGGGAGGTTGACCAACCCGATTCTGTTTTTATAGTTTCTACGGGCATTTTTGGGCTCGGAAAACCCACGTAAAACTCGGCTTTGTGTCACATCTTTCCCTCGTGGGAGGGGGGGGGGCAAGTAAATATCGAACCGAGTCGAGTTGATAGTAGTTCACTCGAAACCAGACTGACAGTCATACTAACACCTTCCACATCTTGTATTATTATTTCGTGTAATATACCTTCGTTATTTCTACTCTTGTGTTCGTGTTTTTCTTCCTTGGTCCTAACCTGGACCAGAACAAATAAAGTAATCATAAATAAATAAAGCGTAAAAAGTTAACAAATAGCACCAGCAAAAAAGGTACAAAAAACTTCATTCGGCCCACAATTATTTCTACTCAATAAACCGCCTCCCAATAATCGGTCTGGTAAAACAATAGACCTTCTACATATAATGCATAAATAGTCGAACCAAAAGACAACACACATGGCCTGAAGATTACGCTTACATATGAAGCAGATTATCACCGTTGGTTGATGACCTCAAAGTCCCATCTTATATTTATGGTCTATCTAAGATATTGAGCACTTTAGCCCATAAGTATAGTGTTATGGTGTTTATGCGGGTTCAATGGGCATATTTTTGGCCGAGGCCACGGGCTCGGAATGCCCACGTTAAAAAGGCCTTGTGCCACATGACACCCTCGTAGGTTGTGACTGAATATCATCAGTCCTTCGTTCACTACCGACTGTTCGGTTATACTCTCTTTCTACGGACGGGAGGAACCCGAAGGAGGCTACGCCGAAGGGCGAAGTCTCATTCGGGGAGGTAAACCGGCCCTGAACCCGTTTATACGGGTTCAATGGGAATATTTTTGGCCGAGCCCACGTGCTCGGAGTGCCCACGTTAAAAAGGCCTTGTGCCACATGACACCTTCGTGGGGGGTGACTGAATATCATCAGTCAGTAGTTCAAGGAGTCAGGAGTTCAAGTCGAGTCAAGAGTCGAGTCAGAGGCAGTCCGAAACAGTCGCGTTCAAACAATTACTGCAAGACATTGGAATAGTGATACTGGTCAAGACTACATTGTTCTCTCTACGAAACCTGATTGTTTATACTTACACTTCTACTTCTCTGTATATATTCCTGTTTGTAATATATCTGTGTTATTCTATACCTGTGTTCGCGTTCTTCTTTATTGGTTCTACCTTGGACTATCACCGTGGTACAAGGAATCGGACCATAACATATAGCATACCTTAATACGAGATTTGTGTTATATATATATATATATATATATATATATATATATATATATATATATATATATATATACAGATAGATAGATAGATAAGAGTAGAACGAATGGAGTAATATTCCAATGTACGTAGCATTTATTTTAAAAGTTTAAGTAGATCAATATTCTTTATTTTAGGCTATTACATCGAAACTATATCAAAATTGCTAGAAAATCCTAGTCGTATTTCGGTACGCATCGAAACAGGTATGCAACTGTGTAGAGATTTTGACATGTTTTCCATGTAATATCCTAAAATAATGGATATATATATATATATATATATATATATATATATATATATATATATATATATATATATATATATATATTAAAACAAAAATTAAAACATTTTTTTTAATTTTTTGTTTTAACGTAATTTAAGTGTCTAAATTCTCCTCAAAATAAACTAGTAATTTAATATAAACTGAATATTGTATCAATAAACAAAATATAAAAAATAAAAGGTTAATAATGTTAATATTTTTAATATTGTGAATAACGTTTAAGGAGTAATATTTCTTAATTAAAGTCTAAGTCATCAATTTAATTTGAAACTATTTCGAGATGAGTAATATTTCTTAATTAAAGTCTAAGTCATCAATTTAATTTGAAACTATTTCGAGATGAGTAATATTTCTTAATTAAAGTTTAAATTTTCAATTCTAATTTGAAACTATTTCAAGATGAATTAAGATTTGAAGGTAATAATAAAAAAATTACTGTTTTTACACTTTATATATATATATATATACAACCATACACGCATATATATATATATATATATATATATATATATATATATATATATGCATGCATACATACCTCATACATATATTCATACACACCACATACATGTTTATGTAAATATCTATACACATATACCTGTAGGCATATAAATACATATACAACTACATACACATGTATCGATACACATACATATATATCCATAACGTTACACACACACACACATACACACACACGGAGTTATATTTTCCGATTTCTTTTTGAATTTGTAGCTCTGATGAATTGGATCGTGATTACGATTACAATTTAATAAATCATAAACATAGAATATTAGTGTTTCAGCCTTTTATTTTATATTATATTCTTACTCTGTCCTGGACATTGAGTTCTACCTGGATTCTATCCTTTTGGTAATTTATTTGTATAAAAAAAAATATATATATATATATATTTACATATTTTACACACACACACACACACACATATATATATATATATATATATATATATATATATATATATATATATATATATATATATATATGTATATATATATATATATGTTGACCATTATTATTATCTATCTATCTATATATATATATATATATATATATATATATATATATGTATATATATATATATATATTTACACACGCATCCATATATATACATATTTAAATTTTCTTTTAAATTTTTTTGGTTAACGTTTGCGAGTAATTTAAGTTCTGCACAAAATAAATTATGTATTTAATATAAACTAAATAATATATCAATAAACAAGAAATAAAAATGAATAAAAATAAAAAATACTAATTTTAATATTTTTAATATTGTGAAAAAACGGTTAAGGATTAATATTTTTCAATTAAAATTTAAGTCATCAGTCTAATTTGAAACTATTTCAAGATGAAGGAAGATTAGAAGGTAATAGTCAAAACATTTATCGTATTTACATTTAATCTATATATATATACACAAACATACACGCATACATACATGTATATACATACATACATATCTTATACATATATTTACATACATATTTACGTAATTATATATACAAATATATATACTCATATACATATACAAATATATATACAACCACATACACATGTGTCGATACACATACACATACATACATAACCTTGCATATATACGCACACATATATATACATACACATACATATTTACACACGCATCCATATATGTACACATATACACATATACAGGTGCATACACATACACACATATATACACATATACACATCGAATGCATGCACATATACATACCTTTATACATACATATATATACCCGCACATATACGCA
>OZ010596.1:14300253-14317753 GCA_963932145.1 Acanthosepion lycidas | reverse complement strand
CTTTAGGGTAAGCTGACCAGCTGGCTCTTTACGATATATATATATATATATATATATATATATATATATATATATATATATATAGAGAGAGAGAGAGAGAGAGAGAGAGAGAGAGCGAGTGAAACGTATTAAGTGACGAATTAAAAGCGACAAGAACTCAGTTGAAGATAAATGATTATGAAATATGTTCACAGATATTTGCGATAAAATCTATTTTCTTTAATGTTGGCATCAAAGTCAGGGGAAGAGACAAAAAAATCTGTATTTGTAATTGCAGTCCTCAAAGACAGAATGGTAAAATACCTTAGACATGAAAACAAATATTTCCGTCAGTAAAATCTTCGCATCTTGCTAAAGGTCGAAAGGCAATAAAATTGTTACGTAAATATGCCTCGTTTATACAGACACTAAAATATCACACCACTTACATTTTTACCCTTATATACATTTGTGTATATATATATATATATATATATATATATATATATATATATATATATATATGTGTGTGTGTGTGTGTGTGTGTGTGTGTGTGTGTGCGTGAGTGTGTTTGTGTGTGAGTGTGTGCATCTGTGTGTATGCGTGTGTATGTGTCTGTGTTTGTGAGTGTGTGTATGCGTGTGTGCGTGTGTATGCGTGTGTATGTGCCTGTGTTTGTGAGTGTGTGTGTGTGCGTGTGTTCGCGTGCGTGTGTGTGTGTAAAGAGAAGAATCTAAAAATAAAAAAAATCTAAACTTGAGATTGAATTAAAAGAGAATGTCGTCAAAGGGTTTTTTGCTCGGGGAGAAGCGCCCTTGTCCACCACAATATCTGGATATAACTGCCATAACCAAAAATAAACATAAGTGCTACAGGTGAAGAGTAATGTATACGAAAAAATATAAAAATTTATGTGAAGAACTTGCGACCATATGCCCCTTACGTCTGCGAGAAAACATTATTAGATAATGTGCTGTACGGACAGGATTTTTCTTGATATGCCTTGATTTTGAGCCTTTTCATGGCGACGCATTAAAAATAGAGCAGAATTAAAACGTAAAACTCTTTCTTTGGAAAATTGTGTGAGCCTACAGACAGGATAATGAAAGAAAAGTTGCAATCCTCGTCAGTAGATATTCATACAATCATGGAGACAAGCGAATCAATTAACATTTTCAGTTTTTACAATGATTTTCACTCTATACAAGGCCTAAGCGTCATTCGAGATAGAAGGTTACAGAGTAAGAGGCGCAGTTTATGCGAATGTGAGTAAAAGATAACGGTTAACCCTAGAGTTGAACAGGTTAAGATTGTAGTTATCTGTGAATCATCATCTTGCGACCGGGTTCCATAACGCAGCAGTTCGTGGGCAGAACCTACTCGAGTGGAACTTACATCTCATCAATGGAATATGAAGGGATGTTCGTTACAATATGCGTGGCATGACGGTGAAGATAAAAACTGGTGAAACTAAGGAATGTAGTTCTTTCGTCTGAACACTTTCAATGGATATAACGAGTAACAAGGAAAGGCTTGCGTCGTTTCGTCTGTGAGGAAAGGGGTTGTAGAATGGAAAATAATTCATCACACACAAAAACGCAGAGACACTTTTGGACTCTATCGAGACTGGAAAGGTAAGGCTGGACAGCTTCTGAGCAGATATGGCAGCAGTTTTTCGTTTTGGGCCTGATCTGGCTCTTGTAAAGATAGAGGTTAACAGGTGGAGCCAGGTACTTACTGGAGTGGTGCCGGGAACCGACCATTTTCCTAGTATCTTTAGGGATGGATCGTATGTTCCACTTGAGGTCTGGGTTGGTTTTAAGTCCCAATAGGCTCTCAATTTACAGGGCCGCACTGGGAGAACGTTCGTACATAGCGACAGGTGAAAATTGAGGGTCGCCGAATAATTACAAACACTGTTTATCTTACAGAACTACGCTAGTCGATCTTCCTTTTTTATTTTTTGGCACAAAACAGATCTTTGGCGTTATCAGGTAGATGAAGACTTTCAGGTTCATGCATAAAGTAATTTTTGAGTAAGTTTTCAGGCATTACACGGACATTTACCATGCAAGGTTGATTTCTGTGACGCCGGCTACACGCAAACAAGCACACACAGACTCGCACGCGCGTGCGCACACACACGCACGCACGCAGACATACACACACACACATATATAAAAATCAATTCAGGTGATATTTTATTTCGTTGACTCAGAAGTCCTTCTCTTCAGACCAAATTTTACAAAATGGGGAGGGGTAAATGAAAAAGGAGTAAAAGAGGGAAAGAAAAGAGTTGAGCCAGTCGCCATGGTGACCAAAATATATTTTATTTTGCCCTTCCCCTATCCATGTTTATATCACACACCTTATATTGAAATCTCTGTCTTTCTACCCTTTTTTTCTTTCCTCTTTTAACATTGAAACTTTTTACTGATTCTCTCTATTCCGTTTAAATTTTTTTTTCTTTATTTATCTGTTATGTTTGCGTGAGTTCTTAGGACCGAGCAAAGCATTTGTTGATTGGAAATAATTACCAAGAACGTTTTTAGGTTTACAGCATTTTATTAATTACTTGAAAAACTAAGTTAATACTACTCTACAAAAGAATTAGTGAAAAATGGAGAGACGTTTGCCACACGTGTCCCTGTGTAGTCCGCCATCTTGGATCTCTCTCCCTGTATTCCCCACGTGACGTCTGACGTCACGATGTCCAAAGCAAGAGGGATAACTCTTACAATACTTTGGAGTTATCTCCCTTTATGTTTTCTTCCAACATTATCCTTGTGTCTGAATAAATTGACCTCCAATTATTTTGTGAAATTCGGTCTGAAGAGATGGAATTCTGAGTCAACGAAATAAAATATCACCTGAATGGAATTTTAAGGATTTTTATTTTCTTTATTCATTATTATATTTGTTCTGTTCTTACACTGAACTCTGTTTCGATTTATATTTTCCTTAGAATTATCCCTACTAATTATCAAGTGATATTTGGTTTCAACCTTTCGTTATCTTCAGGCGATCCGGGCTAAATAATTTTCTGACGCTTTATTATTAAATAATGAATCTTTAGGAAATTAATTATACCATTTTGGAAACAGGCCGACTCCGTGAGCAAATTACAAATATTAGGTGCCGGATCCGGACCCACAATCCTGAAATTTTGGATTCCCAATTTTTCATTACTGCGATTGTTTTCGGATTCCGCCATCTTGGCTTCTACTGATCAAAACAATTAAAGTGACACAACTCACTAACTTTCAATAGCTCATGTTCAAATGAAAAAATTATGGTTTTCAAATTACAGTGTTTCAAATTTAAATTTTCGGTTTTTTCAAATTCACTCCTAGAGACTAGCCCAACATATCATACCATTTTGGAATCAGACCGACTCCGTGAGCAAATTACAAATATTCCGGGCTGGATTCGGATCCACAATCTTGAAATTCGTAAATATATCGATTAGCAGATCACATTAAACCACAGCATGATTAACAACCTGAGTCACTCAGTATCTGTCTATGTATCAAGGACACATGGTGCAGTGGATAAAGGCGTTGGTTAGATCCAGTGACAGGACTTAAAGAGTGTGAGTTCAATACCTGGTTAAGGCAGTGGAGAACTTTCAGAGGGAAATTAACAGGAGATAACTGATAACTGACATCCATTAAACATGGCACGTGGAACTATAACAGTCAGCCCCTGTACGCGAAATAAAGGGTTCAGTTTGACATTCCAACCAGCTGAAGAGGACCAGAGCCTACAACGGCCAAAACGTTATAATAAATATGGCGACAAAGATAAGGACAATAGTCCGAATAATGTAAATAGCGTACATAATACGTCATCTGAGAAATATAGACAGATACTGAAAGGCCGAAACGTTGTAATGAATATGGCGACAAAGATGAGGACAATAGTCCGAATAATATAAATAGTGTACATAATACCTCATCTCAGAAATATAGCCAGATACTGAAGGGCAGAAACGTTGTAATAAATATAGTGACAAAGATGAGGACAATAGTCCGAATAATGTAAATAGTGTACATAATACCTCATCTCAGAAATATAGACAGATACTGAAAGGCCGAAACGTTGTAATAAATATGGCGACAAAGATGAGGACAATAGTCCGCGATAATGTAAATAGCGTACATAATACGTCATCTCAGAAATATAGACAGATACGGATGATTAAAAGCATCATTCCAAGGGACATCGTGGAGGAAGTCAACAAACTGGTCCCAATAAGCGCGTTGATAACAGAAAGATAATCTGTTGTTAGAAGGTTCGTTACAGATGGGAGAGCGGAAAGAGATATCTACCGCATGATCGGAGTTACCAAGAGGACAGAGCTGCAGAACACGACATGAGTCTGGGGTAGATGTAAAGAATGGATCAAGCAGAGAAGAGGGCCCTGTCAGGATTACATGAATGGACATGAGACACCTGTTAACAGAAAACACAACACAGAATACATTGCAGAGAAAAACACAAAATGCACCTGCACCTTATTGTGACACCATTTAGGGGCGCAAAAAGAAGAAAAGGAAAAAGAGAAGGAAAAGAGAGATGAAGAAAGGCGAGACTTAACTTGTATGATAACAGGTGGCCGCCCACGAGAAATACCATTTGAAAATGTTATTTTGATAATGGAAGACACTGGTGAGGGTTCTGTCGGCCATTGCCTTGGGGCTGGCTGGCAGGGTCCAGGTTAATACATTGTTTTGTTTAGATAGATAAAAATTAACTGTCTTTGTGACAGGCGGACTGTCGGGGGTGGTGGGGTTCCCCGCGAGGAAAATTTTAAAGATAAAGTCACCTACGAGAAGAGACATTTGAAAATGATGTTTTGATAAATGAAGAATGGTGAAAATTCTTATGGCCATTGTCATAAAGCTAATTGACAAACACCAGGTGACACAGAGTTTTAAATAGATAAAGGTTTACTTGTGTCATGATGCTGTCTGAAAACAATTTAATAGGTCATCTGTTGACCACACACAAAGAGAGTCATCACTAGGTTGGGTCTTTGTCGATGGGAGGTGTCATTGAGAGAAAACACATCTGGGCTGTGTTGGAAATTGAATATGACAGCGAAACAATATTTCGTTGGCGCCGAAGAATGAGTGTGTCTGGTTGACTAGCCTCTTGGTGCTGGCGAAAATCTGATTGAAGAACTCCATATGCCGTGACGTTAGGATAAGAATTGAGATTGTCACTCTACGGGTCGTATTGTCTTCTTGGCGGCCAGAGAAGAAGAGAGAAACAAAAGAAAGAAAAGGAAAGGAAAAAGATTTTTTTTTTTTTTCTTTGAACAAAATATATATTTTTTTAAGAACAAGGCTAGTCTAGTCACGCCCACACTGTTGATCGACCATTGGTTGAACGCTAACCAGCCAGGCGGGGGTGATCATGTGACGCAAAGAGGCAGCCGTAGTGAGTAAAAGTATGAGGGATTACTACGAAGAAGTGGGAAGATGTCCATATGAAAATAAGAGAAGGTGGGAGTAAGAGAAGACTTCCAAAAATGGAAATAATGAATTTTTCCTGACCGAAGACAAAAGAAGGGGTTTATGGATTTAGACTTATCAGGGAACCTCAAACCCCGGCGAGCCCACCCCCGGTTTTGAATCGGCGTCCACATAAGCAAATTCCCAGCGAGCAAAAATCAGTTTCAGTTAGAGTTTCAGTTGAGTTTAATTTTGAGTTCGAGAGAGAGTTCCAGTTGAGAGTTCTGAAGACCCCGCCACGAAGAGCTGACCAAGATTCGCGCAACTTTCGAACTCATCTTCAAACCAAGAACAATTTATTTTTTGAAGGACGACTTAGACTCACACCACCAAAATAAGCTTTGTGAATTTCGCCTGAAAACCACGTGTCACAATCCATATAGCGGGTCGGGAGATAGACGCACTCCTATGTATCCAGCAACTAGATATAAAGTATTGTTATCCTTTTTTTTGATACCATTTTCGACTTATTATTTTCTTTTCTTTTGCCCGTACTTGTGCGATACCACCCTCATTCGAACTCGAGCTTGCAGTACGGCCCCAACGCTGATTGATTTCGTCTGGCTAAGATCAATTCGCAACGTGGGTAGGCAGACTGGAGATCAAAGTAGTTACTTTGGTAACCAGACGTTGGAAGCGAGTTGGGAACGACGAGGCTGATATCGAATCTAACCAGATTCCCATCCGAATCACTTAAAGGTTGGATCATCACAATTGGCGCCGCGACCGGGATAAGACTCTGGATCGGTTTTGGATGCCACAATTGGTGCCGTGTCAGCAGGACAAGACCCGGGATCGGCTGACGTCACAATTTGACGTAGAGGTTGGATGTCACATTATCATGCAAAAAAAGAAAAAAAATATTAAACAGTACATCTGCAATGTAATCGATCCTGCTCTCAACGACCTGGTCTGGTGAGGGTTCTCTGTCTTTAGTACAATTATTTTCATGGCAACTTCTCTAGCGAGCTTTTTTCCGTTGTGTGCTGACTACATGAATTTAAGCGTTCTACTAAATTGGCAGCTAGGTCTCACCTTTTTAATGTTGAATTTGGTAAATGTAAGCGCCACTTCTACTCCAAAAGCTTTTTTTCGCGCTTCTCACCAGTGGAATTCCCTTCGGATTTCTTGCTTACCTGATAACTACAACCTTCAAAGATTAAAATGCATCGCCATCTTGTCTTTTTGAACCCCGTTCAGCTTTTATCTTTTCCTCGGTTTCCCCTGTACCCAGTCTTTTCTCTGACCTTCACTCTCTGTAACTCCCTAGTGGCATTCCCGCCTTGCTTCAGGTGAAATGATTAATAAAAAGTATTTCGCCGCACAGAGGCACATTTGAAAATATGTTTACATAAAACGTTCTTCATAGTTAGCTACCCTTTTGCTGTACTGATATTGCTCATTTTTGGAGAAAAAAAATCAATTTATGATCTTAGCTGATCGCAAAATTTAGTTAATAAAGGTCTTCGAAACCCATCAGTTTTCAGGTAGGTCGAGCAATTTATGTCAGCCACCTGAAATAAACTATTTTCTATAAGAAAAAAGTGTTTTTAGTCAAACATTTTAAAATAGAAGTCACTTATTTTTTTCCACTTTATGGCCCAAATTCAAATTAACTGAGATAATTTATCAGTAATAAACTTTAGTAAACCTGATTATGGCGACATCCAAAAAAATGAAACCCTAAAATCTTTTGTTTGATATTCGTAAATTTGTCCCATCCCTTCATTACGGAAAGAAACCAAGCACATTGAAAGCATGTTGTTTAAAAACTTAGGCTCTCATTCTTATTGCAAAAATAGTATTTCTCAATAAGCAGACCAATATTTGTTGGTTTAAATTCAAATTGAGAGGTTTTTACGATTTTATTTTGAGAAATATTGCCATCGGTCAATATCGTATATACAGAAAACAAATGAAAAAATGTATTTCCAAAAATCTGGCATTTCTGTAGAGCAAAAACGGTAGCTAACTAACAAAGAATAAGGTCATTTTCAGATTCAGCGCCCTGAAATTAGCTAAAAAGGATATGTGGTGTCTCGACACCTTTTAAATTTTTTTTTTGTTGACCAGTATTATCGGTGGGCGTAATCTTAACAATGTAAGATACGCTGATGACACTGAGTATCTGACTGAAACGGAATGAAAACTACAAGACCCTCCTACAGAGCGTAGTAAAAGAAAGCAAGATGAAAGGACTAATCATCAAGAAGCCAAAAAGTATGGTCATCAACAAAAGCAAAAGTTCAAGTTATGAGTTGCAAACTGGAGATGTAAACATCAAGTAAATACAGACGCCCAAATATCTGGCAAGTGTTTAAACATAGGATGGAAAATATGGCACCGAAATCCGAACATATATCGGACTAGCAAAAGATGCCTTCTAGAAGCTAAGCAAAGTGCTAAGATGCAGGAGAATTTCGTTAGAAACAGCGTGCTTAATTAAAATGTATAGTCCTTATATATAATCACAGCCAATTCCAACAGGATTTCATCAGTTTTCGATAAACTTGTATTTAAATTAGAAATATAGCATTCTCCTAAATCCCAGAATGTTGCGAATATAAAATATTTTCTTCTGTTGGTTATGTTAACGCACCTGATAATCGAAAAATAGTGGGAAGTATTTTCAGGAATCTTTATGAATTTTGAACATCCTCTTCATGAATTTGATATGGATATGCGACTACTCTGATGCAAAGAGAAAAGAAAGAAGCTAAATTATATCGGCTAGATTATATATATTATTACATGTAAAAAAAAAAATTAAATTTAAAATTTAAAATTCCCAGCGCCTCTCATTCGAACGAATGTGTACTAGCATTAACATAAACATAAACTTAATTCGATAATGGTCTAAAGGACAAAACGCGTCACACGAAATCATTTTCCACTGTCATATATATATATATATATATATATATATATATATATATATATATATATATATATATATATATATGGTTGGTGCAAAAATAATGACGTATTAATGTCGTTTTTTGACGTATTTTTAACGTCAAAAAACGACATTATTACGTCATTATTTTTGCACCAACCTAATATATATATATATATATATATATATATATATATAGGGAGAGAGAGAGAGAAAGAGAGAGAGGGTGTGTACTGTGTATATATATATATATATATATATATATATATATATATATATCTGTGCGTGTGTGCAGGAGATGAATAAATATGGATTTGATATATATGCAAATATTTATATTCCATTTCCTCGTTTGTTATTCTAATCTTGCTAACAGACACAACTAGCTAGCTAGCTAGCTAGATAGATAGATAGATGTTGAGGATGAAATAAAGAAAGTGATTGAGATAGATAGATCGATAAGAATAGGTGAAGAAAGAAAGAAGAAAGAAAAGAGATTTAGAAAGATAATGAACAGATTTAGATAAATAGATAGATACATTGAGAAAGAAATAAAAAACGAAAAAAAGGAAGAAAAAAGATAGATAGATAGATAGATAGATAGATAGATAGATAGATAGATAGATAGATAGATAGATAGATAGATATAATCGGTTGAGAAAGAAAGACATTTTGTGTTGGGTTCTTTCAAGACGTGAGCGATCATGGCTCTCCACAGTTTCTATTTATAACATAATGTACTTTATATTCATCTTTCCTCTGGTTGTTCCTCTCTTTCTCTCATTTTTTGCAACTATTCCACCTTTCCTCCTTCTCTTTCTCTCTCACACCCCCTCTCTCTCTCTCTCTCTCTCTCTCACTCTCTATCTGTCTCTCTCAGTCGAACAAAGAGAAGGAGTGAAGGAGAGAAATGTATCGGTTCCAGATTTCTGTCCGTTTGCATAACAAGGATACGCCATGGAGGTGAGAGGCAGAACGACGTTGTATCAATAAACACACATAATTGAATCGTATTTGGGATCTTTTCGTCTTCTCTTCCTTTTTCCTTTCCTGGTAAGACGGCAAACACCGCAGACCGTCTCGTCATTTCCTGAAATTACACTTCTTCACACGACCTTCACCCATCTTCGTTCTTTAAACTTTTCCAATTATCTCATTCGTGCTGCGGCAACTTACCGACAGACTGGATCATACTTTATATTTAGGGCCGGGCAAGGGTCACGTGATGCAGACCCCACACCCACAATCTATGATACGTCCCCCTACTACATCTCAGTTTTCTTAATTTAATATCCATATAAAAATACAAATTTTATTGTGGCCTAATTATGTATAATAATGGATCACATACAATATAGGTGAATAATTCAACTAGAAAAATTTTAAATAAATGCCATCTATCTGAATACTCGTTGTGGTGTAATGGCTCGAAGTGCGAACTCGGAGAGACGAGTTCGAATCCCAGATGAGTTCGTTAAACTCACTTATGCAGAAATAACTTTTTGGAAATATATGAATCCATCTCTTCTCACCCAGCTATGGGTTAAATAGTAGAACAGACTGGGTTCTTTAGTTTAGCCTTGATTGGCAACCTATCTACCACAGAAAGAAATGGCAACCTACTGAGGGAAAAATCTTCTGCCTCGTCAGTCAAATATCGAAAGATACATGATCGCCCAAGCGTGTATCACGTGTGGTTCTTAATTGACTGATCTGAATACAAATTAGAGACATGTCATCGCATAAAACCTGTCATGAATATGTCATTAAATAGATCAACAATTTCCTGGGCCAGTTTTTTAATATCAACTTGAGATTTTTCTTGTTAAAAAGTTGAAGAATTTTAACACATTCAACATTATGGACAGAAAATAGGGAATTAGTTATGCTTAGTTTAATTTGAAATGTATATAAAACTAGATAGAAAAAAAAGCAAATGTGGATAAGATAGGGAGGGTCACAAAGCACTGCCCGGGACACCCAAACAGGTTTGACCTAAATCAGGCTTGTCCTCAATTAGGTGACACTGACATAGATAGATAGATAGATAGATAGATAGATAGATAGATAGATAGATAGATATTAACAGACTGAGATAGATAGATAGATAGATAGATAGATAGATAGATAGATAGATAGATAGATATTAACAGACTGAGATAGATAGATAGATAGATAGATAGATAGATAGATAGATATTAACAGACTGAGATAGATAGATAGATAGATAGATATTAACAGACTGAGATAGATAGATAGATAGATAGATAGATAGATAGATATTAACAGACTGAGATAGATAGATAGATAGATAGATAGATAGATAGATAGATAGATAGATAGATATTAACAGACTGAGATAGATAGATAGATAGATAGATAGATAGATAGATAGATAGATAGATAGATAGATAGATATTAACAGACTGAGATAGATAGATAGATAGATAGATATTAACAGACTGAGATAGATAGATAGATAGATAGATAGATAGATAGATATTAACAGACTGAGATAGATAGATAGATAGATAGATAGATAGATAGATAGATATTAACAGACTGAGATAGATAGATAGATAGATAGATAGATAGATAGATAGATAGATAGATAGATAGATAATGAGCAGATTAACTGTTGTAACCTAAAAAAAGGTTACTATATGAGGAATAACCAAAACAGTTGTTGGAAATGAAATTGTAATCTTTATAACATCAACAAAATGCAAAACTCACCAGCGGCGTGAAGTAGGTAAACCACTGCTAGTTGTGAACTAACTAGCATATCATCCCCACTTACAATAATGTCCAACGTATTTATGAGGATTGGGACCTACTCATTAGTTTTCATAGGTACGGTATATAACAATGTGCAAAATGGATTCTGACGCGAAAAATCTTCTGAAGCGACACAGTGAACAAACTTTGCTTGCAGTTGATGAAGCTATTGATTTTACATATTCACAACATTTCATGTCAGGGGAAAACGCGAGGACTAGAACGCGTAACGCTTTACTCTCCTGGAGTTTGGCATCAGCCATGCTGATGACAGACAGAAAAGCTTCTCTGTGGTGATTAAATGAAAGCCACTTCCTGCCCTAGTTAACCAGTGATTGGAGGTCATTTTTTCAAGAGCAAGTACCAGGTTTACATTGCCAGATCTATCGGAATTGCTATTGAGACAGAAGTAAATGGTAGTATTATCTGCAGAAATAACTACTTGGAAATGGATGACGTCGAAGAGATAATTGATGAAGATCAGAAAAAGCATAGGTCCTGGATAGATCCATAGGGGACCCTACATTTTTATTAAAGGTTCTGGAAAGAAGCCTGTTCAAAATGTCCTTCACATTCACAATTTCTTAGGAACGATTGGATTAAACAAAATATTAATCCAATGACCACGTAGCCCTAGGGCTTGCGTAGAAAGCCACATTGCCAAACCGTGTCGAACGTCTTCGTGATATCTAGAGCCACAGCCTGAACTTCGCTATTCTTATCTAGATCTTGATAGACAAATTAACACATCGATGGTAGACCTGGCAAAACAGAAGCGATATTGTTTGTCCCAAAGGAGGCCGTGCGAAATAAGATGTTTAACTATTTCGACATTGACTAGAGCCTCAAGTACATTTCCGAAAAGCTGTAAGAGACCAATAGGGCGATAATTTGAGTAGATTTCCAACAAGCTGGAAAGCAGGAAGTAGCAAAACAATTGTTGTAAAGTTTGGGGAGAACAGGAGCCATCAACGGAGGACATTTCTTTAAGCGACGGCAGGGATCCCCACACACTACCTTGCCTTGTTGGGACCTAATTTAGAAATGAGATATGAAACCAGTGATGGGTTTACGTATGTACCCCTCAGTAGAGCCTCCGTTCTAGGAGGAAACCTGTGAGGGATACTACAGATGGGTCGAGTTCCGAGTTCGAAAAGAAGTTCCAAGTAAAGCATTCTATTTTCTCTTCAGTTGATTGAAGAGAAGAGGGACTGGGCATTTGCAATTGTACAGCACACTTTCGCAGATCCTGCAGTAGTCTCTAGAATTAATCTTGTAAGTGGCTATACGTTGTTTCATTCTAGCTACGCTTTTTTGAAGACAAACTTGCACTCATTACGAACAGTGACAAAGAGACATCTGTTACAATTAGACCTGTTGCTCTGGTACAGACGGAAAAATTAATTCCTCCCGGCTAAAGTGGATGAGCAGGCAGGTGAGGACCAAGGAAATTGTCGTGGTTTCACTTGGTATTTCCGTGCTATAACGAAAGATTCAATACCAGGTTTCACCCCGGTGGAAACCTCAGTGGCATATTTTTGAACCGGATGATTAAACACTATTTACATTCGATATCTGTCTATATTTCTCAGATGAGGTATTATGTGCACTATTTACATTATTCGGACTATTGTCCTCATCTTTGTCGCAATGTTTATTATAACGTTTCGGCCGTTGTAGGCTCCGGCCTTCTTCAGGTGGTTGGAATATCGAATTGAATCCTTTATTTCACTCACTGGGGTAGACTGTTCTAGTTCCACGTGCCATGTCTAACGGATGTCAGTTATCAGTTATCTCCTGTTAATTCCCCTCTTCCAAGTTCTCCACTGCCTTAACCACGTATTGAACTCACACTCTTTGGGCCCTATCACTGGATCTAACTAACGCCTTTATCCACTGTGCCATGTGACTTTGAGGACATCTGTGTATGAAAACATGTCACGTGGAACTAGAACAGTCTACCCCAGTGAGCGAAATAAAGGGTTCAGTTCGACATTCCAACCACCTGAAGAAGGCCGGAGCCTACAACGGACCACGTGGTGCGATTCGCGCTGGTCTAATCAGTACAGCGCACGGGTTAAAGCAGGATGTTGGCCGTTAATGAAGGACACCAGATGAAAGAATTTCGTCGGTTCGAACGCTATCAACCCCTGCCACAAAGCCGAACTACTCTAAAAGTATATAGGCGGGTAGATAAGCATTAATCCTCAACGCGTTGCCTCGTCGTCAACAAGGGTGTGCGAAAGAGAGGAACGGTGTTCTCAGATATGTGACGCGGGGAAAATATATACTCATTCTGCTGTCACTCTTGAAAAGGGAAAAATGTCCGGCATTTGATTTATCCCCTTCGAAAAAAAATGTAGTGGTTTTAATGGCACAACGTGCACGTGTAAGTTGTGATTGGGCTGAGAAGGAGGAGCAGGAACTGCAGGAGGAGAAGTGGGAGAAAGAAGAGGAGGAGAAGGGACAAATATTTGAAAGGATAGGTTACGTTGTTTTCAGCCTCTAGCATCCACTCATACAAAAGAATATATAGATAATCAAACAAATTATTTTACCTCATATGCGGAATAGTCTATTTCGGAAGACGACGTAAGTGGTCGTCTGTCTTTTCAGCCCCGAAATTGCCTATTTCCTATATGAGGTAAAATGATGTTTGATTTCATATATATATATATATATATATATATATATATATATATATATATATATATATATATATATATATATATATATGAAGAAATATACTCTTAAGGTATGCTATACATATATATATATATATATATATGTTATGGGGTCCACCCCTTTTTCATATAAGTAGACTCTACTAAGTGTACCCGGACTGATGCCGTTAAATACCCAGAGTTACAGTCAATGAGAGCAGTAGTGGTAGTAGTCGGCAGTCGGAGAGTGAGAGAATATACGAACGGAGATAGTGTGAGGTAACCTCTTGTAGAAGTCAGTTACAAGCACGTAGACTCTAAGGAATTCCTACTTCGAGACTGTATATATCTATCTGTATTTGCTACTAACCACGTTCTTGGACTTACTAACGGTATTACTCTTTGTATGATTGTGTAAATACATTTTATTTCTTATATTTAATTATGCGTTTGTCATTCCTTGGAGACCGAATTCATCTCGGAATCCACAACAATATATATATATATATATATATATATATATATATGAAAAAATTGTAATTGAAATTTATATAAAAGTCAAAATTAAATAAAAAATAAAGATGCCAAATGTATTGCTATTTAAACGGAGACGATACATAGACACTACCATATATATATATATATATATATATATATATATATATATAGACACTACCATAAATTTCTATTTGAAAAAAGGAAGTTTGTATAAATAGATACTCCAGCACCTACGTTGACTTGGCCGACTTGATAGCTAAAATACATTAGATACATGAGTTTTCTAAATAAGTTAAATCTTAACACCCCTAAAATAAAAAAAAGGAATTTTCCTTGACCGCAATATCTCAAAATATCAATTTTGTCTGGTCTTATAAATTAAGTAAATCAATTTCTAAAAAGCTACTCTTAGCATCGCTACATAATGGAACGGAACTATTTTAATATACATTCATAGAGTACATTCATATCCTGCTAAATATTAATACAGCTAAGATACTCAAGATATAAACATCTTTCTCTGAATGTAATTAGTAATCATTTAATTCAATTTTCTTAGGTCAGTGTGTCAAAATAGGTCAACACTCCCGGCTTTTTCCACCACTCTCTAAAAAAGACAGCAATATCTCTTGTTTTTATCCTGGAATATGTTTTCCATTTCATTTGTGATTTGTTTGTAGGTCTTGAAGATTGAGAGCTGCTGATTTTAGAGCTTTCATGAAATAAAAAAATATTACCTATGGTATTTTAAGTGTTTCATATTCTTTAATTAATTAATAATAATAATAATAATAATAATAATAATAATAATATATATATATATATATATATATATATATATATATATATATATATATATATATATATATATATTAGGTTGGTGCAAAAATAATGTCGTTTTCTCACATATGTTACTATGTGAGAAAACGACATTATTTTTACACCAACCTAATATATATATATATTTAAACCTAGACAGCCAGACAAACCTACCAAGGTTTTAGCTAAGCGGATCGTCAGGGAAGGCTGGTTTTAAATACGTCTGCTCTACTCACATACAAATATTTAAAAATATTTAAAATGTCTTAAAGATAATTGTCGAACTTTGTCCATTTCATAATGTGTGACATCATTTGTTTACCGTCGGATACGCCATGAGCAGATATGAATGTAGTTTAGAGAATCATGGAAGATTGAAGTTTAAAATTTTTAAATTCTTTGTGGCTCGATCGGTTAAGAGCACGTCAGGGAATAATAGTTCGACATTCCAACCACCGGAATAAGGGCGGAACGATGTGATAAATATGACAACAAAGATGAGGACAATAGTCCGAACAATATATATATATATATATATATATATATATATATATATATATATATATGTATGTATGTATGTATATATATATATATATATATATATATATATATATATATATATATATATATATCAAGGTAAAATGAGAAAGAATAGAGCACAATTTCAACGTTCATAAAATTCAATTTAAAAGGAGCGTTCAATACAAAGTAGAACAATATCATTTATTTTAGGATATTACATGGAAAATCGCTATACAATTGCAGTCGTCTTTCGATGCGTTCAAATGCATCTCATGAGGCGATTGTAAATTACTGGGGATTGAACTATTTATTTAGAATTTAAAGCAAAATACAACCTCTTTTTTTATATTTGATTAGTCTAACAGAGTAAAGCCCACAAACTTTATAAACCCACACTTTTCCTTTTTCGTAATAAGTGGTTGGATTTTGTTTTAATTCGCCTGATGAGATGCATTGATGCATATCGAAACAATAACGATTTTGACATGTTTTCATGGTGTAATATCCTAATATATATATATATATATATATATATATATATATATATATATATATATATATATATATATTCTAATATATATATATATATTCTTATATATATATATACATACATATATATATATATATACATATATATTCTAATATATATATATATATATATACAGATATATATATATATATATATATATATATATATATATATATATATATATATATAGAGAGAGAGAGAGAGAGAGAGATAATATTAGTGGTAAATATGCACATACATATGCAAAATATATAAATATATACACATAGGTGCATACACATACATATATATTTTTTGAATAAAAAATTCCAAGAGGATAGAATCCAGGTAGAACTCAATGTCCAGGACAAAGTAAGGATATAATAAAAAGGCTTAACACTAATATTCGGAATATGGAATATTAGTGTTTAAGCCTTTTTATTATATATATATATATATATATATATATATATATATATATATATATATATATATATATATATAAGGTATCGAACCTGTATCTTATCCAGAACCGTCATAGAGTCTGACCTGCCTTAACCAATTGGGCCACAGAGGAGCGTTTGGTTAGCAAGATCGATTTTACTGCTTTTAAACACAATTTTCCATGATTTTCTCACATTCATTCATATCTGCTCAATGCGCATCCAAATGTGAATAAATGACGTCATACATTATGAAATGGACGTCAGGCTATATGACGGTTCCGTATAGGATACAGGTTCAATCCCTGTCGGAGGACGCATATTTTCTATGAAAATTTCTCGGACATTCAGGCCGGTAAATGTTGTTTATACTGTTTATTATAAACAAAGCATTTACTTAAATATTTGTATCTATATAAATAACGTATAAACATAAAAAGTATCTTAAATAATTGTTGGACTTTGTCCATTTCATTATATATATATATATATAGAGAGAGAGAGAGAGAGAGAGAGAGAGAGAGAAAGTTGCAAATTAAAAAAATAATAATGTTTTATTTTATGAAAGTATTTATTTATTTATTTATATATATAAATAAATAAATACTTTCATAAAATATTATTATTATTTTTTAATTTGCAACTTTTTCTACATATTAAGAAAGTATACGTGGCTTCTCATTATGCTATATATATATATATATATATAGCTTCATTTTTATTATTCAGTCGTTATTATAGTTGATACTCGTATTTGAAATAGACGTTCCATTTTTATTTTAAACAGCTATCGTTTTGCTATCATTGGAGAAAACCTATGTGAAAATGTGCTCTCCGGTAGGGATTGAACCTACGTCCCTCTTTGTAAGAGAAAC
>OZ010596.1:14285253-14297753 GCA_963932145.1 Acanthosepion lycidas | reverse complement strand
TTCTTGTAAAATTCATAATTCATTGTTTTTTGTTTGTTTGTTTTTTGTTTGTTTGTTTTTTTGGCTTTTTTGGTTTTTTTGGGTTTTTTTCTTAAGACAATACTGTCCGACATATATCTTATTTAAGAAATCAATTAAAAACATTTTTAATTTAATAACGTCTTTTCTTTATTTTACGATTAGGGGCAAATTTTCGGTAACTGAGGGTCCTGTTTTTCTAAAACAAAATTGATGATTTAAATTCTCCAATGACGTGTGCTTATAATTAATATAAACGCGAAATTTCATAAAATTAAATAAGTTGGAAGTAACAAATGTAAAGAAAAAAAGATATTTTTACAAGGATTTTTAAAAAAAGGAATCTTTCAAAAATAACTTCATTTTTCAGTAAATCCTGAAACTTTCATTAAAAACCGACATTTATTTCATATTTGTGAGAATTTCCAAATCAATGTGTTTTTACTGTAAAACGACGCTAAAATTTCATAAATTAATTTATGATCGCCCACAAGGAAAGTGTTGTTTTTTTTATTCAAAATTATTTTTAAAATACTGGGGTCGCTGAATTGTAGTAAGCTTTTCCATTTATGATTAGTAAATATAGTTCTTACTTAATAACAATATCACCTAACCGCGACACATTAATAGAAAATTTTAAAATATTTCAAACTTTTTAAATAATTATAATTAAAATCTTTAATAAATAAAAACAACTCTTGTAAAATACATTAGGCAATCATTGACAAAAAAAAAAGTTTCTTAAGATAATAGTATCCATTCCATTATCGTATTCATAAAAACCATTAAAAACTTTTCTAATTAAATAATATCTTAGTTCTATTGCATTTTTTATTTTACGATTCAAAACAGTTTTTCTGTAAATGGGTGCTGTTTTACAAAAAAAAAAAAAAAAAAAAAAAATGATGATTTAAATTCGCCAAACCCTACTGCTTATATCTAATATAAACATTAACTGTTACAAAAAATAATTTCTCTAAATTTCATAAAATTAAATAAGTTTAGGGTAACAAATGAAAAAACAAATATTTTAAGCATGCTATTATAAAACAAACTTTATTATTTTTTTTTTTATTAATTCACTTGTGAGTAAGTCCTGAAATTTTCAATAAAATCTAACAATGATCTGATCTTAGCAAGAATTTCCGAATCAGTGTTTTTTTTTTTAACGCCAGAAAAGACGCTCAGATTTTCTCATACAAATTTATGACCCTTACGCTAACGACAGAAAAACAAGATTTTTTGCTAAAATTTCTAAGCTCCTAAACGGATGTTAAAAAATTAATTTTTGCATCAAGAAACGCTTTGGTCTTTCCTCTTAATAATAACAGAAAGATTTTGGTGATAATTTTTTGGGAAGGGGGGCATTCATTCGTGTTCTTTCCTATATGTATATATATATATATATATATATATATATATATATATATATATATATATATATACATATATATATATATATATATATATACATATATATATATATATATATATATATATATATATATATATATATATATATATATATATATATATATATATATATATTACGTCGTTAAAAGCAAGAATATTTTTACATTGGACCATGATGTTATTAAAATAAAATACCAGCTGACCGGTTTCGCCCCCTCTTTTCGGAGCTGTAAACGGGGGAAAAATTATGATAAAGGAGAAAAAAGCTGGTATTTTATTTTAATAACATCATGGTCCAATGTAAAAATATTCTTGTTTTTAACGCCGTAATAAAGTTTTGTACCACAAAAAATATTTTTAAATATATATATATATATATATATATATATATATATATATATATATATATATATTAAAATATATATTAAAAACAACTTGACCAACACAAGATCTGACCAAAATTAACGATAAAAAACAAATAAAAACGACAGATAAAGTTCATTTTCTTCAAAAACAGTCATTTGCTCCTGTAGTTCACTGCTAGTAACAAGCAGGCATTTTTTTTTCTGATGATGATGGGCATGCTGGCAGAAACTAGTCGAGGAATCTAATTGAAATAATAAAACAAAAATATATTAATATACAACCCAGTGTGACCGAAAATTTTAATTTTTTATTGTTCAAAACACACACATCCACACACACGCGGGCGCAAACACACACGCATATATATATATATATATATATATATATATATATATATATATATATATATATATATTATTATTATTATTATTATTATTATTATTATTATTATTATTACTTAAAGGATATTTTAAGTGGATACCCGTATTTGTGTAGACGCTCAAACTATTTACTAAATATTTATTTATTTTCTTTATCAGCCTGAATATTCGGAAAATCCTATTATAGAAAAATATTCTCGTTCCGTCAAATACCAACTAAAAATAAAAATGTAATAAAATTTGTCGGATTAATAGAAATAAATATGCATCCCTTTATATATATATGCATGTATATATATATATATATATATATATATATATATATATGCATGTATGTATCTATGTATGTATGATTGTGTGTAGGTGTAGATTCCATGTGAACTCACATATACAAGGATATATTATTTTATTTTCCTCCAAGTAGACATACGTCAGCAAAAACTCACAGAAATTCGCTTAATTCTCACCACATAAAAATGAGTCAACAATGGAATTTATTAGACAGGAAGAGACCATTATAGCATTGTTTTATCGTCACCGATACTCTTATTGTTAAAACACTCAAAAGAAAAAAGAAGTTTCGAACTGATTGATTGATACTCTCATCGTTGAGATCATCTGCATTACAAGGTGTACTATTCATGTTATGTTTAGGGTAAAGTAGGTTTTTCGGCGGCACCTCTTTCCTCTCTAAATATTAGGGTGTATCTGAATGATCTTCATTTTATTTTAGCAAGTCTTTCAAACAAAATTCATTTCATGTACACAGCTAAAGACTATAAAAGTTCCCTCTATTTGTTTTTGTAAATAGTGCAGCTGATAAACTTAAATCTTTGTGGTCTGTAAAGGACGAGTTTTCCCTTGACACCGTCATTGTTTTAATTACCTTCACTCCCACGGCAATGTTTATTGTTTTAAAAAGAAAAGATTGAATTGTAATTAAACTTAAACATATGAAAGTGAATTCATATACTTGCTTATTTATTTATTATATTATTTATTGGAATGGTTGACAAAACATCGGCTAATTGCCAATCGATTCGAACTTTATAAAATGGTAAATAATGATTTCCTTAGAGTTGGTTCGCATATTTTAATGATTATAAGTTTATGAATAAAAAATTGTTTTCATATTTATGTCTTTATAGAATTGTAAATGGTAACTATTGCATTGCATTCAATTTAACACAAATGTATTAGTTTTTAGAATGTTGCAAATATGAAATTAATCTTTTAAATAAACAATCTAATAAACAAATAGTTTTTAATATTTTTGTTGTAAATTTTCAATAACAAAAAATGTATAAATTCTTTTTCATCATATGTTTAGGTTTTATTACAATTCTATCATCGTTTTTTAAGCAATAAACATTGCCGACGACTGAAGATAGTTAAAATAATAGGGGGGGTCAAGGCGGGAGTCTTTTTGATACTTTGCGGTAGGAAGCTCCAAGAGTGCCGGGTAGCGGTTATCAGAGAGGAACGTTGAAGCACGAAAAATCGATTCTTGCTCGGCCGATTGCGTTCGCATTTGCACTAGTGACCATTTTCTTCAGTCTAAGAGACAGAAAACTCTGAGTGGAGAAGGTAACTTGAAACAAGTTCCATATATTTCCCAAGAAGCTGTGGAGATACATGATTTCCAACGTCTTGAAAGTTGACTGCAGTTTATTTTTAACACTATGAAAATATTAATTGATAATATTCAATAATTATATCAATGGTATCAAACTTGTTTTCGTTTTTTTACAGACCCCTTTCCTCGAAAGATTATTTCATATATGCGTCTAAATCATATTTAGAGTTCCAGTGAGTTATCGTTGTTGTTTGTTTGTTTTACTTATGAGAACATTTTTTTTTATTTCTTTAAGGCATGGGCTACTGGGAATCCCTTCTATGAGTCTATAGGAACCCTTTCCAATCAAACTGATGTCTCCAACCACAATTGGAATTATTGAGGGCTTCATGTGACACATTATTTTTAGATTTCCATTGCAGGATCCGTGTATTTTGACATTTTTTTGAAGATCTTCAAAGATAGATTATAATCTGCAGGGACTGCCATGTCAATGAGAAAGCACATTCTGTTCTTGTGGTCTTTGATTACGATGTCTAGACAATTAGTTTTGATTGTTCTGTTTGTGTGTATTGTAATGTTCCAAATGAGAAATGAGAAATGAGTAGCCATCTTATTTATAATTATGATGATTTAAAATACAAGGTAAGGGTGAACATCAACCATCATGAACTTTCAGAAGAGTCATTACGTCAAGATACCATTTGTAGTAGAATATCAAAACTTAAAATGACATATATAGCTCCCCCTGGAATTTGAAGGAGAAAATAAATGCGTATAACATGATGTCTACTGAGGAAAATAAGCACTTATTTCTTGGAGTCTGGAAGGGAAATAAGCAGTAATTTAATGGAGTCTGTGTTAAAAAAGAGAACTTTTTAAGGAAAATGGAAACAAAAAAGGCACATGAACTTAGAATCAACAAGAGACAGTTAATATTTCTAGGACGCACAATAAGGAAAGAAGGCTTTGAGAATTTAATACTCTCATGATATATTGGAAGCAAGAGTGTTAGATCAAAAACATCGAGTGACCTACCTAACGAATTTGAAAATGAATAGCAGAAAAAATTGTGAGGTCGTCCTGGGTAAGACGTTAAACTACATCCGCATCCTGGGTAAGACTTTAAACTACGTCCAGCAGGAGGAGGAGCATGGAACCACCTCTTAATTGCTCTGCTTCCCTCGTCCACCATTCCGGCAGCAAGGCCTGTGATCTGGAGGTTTTGAGGTGCGTGGAACCACCTCTTAATTGCTGGTGTTTCCTGGTTCACCCTGTCTTGAGGTGGCAGCACCTGTTGGGGTCCCATCTATGGGCTATAGCTAACTATTGTCAGCAATACATTTTTGAAGAAGGTTGGTGCCAGTAATACAATTCTGAAGGAAATATATTACCAGAAACAGATTTTTGACAAAACAAAATATTAGCAGCAATAAAAAAAATTGTAGGTATTAAATAACCCATTGAGGTTGATATGCCGTAAAACAAACCAAACCAATCTAAAGCAAAGAATACATATTCTATTCATACACATCTATCCTAAAAATGTTGTTGGCATTAAATAACCCATTGAGGTTGATATGCTGTAAAACAAAATAAACCAAACCAAACCAAACCAAACCAAATTGTGTGGGTGATAGTAAGGGACAAACTTTGCATAGTACTATAAAGGATAGTCCTGGATATGACGATATATTAGGTTGGTGCAAAAATAATGACGTAATAATGTCGTTTTTTGACGTATTTTGTAACGTCAAAAAACGACATTATTACGTCATTATTTTTGCACCAATCTAATACTACATACGGCAGCAAGGCCTTTGATCAGGAGACTGAAGATTTTGAAGAGTGTGAAACCACGTCTTAATTGATGTTGTTCCTGGGCACACCCTTGTGTCGTGGTGGTAGCACCAGTTAGGGTCTCAGCCGTGAGCAAATAGTGAACCACAAAACAAAAGCAAAACTCCATGAAAGTATAAACTGGTATTTTGTAGTAAAAATACCAGCAATAAATTTTTACATAAAAATTATCAGCAATGCCTCAACCAACATGGAAGGAACCCTTTCATGACATTAATCTATATAATATCCTACAATTTCTGAAAGAAATCAAACTCTATTGAAAATTATAATATCAACAAAACTACAGCATAAAACACGCATATTTCTGCCTCTAGTAATTATGTTCACACAAACATGTATATGCACAAAAGCTGAGTATCATCTACCATGTATTCAATTGTGAAAGCAGAATAACACGTATCTTAGTTTTATTACTTCAAGCTTACAAGAATAAGGCCAGGGGACCATTTGCAAGAGAGGACTTGCTCTAAATAGTGTGGCTTCTCGTCTAATGAAGCTCTTCGGAATCACTGAAACTGATAACTTTCTTCACAGGTTTTGCATTCACAATTCATGTTTCAGAACAATGCGAGGCATGTCTCTACTGGCCCGGCGCCCGTCAGATTTAAACTCGATTCAGTTTTTATGAGAACCTGACTAAATTCTTTACAGTCACGCCCAACAAGCACAACTCAATTCTGAAACGTGCGAGGATATATATATATATATATATATATATATATATATATATATATATATATATATATATATATATATATATATACGCTTATGGCACATACAGTGATGGTGTTAATAATGTAATACAATAATCCTATGTATATTTATTAATATATACCCGGTGTAACAGCAAAATTGTCCAATTGTTAAATTAAGGCTTTGAACCGTTGTATCTCAGAAAAGATTAAAGATATCTTACTGGAATTCTCCGAGGATTTTATAACACTATTTATCTCTACTTTGAGAAATAAGAATGTATATTTACTCTCCAAGTATAACAGAAGAATTATGATGAAATCGATGATAAACGAAAATTACATATTCATAATTGATTAATACTAAGGATTGGAAGCTCAAAAAGGAATGAAATTAAGTTCAATTATATACATATATATATATATATATATATATATATGTGTGTGTGTGTGTGTGTGTGTGTGTGTTTTGTGTGTGTGTGTGTGTGTGTGTGTGTGTGTATTATTCCAGGATCATTTTCCAACTTATTCAAGATTATCTTCACCCACTCTAACCTTCTAACATTCAGTCCTGAACTAAAAAGTTGCCACAAGTAGGATTTCATTTTCAAGTCTTTTTCACTGCACTGAAACACCTCTCTCCCGTGCCAAACGTCTTATGAATTGAGTTGGATCTTTTCTAGTTGATCACTTTAGCTCTTAGTTGAAATAATGATCCCTCTTCCTGTTGGGGTCTCCTGATCCAGTTTTCCTCTCTACTAATCCCATTTTTTAAAACTTATTCACCGTTCTCTTCATGGTTCTTGAATGGACGTTGAAGATGGAAGCTGAATGTTGGTAGCAATACTGGAGACCTGAATGATCTATTTTTCCTCTCAGCATTGCTCAGTTGTGAAGGTAGTGAGCCTTAAACAAAAATATTTTAATCTGTTCTCTTTCTAGCTAAATAACTCAAAGATTTTTCAGTGATTCTTACGACAAATGGTGTAAAGATGGCGAAACGTCTTATCTGAAAAGTTTCAAAAAAGAAACTCAATTAGCTTAGTGGTGGTTTTGAGGTATTAAACATTTTGTGGTATGGACAAATATCCTGATACACGATTTAGATAATTTTACAGTTACACCAGGTAAATATATATATATATATATATATATATATATATATATATATATATATATATATATATATATATAATGTCATCCACAGACAGACTGTTTCGCTGTATCACAGCTCATCAGTGCGGCTAGACATCTGGTTGCCTCTAGCTAGGATCGAAACCCGACTGAATTGGTATCAGGTGGATATTCTACCACTAAGCTGTCGTCGCACGGTCGGGATGAAGGTGGATTTTTAGCGTATTTATTTTTGGAAACACGCCCAGTGACCGACAGTGACTCAATTCGGCTTGCGAAGAGTATGGTACAGGTAATAGATCTGTTGGTATATAATCCAGGTGGATCCTAGTAATATCAAATATTAAAACTGATTCACAGATAGAGCTCAATGTAATTTATTATAACAGAGCATATATATTATAAAGACAAAAATCCAAAATCACCTCATGTGGGTATAGTCTATTTCAAATCGGCGCAACCTTATGCCAGTCTTCTTCAGTCCTAGACAGTTTTTTTGAGGGGTCACTATTTGCATGGAACCCAAACAGGTGCTACCACCCTGGGTTAAGATGGAGCTGGAAACAGTAGCAATTAAGAAGTGGTTCCATTTCCCTCACAACCACCCCATCAATCAGGGGCCATGCTGCTGGATGTAATTTATCGTCATGCCTAGGACAGGACTTGTAGTGACAAGATAAATGAATGTTTAATTTTATTTATTGCTATCAATGTTCTATCTATTGATATCGAGTACAATTAATTATAAAAACTGCTTTTCTGAAAAGATGTTATCCTTCAGAAATACCCTCAATGGCCGTTTTTGGTGGAATATAATCTTTGTTGTATATATATATATATATATAAAGTATAAACAGAAAATATATGAAATAATTGTCGGACTTAATATGTTTACCTTAAGATACCTTTCGTGAGCCGCAATGATCAATGGAGAAAAATCCTTGAAGCTTTGTGTTTATAAACAGAAATTCGGACTTTGCTAATCAGAAGATTCAAATTAAACGACGGTTCCTGGCGGAGAGCCATATTTTCTACGAAATTTCTCGAACATTCAGGCCGGTAAACGTAATTAATATTCTTTAATTAAAAAGAAAGGATTTGCATAAATAAATCATATCTATAAACATAACGTATATACAGAAAAAAAAAAATATATATATATGTGTGTGTGTGTGTGTGTGTGTGTGTATGTACTTAAACTTAATAAAGATACGATGATAAAGAAAATGGGAGATGTATATATACACTAAAGTTTCAAAGGTGAAAGGATTCCCTGTTAATGTTTTTTTATTTGGACCGAAAAGTAGTTGTTTTGTACTTTAAATGAGAGAAAATTATTATACATGGCCAACAAAAATGAGACATAATATTTTATTAGAAATTTTATTATGACAAAAAGAAAAAATTGATTGCTGCGGCACAAATTTTTGGCATTCGTTGCAAAAATTTCTCAATGTATAAGTTTGATGTTCCATTCTTTTTTCTTCCATGACTCTAAGAGCTGTTTCTCATTTTTGCGATGGGAAGGATTCATTCTTCTGTCAAGTTCATGTCATGCTAATTCGGTCGGAGGCTTCAAATATATTTATACTTCATAAGGATGCGGGGATTAAAAATAACGGTAAACGCAGGTTCGAACCCTAGTAGAGAGCACACTTACTTATTTAAAGTCGCAAACCGGTAGACATTGTTCTTATAAAAAAAAAAGTGCGATTACTCAATATTTGCAATAACGCACACACATACACACGTGCTAACACTTGCATACACACACACACACACATATATATATGTATGTGTGTGTGTAAGTTTGTGTGTGTTTGTGGGTTATTAAAACTTATTAGATATATGCCTCTTTTTTGGCACTTGAGCTTATATATATATATATATATATATATATATATATATATATATATATATATATATATATATATATATATATATATATATATATATATATATATATATATATGAGTGTGTGTAAGTATACATACATATATATATAGAGAGAGAGAAAGAGAAAGAAAAAGAGTGAGAGAGAGAAAGAAAAAGAGTGAGAGAGAGAGAAAGAAAAATGAAATGAAGGAAATAGAGGGAGAAAGAGACGCGTGTGCCGGGATATCATTTGTTGGCAAGGTTTTTTTTTTTTTTTTTCTTCGTTTACCCAATGGACAGTTTGTTAAGCAATATTTTTCTGTCAAGATTTTGCGTTTTGAAAAAGTTACACGCCGTTAAAACTAACAGATGGAATATGAAAATAGCCGTGAAGATGGTCTCGCGAGATTTTTCGCGATTACCGTTCCAGAAAAAAAAAATGAAGAGAAGTGTAACAGGAAGCAGGCGTATAGAGGACTTTATTATTATTATTATTATTATTATTATTATTATTATTTGAGTTTATTTGGCACTCAAATGGACTTTTCATACCTATTTTTAAAAGCTTTTCATAATTCTTGTTTCTTACACTTTATGTTTCCTTTTTTTTTTCTCGATATTTTTTCTTCCTATCTATAACTGCATCCATATTCTTCACTTTTTTTTTACCTGTAATGTAAGAAACTCTAAAAATAAGCTCATGGTAATTCTATACAATTTCACTACGGCATATTGTTCTAAGAATAATTAAGAAAAGACGTATATTCCATTCATATGTTTTACTGGTTTGGTATTGTCGCTCCTCTGACAGCAATGTGACCAAAATTAAAATCACAATTATTTTTAAAGATAATAGATTTATTATAAGATCATAAAAATAACATCAAAGGTGATCATATTTAGGATTATGTATACACACACACACACACATATATATGTGTGTGTGTTCGTGTGTGTATGTGTATGTGTGTGTATGTATATAATTCACACGCACCTATTTTTAAGTCTAGATTATATCTTTTAGTGTGCGTAGTGTCACCACAAATGTATAAACGCATTTCCGGTGTCAGTTTTTAATTTAATTTAGGTCAGCGATTCGGTAATGAATAATGCATCGGAAAATAATTCATATTTATCTGTATCTCACTCATTTAAACCGTCTTTTAACTCCTCTCTTTAAAACTTCTCTCTGTTAAATTTTAATCCCCGCCTTCACTTTTAGGCCTTCCTGTTCTTCTCTTGTCTGTTACCCCTCTCTAAAGCTTTCATTTACTGCTCACATTCATCCCCCCACTCTCATTCATATATACGCTCTCACTAAATTTTATTTTTTATTCCCGGAGTTATTTTTTCTGATTTCTTTTTGAATTTGTAAATCTGATGAATTGGATTTACGATTCCAATGTTATAAATTATAACGATGAAATATTAGTGTTTAAGCCTTTATATTATATTATATAATATTATATATATATATATATATATATATATATATATATATATATATATATATATATAAGAAAGAGGTTGTAGTGGTTCCAACGAGAGAAAAGTATGTATATTAAAAAGAACATAAGAGAGGTGCTGTAAACGTTTTTAGTTGTAATGTGGATTTATTTAGAAAAAAATATTATGCTTTGTTTTCCATAATTTTACTACACGTGTTTCTGGTCTCGCGACCGTCTTCAGGTAAAAGCGGAGATTTCCACATATTATTAAAAATAATAAATTATTTCTTTATGTTTTTCAATGTTAAATATTATCGATATGAGACATTTTCTGCTCTTGTGTTAGTAATCCGAATTTCTTTCTTGAATTATATATATATATATATATATATATATATATATATATATATATATATATATATATATATATATATTACTCTATATTGTGTATTTAGGCAGCAATCATCCTTTTATACATGTTTCGATTAAATGGACTGACGATGAACTGCGATAAAGCTTTTTATTTAACTTATAATTCATATATATTTAATAAATAGTCAAAAACTCAACAATGCAGAATAGACACTAGTTAAGTAAAAATATATCTGTAATAGCACAATATATTTATGGAGCCTTACGGAGCATTAAATTGATCTGTTTTTCTTTATTTTAACTTTAAGTATATATATATATATATATATATATATATATATATATATATATAAATATATATATATAAAAGAACAAATCTGTATTACGACATTATATATATGTGTGTGTATATATATATATATATATGTTTGTGTGTATATATATATATATATATATATATATACATATATATATATATATATATATATATATATAAGCAAAAGTATATCTGTAATAGGACAATATATATTTATAAGTCAAAATATATCTGTAATAGGACACTAAATATATAATATATACATATAGAAGTAAAATATATCTATAATGGAACATTATATATATTTATAAATATTTATGTATATATAAAAATATGTAAGTAAAAATATATTTGTAATGGAATATTATATATATTTACGTATATTTCTGTATATATATATAAATACATAAGTAAAAATATATCTGTAATCGAATATTAATGAAGAAAAAATGGAAAACTTAACTAAGCCGTCTTCTTTCGTTTTCTGATATATATTGCCAGGGTAAATTATTGCGTTTTTATTAATACTCATTACAAAATAAAATACTCACATTTGCTTTGCTAAACGACATCAGAGGTCGAATCGCGTCGGCTAAGCTAACTTTTAATTTTCTCTTTATATATATATATATATATATATATATATATATATATATATATATATAATTATTTATTCGAAATTTATAGCATGAGTCTGTTATAAAATCACTACAAAATAACCACTTTGTTTCATCACTTCTAGTGTCTGATCAAGTGATGGTGTTGAAAGTAGAATAAAGGGTTTTAAAAGGTTCAAATTAATCGAACACTCTTCGCTAGAAGAAACGCTGTTACATAAGCTGGAATGACCAATCAAAATATAAGTATATGAAAATTTAGACAAACTTGACAACAGACTAAGGTTATAATAATAATTGAATGCTTTAATGTTAGGGTTAGACTAAAATAGAATTCATTCTAACTAATAAATATTAAATTATAATATAAAATTCAAACTTCAAAATTTTAAATTTTAAATTTAATCTACATTAAGTTTAACATTATAAA
>OZ010596.1:14205253-14280253 GCA_963932145.1 Acanthosepion lycidas | reverse complement strand
GTAATTTTGGTAAATATATGTTAAAATAAGTTGTCAGTGTTATTTTCATTTTTGCGTCATTTAGACGACAATTTATCCATTGCACAACGTGTTTCATTATACATCTGTGTGCTAAACCGTGCAGAAATAATAATTTATAAGAAATAAATGGATATTATATTATGGTAAATGATATTATTACGAAAAGCTGCTATTATCATCAAAAGCTATGAGAATTTTGATCAACAAGTGAAATGTTCTCTCAAAATCAGATCCAATGATATTAACAGGGAAACGAACATATGAGGAAATCAGATGTTTCACTCTTGAATGAAAACACGTCAAACTTTTCGTATTTTTTCTCTTTTCTCGTTCCTTTCTCTCTTCTTTCACCCGTTCTTTCTTTCTTTCTTTCTTTCTTTCTTTCTTTCTTTCCTCCTTTCTATTTTTTTTTGATTCTTGCTTTCCTTCACTTTTTATTTTTTTCATTTTTTTCCTTCTTTGTTTTATTTTTTCTTTTTGTTCCTTTTAGTCTATTTCATATTTTTTCGTTTACTTCTGTTTATTTTTTTCATTAAATTCTTTCTTTGCTTTCTTTCATCCTTTCTTTCTCTCTTCCTTTTCCATTTCTTTCTTTCTTCGTTTTTCTATTGATTTTCTTTCGCTTTCTACTTCAATAATACTTTTCTCTTTCCCCTTCCCTTTCTTTTTTCTTACTTTTTCTTTCTGTCTTCCTTTCTTTCTTTTTTCTTTCTTTTTTCTTTCTTTCTTATTCCGCACCTTTTTCTTTCACTCTTTCTACTCTCATAATATATTTCTTTCTTTCATTCTTTCTTTCTTTCTTTCTTTCTTTCATTCTTTCTTTCTTTCTTTCTTTCGTTCGGTCGTTCTTTCTTTCTTTTTTCTTTCTTTCTCTGCCGCTTTTTCTTTCTACTCTCATAATATATTTCTCTTTCCCCTCCCATAATATATTTCTTTCTTTCTTTCTTTCTTTCTTATTCCGTCCCGTTTTCTTTCTGTCTTTCTACTCTCATAATATATTTCTTTCTTTTTTCTTTCTTTCTCTGCACCTTTTTCTTTCTACTCTCATATATTTCTCTATCCCCTTTCATAAGTTCTTTCTTTCTTTCTTTCTTCGCCTCCTTTTTTTTACTCTCAATATATTTCTCTTTCCTCTCTCATAATATATTTCTTTCTTTCTTTCTTTCTTTCTTTCTTTCTTTTTGTCTTTCTACTCTCATAATATATTTTCCCCTCATAATATGTTTCTTTATTTCTCCCTCTTTTTCTCTCTTTTATCATTCTTTATTTCACTTTTTCTTTCTCTTCACTTTCTCACCACATTATCGACCACTTTCTTTCACCTTCTATCCCCACTTCTCTCTCTCTCTCTCTCTCATTCAGTAACACTCTCTCACTTATTCTCTCTTTCGCTGTCTCACTCTTTACCTCTTTATTTAGGTCTACTCTTTTACTCCCGCTCTCTCTCTTTCGCTTTCATTTCTCTTTCTTGCGTTCATTCTATCTCTCTCCCTCTCTCTCTCATCCATATTTACCCATTCTCTCTGTTCTTCGCATTTCCGTTTCGCTTTGTATTGACACCTTTTCCATATTACTTCTCTCTATTTCTCCCACTCTTCCTCTGTTTTTCCCCCATCTCTCTTTCACTCTCTGTCAGAAATTCTATTCTCTCTATCTCTTTTTATATAGCTTAACTTTCTCTGTCACATTGTCTTACCTTGTCTCTCTTGTCAGTGTTCTCCCACTCTCTCCTTCTCTCGTGCACTCACTCTCTCTTGTTTTCTCGGTCTATATCACCCTCTCTTCTCTTTCAAACTCTTTCCGTCATTTTTATAGATATTCCTTTTTTCTCTTAAACCCTCCCTTGCACTTTCTTTTCTTTTCTTCTCTTGCTCATATGCTCTTCTTTTTCCAATTTCTCTCTCTCTGTCTTTCTCTCTCTCTCACTATCAGACAATCTCCTCTCTAAATCTCTTTTACGATCACTGTTCATTACTACTTAACTTTCTCTACCATGTTTTATCATCTTGTCCTCTTTTCTCTGCTCTCTCTCTCTCTCATACCCCTCTCTCTTTCTCTCTGTTTTGATTTCTCTCTCTCTATGTCGACCTCTCTTTACTTTCAAATTCATTTTTATATATAACCCCCCTTATACTTTCTCTCGACCTTCATTTTTTTAGTACCCTATCTCATATGCTCTCCTTTACGCTTTCTCCCTTTTTCTCTCTTCTCTCTCTCTCTCTTCGCTCTCTCTCTCTCTCTCTCTCTCTCTCTGCCAGACTCTCTTTTCTCTCTCTCTGCCAGATTATCTTTTCTCTCTTGCACCCTCTTTCTGTCATTCTTTATCTATATAATAAATGCAAATGTCAGTGTGTCACACTTTTTCAACTTTACTCCTAAAAGCCTTAGCCCAAAATATCGTACCATTTTGGAATCAGGCCGATTCCATGAGCAAATCAAAAACTTTCCAAGCCGGATCCAGACCCGGAATCCTGAAATTTTGGATTCTCAAGTTTTTATTTCTGCGATTATTTTCGGTATTTTTTTTACGCGATTTTTTGCGATGAATTTTTTTGTACGATAACAATTTTTATAAATTGGAAATAAATTTTGGAATAATTGCAAAATCCAGCGAAAGTCACTCATGAAATAAAAATAATTGTTTGTACGCAAAGTAAAGACCTACGTACATCAAATTTTCTTTAAATTAAGTGGCAACAAGAATTATAAAAATTTTAAAAGGTAATCTTAAATATTAATGCAATACTTAAATGCAGCGACCAATTTTGAGTTCTTCTTATTCTAGTTATTGTTAAAGAATATCCGATTCTTACCAGGTTTGGTTTGGTTTGTTTTTGAGCATATCAACACCTCAATGGGTTATAGAATGCAGACAAGATTTTTATTGCTGGTAATATTTTTGTTCAAAAATGTATTGGTGGTAACATTTTTTTCCTTCAAAAATTTATTGCTGGTAATAATTAAAAAAAATGTATTGCTGGTTATAAAACCTATTTTTAAACTTTCAGTGTTTTGACCACAGTTTAGGGGTTAACTATTTCCCCATAGCTGGGACCTGAACAGGCGAAAGTTGGTTCACTGTGTCATACTAAAGAATTCATCTCGTCAGAATCGATTCTGTAACTTTATATGTCTATATTCGTCCGTGCATAGGAATATTGCTGTCACATCAGGTCTGGTGCTTCTGCTATATATAGATAGATTCTCGATATAATGCAAAGAAAAATCTGCAATGTTATATGTGCTGACCTGGCATATCGGCTTCAATCACTTTCCCATCACTTACCTGTGCCTTTTCTATAGTATCATGGTGATTGCCCTTGCGAACTTTCCTTTTTGTTATCTAGACTTTTATGAATTTAAGCGCAGTACTAGATTGCCAGTTAGGTCTTATCGCTTTACTATTGAAATTGCTCGATGTTACCGTTCTATTGTAATAGTTTATTCCTCCACACTACTTGTCTGTTGAAATTTCTTCCGATTTCTTGCTTTCCTGTCATCTACGATCACCAGTCGTCATCTTCTCTCTTCTTGAAGCCTGTTATTTTATTTTATCGTTTTTTTTTTTGGTGGGGGGGGGGGTTCACTCTCCGTAACTCTTTGCGTCTTAGTGGCTTTATTGCCACTAATAAAGGGGATTATATAAAATGGTTGACAAACGACTCACCCACAACTACCTATTTTACTATTAAAATCAAAATCTGTTACCCCTCCAGACAAGCTTGGTATGGTCTAATCAATTGTCTAAATTCACCAGCACTTAGGTAAATCACTCCCCAATCCTTACTTGAGCAAGTACAAGCAGAAAATAGCTGCTACAACCATAGTCAACCTTGATGGGTATCAATTCGACTTTTCATTTGACTCCTCTCATACTATCTTAATCTTGTTCTTTTTATGAACTTTACCCAAGGCATTTTACAGTTCACTTCCTCGTGGGGTCGCTGGGTCCAGGTCATAAAAGACGTGGTTCCTGCCATCTCTGTTCTCCTCAGACACTACTCACATCTTCACCCATCTTCACCAACTGAACTGTTACAGCCATCTGCCAGACTAACACACACGCATACGATGTTTGGGTAAAGCAGGTTATTTATCGCATATATGCATGGGAAGGTGAAGTGTGTTAGTCAAGGTCATTATAAACACTGCATCATGAGATCTATGTACACTAAGCTTTCAATACTTGAGACCTTTTTCCAGATTGAATTAAGCTTACAAAAAATCTGGGCGTTATTTTGTGTAAACCGAATTTGTTTCCATTTTTGGACTCACTTTTAAAGAGGATCTATATCTACTTAATGTCTCACGTGTAAACTTCACCTACGTCCACCGTTTCACTCGAAAACGAACCTATGTCTACGTGTTGAACTCAAGTGTTAACAAAGCTGTTTGATTTGTTTGGTTTGCTTTGTTTTACGGTATGTCAACACATCAATGGGTTATTTGATACCAACAAGATGTTTATTGCAGGTAATTTTTTTCCTTCAAAAATGTATTGCTGATAATATTTTTCCTCAAAAATGTACTGCTGGTAATATTTTTTCTTTCAAAAATATATTGCTGCTAAAAAAAGTTTTACTTCAAAAAATGTATTACTGGTAATAATTTTTTACAAAAAAGTATTGCTGGTATTAAAATATGTTTTTACACTTTCATAATGTTTTGACCCCATTTTAGGGGTTAACTATTTCCCCATAGCTGGAACCCTAACAGGTGCTGTCACACCGGGTCAGGGTGGACCTGGAGACACCAGCAATTAAGAGGTGGTTCCATGCTCCTTAAAAGCTCCTTATCAGAGGCCTTGCTGTTGGATGCTAACCGGACAGTCTACATTTATGACATGAGTGTAAACAGGTCCTATATCTAACGTTTCGAACTCAATCTTTCTCGTCAGAATTCATCTTGCGGATTTACAAATCTACAATTCGCCCTTGCATTGAATACTGTTGCTATATCTGGTCCCCCTGTTGCCCATCTCGAGATTCTTGACAAAATCCAGAGGGATCTCTAATATAATCAATCAGACATCTCGATTTCAAGCACTTTCTCACCGACGTCATATGGCTTCCATTTGTCTTTTTTACATATATTTGATATATATATATCATGACAACTGCTCTGACAATCTTTTATTTCCTGGTATATGAATTTATCCGTGCTACTAGATTGGCATCTAAGTCCCACCCTTTTACTGTTGAAATAGTTACTTCTACTCCAGCAGTTTCTTTTCTCACACTTCCCGCCTGTGGAACTCCCTTCCGTTTACTTACTTCCCTGATAACTACACTCTTCAAAAATTTAAATGCAATATCAGTCGCTATCTTTTGTCTTGTTGAATCCAGATCATATTTTGTCCTTTCCTCAAATCTCCCTATTCTCTTTCACTTCCATTCGCTGTAAACCCCTGCGAGTGGCATTTCCATCTTGCTTAGAATTAAATGATTAAAGAACAAAGAAGTTTAAACAGGACTTATGTCTACTTTTTTAATTAAGTGTGAACAGGGACTATGTTTAGCTTTTGGATTCGAGAGTAAAGTGGGTATATATCTACTTTTTTATCTATTGTGTTTAACTTTATGACTTGTGTGTAAACCATAAATATGTCCAGCTTTTCAACTAGAGTCTAAATCTAACCTATATCTACGTTTTCACTAGTCGGAACCGTATCTAATTTTACCTTTTCGATTCTAGTTTAACCCGGACCTGTAACGACTTTTTTGAGTCAAGGTCCTACGCTGTTTCTGATCTTCATCTCTGATCTTCCCGATGTCATCAGTTCTCAAATAAATCTTAGATGACAAAGCTAACCTGGCCGATGCTCTTGAAACGGACCTTCAATCATTTGTTAACTGGGGCAGGAAATGGCTTGTAAATTTGAATGTCTCCAAAACGAAACTGATCTCATTTAACCACTATAGAGAAAGTTCCTTGCCCACTTCCCATCAGCATGGCTGATGCTCGACTCCAGAAGAGGGTCTCACTGCGCCTTCATGGTCTCACGTTTTCGACTGACTTGAAGTGGAACAACTACATTGAATCAATAGCTGCATCTACAGCTAGGAAAGTTGGTTCATTGTGTCGTGCCAGAAGGTTTTTCTCGTCAGTGTTCATCTTGCGCATTTACAAATCTACCATTCGTCCGTGCATTGAATACTGCGGCCGTCTCTGGTCTGGTGTCCCTGCTGTTCATTTCAAGGTTCTTGAAAAAATCCAAAGAAGAATCTGCAATGTAATCGATCCTGACTTGGCGTCTTGACTCCCATCACTTTCTCACAGACAAGATTTGATTTTCATCTGTATTTTATACAAACATTTTCATGGCAAATGCTCTGACGAGCATTTTTACCCTGATACTCCGGCTACATGAATTTTAGCTTTCTACTAGATTGGCATCTGGTTTGATTTGATTTAGTTTGTTTTATGGCATATCAACACCTCAATGGGTTATTTAATGCCGACAAGATTTTCATTGCTGGTAACATTTTTTATCTATCTATCTATCTCAATATATATTGGTTTGGTTTGGTTTATTTTACCTCATATCAACATCTCAATGGGTTATTTAATGCCGACAAAATTTTTATTGCTGGTAATATTTTTTATCTATTTATCTCAGTATATATTGGTTTGATTTGGTTTGTTTTACGGCATATTTACCTCAATGGGTTATTTAATGTCAACCACATTTTTTATTGCTGGTAATATTTTGTTTTGTCAAAAATCTATTTCTGGTAATATTTTTCCTTCAAAAATGTATTGTTGTCAATATTTTTTTTCGAAAAATGTATTGCTAGTAATATTTGTTTTTAAAAAACATTGTTGGTAATATTTTTTCAAAAATCTATTGCTGATAATAAATTTTTAAAGTATTTCTGGTATTAAAAGCTATTTTTACTATTTCATAGTGTTTTTACCCCAGTTTCAGGGTTAACTATTTGCCCATAGTTGGGACCCTAACAGGTACTACCACCCCGAGTCAGCATTTAAGAGGTGGTTCCATGTTCCTCAAAACCTCCTGATCAGAGGCCTTGCTGCTTGATGTAGTTTATCGTCTTACCCAGGACGCGGATATAGTTTATTGTTTTACCCAGGATGCGGATGTAGTTTATTGTCTTACCCAGGACGCGGATGTAGTTTATTGTCTTACCCAGGGTGCGGATGTAGTTTATTGTCTTACCGGGGATGCGGATGTAGTTTATCGTCTTACTCAGGACGCGGATGTAGTTTATTGTCTTACCCAGGTCGCGGATGAATTTTATCGTCATACCCAGGACGGAGATTGTAGGTCCTACCTTTTTACTATTGAAATTGCTAAATGCAACTGCCACTTCTACTTTATCAGTTTCTTTTATCGCACTTCCCGAGAGTGGAATTCCCTTCCTCTTACCTGTTTCCCTGATAACTGCAATCTTCAAAAAAGTTAAATGTGATGTCAATCGCCATCTTCTGTTGTCTTGAAACGCACTCATCTTTTATCCTTTCCTCACTTCACCTATACACAGTCTTTTCTCTCATTTTCACTCTCTGTAGCCTCCCTGCATACTAGTGACACTCCCATCTGCGTGGGGTGAAATGATTAAAAAAAATGTGCAAACTAAACCTCTGTCTACATTTTCACTTGAGGGTAATACAGACCTATGTCGACCTATTCACGGAAGTGAAAAGCCGATCTATGTCGACCTTTTATCAAGTATAAACCGAATTAATGTCTACGTTTTTTATTGGAATGGTAACCTGACCTAAGAGTACCTTTTCGACTATTTCAATAAAGTGTAAATCGAAAATATGTCTACATTAAAGATACTGAGAATACCATGGACTGAGCATGTGAAAAACGACGGAGTTCTAGAGACAATGGCTAGGAAAAGAACTCTTATTCTTAGCATTAGGAAGAAATAGTTGAAATTTCTGGGACACCTAATGAGGAAAGATGGCTTGGAAAATTTGATACTCACAAGATATCAATACCATGGACTCAGCATGTGAAAAACGACGGAGTTCTAGAGACAGTGGCTACGGAAAGCACTCTTATTCTTGACATTAGGAAGAAATAGTTGAAATTTCTGGGGCACCTAATGATGGCTTGGAAAATTTGATACCCACAGGACATCTTGAATGCTGGCAGGAGTGAGGAAAACAACACATGAGTGTGTGAATGGCGACGCAGGCTTTGGAAGAGATTGCAAAAAGGCAAAAGTTATTAAGAGCTACGAAGGACAGAAGTTCTGGAGATCCGTGATCGCCAACGTCCTGAAGGGACATGGCAGATAGAAGAAGTAGAAGAAGAAACAGGACCCACGTCTACACTTTTGATTCTAGTGTTATCCATTGATATAATGGAATATGCGTACACCTGTGTTCCCCCCCCCTCACTGGAATATGATTGGCTGGTGTCCGTCATAAATACAGACGGACGTGTAGGTACGAGAGAGTCAAGAGCCTTAGTCTGAGAGCTAAGTCTATAACGACGCCCATTGGACTACGCCATTGATCTACACTTCTTACCTGCGACTACGACGCGTACCAGTCGATTACTGCTACCATATTCTACTTGGTTATAGTAGCCAAAACCACTTAGCTACTTCGTTCAAATATATCCCTTTCCGGGTCACATCATTCATATGTCTCTACAATTGTCTTTAAATATATAACTTTAATGTATCTCCTAATTCATTGTGATATTTTAACTTTAAAAACAATATTGAATATCCAAACAATAGTTGATATCTCGTTAAATTAACCAAACTAGCCTAATTATCTTTAGAAGAGGTTACGTGTATATTAAAACTTAACGCCAGAAACTGAATCTGCGTCTGGGGAGTTTTGATTCAACTCGTGTTTTGCTGCCATTATGAGACGTTGTGTCTAGGGCACAGGCCCACGTAATATGTTATGGTGGACCGACAGTTGCCATTTTCGACGCCAATGTTACTGGAAGAGCAGAAGGCTAATACTTTGCGCCTTCTTTGTTGCAGTTGCCAGAACGAGGCTAGATTAAACGTTGAATTGCATTTCGAACTTTGAATTCATATTTTATCCTCAGGGTTTGGTGTAATAGAAAAACAAGTCACCCCCATGGATAATCACAGTACAGGTAGCAAGTACCTATAAAGTCAACCGTCTTCGAGAGACTGGGGGGGAGGAGTGAGAGAGAGGACGCAAGGACGTCTGACCTTCCAATTAGTGGCACTCTCTACTAGATTGACATGTGTGCATAACTGTACTGTATTTCATATTGTATTGTTTGCGTACAATAAACCTTTCTTCTAGTATCCACCTGGTGTTAAGTATTTATTGCCTTAGCACGGAATATAACAGCGTTGAACTCACAAGCCTTTCTCACGATTGGCAATGGGCGCAAGACAGTGAAGGTTTGAAATGAATGTTTTAATTCTTGTAGTGGATTGGTAGATAGGATTGTATCTATTTGCATATGTTAAGTAGAAGAGATATAAAGACACAGGCGGATGTTGACTACTGATCACGTGTCGTAGAATAACACAATACAACAATATGGCATCGTTAATAGAATGTTTAAGTCACATGGATAAACCAGAATTTGTCAATCCGGCGTTTTGCAACCCAGTCTAGGACTAAAAAATTAAAAGACCCAGAAGGGGAAGATGTCATGATGGAAGAAGACATTGACAGGGAAGAAAGGGTGAGTTCTTCAGATCAGGATAATGCAATAGAAGAAGAGTCTATGGGTGATAGAGGAAGAGACTCAAACACGGAAGATGATGAAATGAGACCAAGATCTTCATTAAAAACACATAGGGTATAAACCTCAGGGGGAAGAAGAGGAAAGAAGTTTGCGAAGTTCAAGAGCAACCAGTCATTGTATCTATTTTCATATGTTAAGGATATGGAGTATAAAGTGTATAATAAACTAAGAGACAGGCAGAACATCACTACTGATCACGTGTCGTAGAACAACACAGTACAACAATATGGCGTCGCCGATAGTGTGTTTAAGTCGCTTGAATGAACCAGACTTTGCCGAGACTTGGATCCAGTGTTTTGCAGCCAAAGCTAAGGCTACAAAATTGAAATCGTGTCGTAGAACAACGCAATACAACCCATTGTCCCTCGGGCTTAAGACTTCCATCACTTTTATTATTTTGAAATATCTCCGGCATATAGGCATATCATAAGACGTCCAAATATTTGTAATTCAATCGCTGAAGTTTAAGGACTATGTCTTCTTTATTCTGCAGAATTTTGACGCATGTTTTCCTCGTTTTGCTTATTATAGCAACAATTTTAACCGAGTTCGGCTTTCAAATTTAGTTGCGGTTATTCTGAAGAAAGAAATACGAGCTTAAGTTTCGCATTAAGCTAATATTCTTTTTGTTCCAAATTCCCAAAAGTTCATGTGACGTCCGAAGAATACATCGACCAAAAACGTTGCGATGGAAATTAAATTGCTCGTCCAAAAATATAATGAAACTGTAGAATAGAGGACATTTACTACAGCAGGGTTGAAAATAAAATTAAAAAAAAAAAAAAAAAAAAAACAGAAATGAAAAAGGAATAACGAGAAGTCATGTTCAAAACGGAAGCGGATATAATTTACGGAATTATGGGATTGCCATGTTTAAGATAAGTTTCTGATAAAAAACCGAAGCCTTAGGAGAAGCCCAATGATAATGGGGATACGATTTCGTTAGCAGAAGGTAACGCGATCATTTTTAAGCGATAACGACTGTAAAAACCATGCTAACTGTTGATATATTTTGCTAAGCGTGATTATGTAAACACGTCGTCATAATTTTCTTCATCAGTAAATATTTAGGTCAATATTGACATAGCCGAACGCAGCTTTCGGGTCATCTATCTATTTATTTTGAAGCTGGTGACATTTTTTTTTTTTTTATTAGGGGAAAAAAAAGTCATCTTTTTTTTTTTTATTTATTTATTATTATTTTTTTTTTTTTAGGAAAATGAGCCTGATGAATATTGATTACTAGCTTAAAAGCCGCCCTATCGGGTGGCATTTAAGCTAGCTCCCGCGGTTGACTTTTGGTTGGGCCTTCGGCTCGTTCAGGAGTTTGAGAGTCCCTAAGTCGTTGCAGACTCTCAGCACTGGAAGCTGTCCTGGTTGACGTTTGATCTGGGTTCTCATTTGAACGGGACTTTCTTTTCATCGCTGCAGCCTTGGCTCTTTTGTTTGCATGCTGGTCCTCTGCAAAGATTTCTTTTTGCAAGGCATACTACAGCCGTATGCGATAGGCATCGATAAACTACAGAAGAATATTTAATAGTTAATATTTAAGCTTACCTTTTAAAAGCTCAACGATAATTCTTGTTTCCACTTAATTTAAAAAGAGTTTGATGTGCGTAGGTCCTTACTTTCCGTGCAGACAATTATTTTTATTTCATGGGTGACTTTCGCGGGATTTCACAATTAATTTCGATTATTCTCAATTTTATTTCCAAATTATAGTAGTTGTTATCTCACAAAAATTTGTCGCAAAAAAATCGCCAAAAAACAATCGCATTAATGAAAGTTTGGGAATCCAATATTTTTTGTAACATGAGCTATTGAAAGTTAGAGAGTTGTGTCCCTTTAGTTGGAAAAGTGTGACACAGTGGCAAAATGACATTCGCATTTATTATATAGATTACGAGTTTGATAGAATATTTTTGAGCATTTTTTGACACAATTATTATTCAGTCATCGAAGTGTTTGCTTGGCTTTCTATCACCTTACAACTCTTCTCAGTTAAATTGCGTAAAATATCATATTAATTCAAGGCTAAATATTTCCGAATTACTAGACAGAAGCATTTATTCATATAAATCGATAGCATCATTATTCAATCAGGTCTACTGCTAGGAAATAGTGTTTGCTGTGTTGTGTCAGGCAATTTTTCTCATCAGAATCCAGTTTTCCCATTTATAAATCTCCCTTTCGCTCGTGAATTCAATATTGCTAATCTGAGTTTCCTGCTATTAGGTTGGTGCAAAAAATAATGACGTAATAATGTCGTTTTTTTGACGTTAAAAAATACGTAAAAAACGACATGATTACGTCATTATTTTTAGACCAACCTAATATATATCTCGAGGTACACAAAATGAAGTGGAATGATTAAACTGAATCAATTGCAAGATCTGCTGCTAGGAAAGTTGCTTTATTGTGTCGTGCCAGACAGTTTCTTGCCAAAAAATCTTCTTACACGCTTATAAATCTATCATTCGTCCGTGCACTGAATATTGCTGCAATATCTAGTCTGGTGGTCCAGCTGTATATCTCGAGATTCTTAGCAAGAACGTTCTGTAATGTCTATCGTCTGGTTCACACTCCACTCCGGTCTTTTTGAAAAGGAGTAGAGGTTTATCCTTTGTTTCATGTTTATAATTGGGTTTCCGGTTCCTTATAAAGTCTTTTGATTATCTTTCACTCCCAGTAGCCCTTGCGTCTGAGTGGCTTTATCACTTTGCTTGGGCTGAATTGGTTAAAAAAAAGCCTACTGCGAAGAATGTTCACTGTGTTTTGCGTGACAATTTTACTCATTGGAATCCATCTTTTATATTTACAAATCTACCATTCATCCGTGCATAAAATATTGCTGCCTTTATCTCGTCTGCTGCTTTTACTATATATTTGGAGATTCTCAACCAAATCCAAAGAAGAATCTGTAATTTAATCGATCCTCACCTGGCATCTCGGCTTCAGTCACTTTCCCACCGTCATGATGAGGTTTCACTGTGTCTTTTTTTTTTATAAATATTTTCATGTTAATTGTCCAGATGAGCTTTCCTCCTTGTTCCCTCGGCTGGATGGTTTCAAGCGTACTACTAGATTGGCATTTAGGTCTCAACGTTTTACTGTTGAACTAACTACATGTAACCGCCAGTTCTATTCTAATACAATCTTCAAAAATTTAAATGCAGCGTCAATCGCCATCTTCTGTCTTCCTGAACACTGTTCTTTTATTCTTCTTTCTCCTCACTAAAGTCTTCTCGTTCTTTTCCACTCCCAGTAAATCCTTGAGTCTTAGTGACATTATCGCCTTGGTTCGAGGGAAATGAATTTTTTCGTCAGAATCCTTATTTCCCATTTATAAACTTACCCTTCGCCCATGCTTTGAATATTCCTGCCATATCTGGTCTGATGTTCCTACTATATATCTAAAGATTCTTGACAAAATTCAAAGAAACCTTTTAATGTCATTGACCCTAACCAGGTATCTGGACTTCAGTTGCTTTCTCACCACCATGATGCGGCTTCTCGCTGTCTTTTCTATATTTTCATGGCAATTGCTCTGATGAATTTTCCTCGTTGGTGTCTCGACTGCATAAATTTAAAGGTGATACTAGATTTTTTCTTTTCTTTTTATGTGCCTTGTCCTTTCAGGACGTAGGTGATCATGACTCTCCACTTCTCCCTATCCCTTGCAGCGCTGAATAAGTTTTGTCCCTTTGCTACTTCCCCCAGACCCTGTTTTGTCACCCACTTGCTTAAGCCTGCCAGGTATGATATGCGTTGCTTTCCCTTGTCTCTCTTTCCTTTTATTCGACCTGTGAGTATCAGGTTCTCCAAGTCTTCCTTTCACATTATGTGTCCCAGAAATTTCAGCTGCTTCTTCTGATGTTAAGTAAAGCTTCCTTCTTTTTTGCATCCTCCCCAAAACCTCATCGTTGCTCACACGCCCGGATCATGATATCTTAGATTGGCAACTGGAAATAGATAGATGTAGCTGTAAATTCTATTCTGATAATTTCTTTTCTCGCAATTCTCATCTAAAGAACTCCCTTTCCGATTTCTTGCTTCCCTGATAACTACAATCTTCAAAAATTTAAATGCAACACCAATCGCCATATTTTGTCTTCCTGACAACTGCTTTTTTTTATTGTCCTTTCTCTTCACTAAAGACTTTTCATTCTATTTTGCGCCCTATAATCCCCTACACCCTAGCAGTATTATCACCTTTCTTGGGGTGAAATGATAACAAAATACAATATCAATAATTTTCAGAAGTATTTAACAATATAAATTCAGTGTATCGATATTTAGCCATTAAAGTGTTTCGTATTATTTCCTGCCCCCTTACACTAATTTTCAGCTAAACTTTTTACATTTTTTAACTGGTTTCACTCCAAGCAAGGCAATAAAGCCACTAAAACACAAGGGGTTACTGAGTGTAGAAGAATTAGGAACAGAAATATTAAGAATGAGCGGCAAGAGAAAAGAGTAATCAGAGAGACAGTAGATATCGACTGACATTGCATTTAAATCTTTGCAGATTACAGTTGGCTGGAAAGTATAGAGCCAGAAGAGTTTTCCACAAGTGAGAAGTGTGATAAAAGAAAATTATTAACATAGAACTTACGGCTACATTTAGCCGGCTCAGGTGTAAATTGATGATATCTCGACACCAGTCTAGAAGTGTGATTAATTTTTTTTTTTTTTTTTTTTAAAGGCTAGATATCATAGCGAAACCTCATCCGAACAATTAACATGAAAGTATTTATAGAAAAGACACAGAGAGGCAACCTTACAACGGTTGGAAAGTGACTGAAGCCCAGCCGTCAGATCAGGGCCGACATTGTTGTTGATTTTTCTTTGGATTTTATCAAGGTGCTCATGGTGATTAGCAGGCACACCGGACTATATATGGCAGCAATATTCTAAACATGGACGAATAGTAGACTTATAGATTCTGTCATCGCGCGACACATTGAAACAACTTTCCTAGCAATGGTTTCGATAGAGTCTTTCTACTTCATGTCAGCTGAGAACGTCAGCCCCGGAAGACGCAACGAGTCACTTTCCTGGAGGTTTGCATCAGCCATGCTGATGGAAGGCAGAGAGGGGTCTCTCAGATGATTAATGGAGAGAAATTTAGTTTTGGAGGCGTTAACATTAAGAAGCCATGTTTTGTCCTACCTAACAGAATTGAGGTCATTTTGGATATCGTCTGCCATTTTGAACTTGTCGGACTGATCATCCTTACTATCAAGACTGGAGTAAATGGTAGTGTCATCAGTGTAGATACCAAGTTAAGAGCTGATTCCACCGTGAAGGTCAGAATAGCTGATACAAATTTGATACCAATTGTTTCAGATTTTTTTGACAAAACCTTTTATTCATTTAAACGCATAGCATAATTATTCATCCATTAAAGTATTTTTAGGCCTTTCTGTCACATTAGACTTCTTTTTGGCTAAATTACGTTTGAGATCGATACCAGATTTTTTGATAAAAATCTTTTAGTATCTGTCTATATTTCTGAGATGAGGTATTATGTACACTATTTACATTATTCGGACTATTGTCCTCATCTGTGTTGCCATATTAATTACAACGTTTCGGCCTTTCAGTATTTGTCTATATTTCTGAGATGAGGTATTATGTACACTATTTACATTATTCGGACTATTATCCTCATCTTTGTTGCCATATTAATTACAACTTTTCAGCCTTTCAGTATTTGTCTATATTTCTGAGATAAGGTATTATGTACACTATTTACATTATTCGGACTATTATCCTCATCTTTGTTGCCATATTAATTACAACTTTTCAGCCTTTCAGTATCTGTCTATATTTCTCAGATCAGGTGTTATGTACACTTGTACATTATTCGGACTATTGTCCTTATCTTTGTTGCCATATTTATTACAACGTTTCGGCCGTTGTACGCTCCGGCCTCCATCAGGTGGTTGGAATGTCGAATTGAACCCTTCATTTCGCTCACTGGGGTAGATTGTTCTAGTTCCACAGCCCATGTTTAATGGATGCCAGTTATCAGTTATCTCCTGTTAATTCCCCTCTCCAAGTTCTCCACTGCCTTAACCAGGTATTGAACTCACACTCTTTGGGTCCTGTCACTGGATCTAACTAACGCCTTTATCCACTTTGCCATGTATCTTTTATTTATACATACATTTATAGCGTCAATATTCAGTTATCAAATAGTCCTCCATTGTTTGTATCACTTTGGTGTGACCTTTCAGCCCAATTGTCTATTCCATCATAAGAATCCAATACTGATTTTGATTCGAGGGATTTTTCGGGGTCACGAAATTACTAGATCAGCTGACTGGGCAAGAAATGTTGCTTGAAATTGCCTAGGACAAAATTTGTACATGATTCTTTTTGTCTTCTTCCGAGGCATAGAAACGAGTTAACTGCTCACTAAATAGTTGCTAAGCAACAGTGTATCCACCTTTCAGTAATTTATAATAAATAATTCTCTTTAGTTCTAATCATGAACAAAGGAAAACGAGTAAAAAGGATTATTAATTTGTAAAAAGATAATTTGTGATTGTAACGAGGGTTACCGCGCTAACGATATTTTATTTTGAGAATTATATATACGTATAAATATTTTTCTTCTTACATTACCTCGTTTTCTTTAATATTTTCTATTTTTTGTTATAACTTGAATATCACCTACATTTCCACATTATAACCCTGTTTCCCCACCTCCTATCCTTCGTCTCTCCACTCAATTCTCTTCTGCTTAGCAAATGACTCAGACAGAAAACATAACCTCTTCAAGGTAAGAATAATCCCGAATCGAGCAGATACTACACTCTGATCCGCGCTTTGAAAAAATAATTGAAGAAATAATTCAGTTCGAAATTTCCTGAAATAAAGAAAGTTGTAAAGCGTACCGGCTGAAGCTTGTTGCATCTACCTCGCGACAAATGCTCATGTGATATTTCTGTAATCTAATTGCTCGACGGGATGAGCTGATTGACACGCCCATTGCACCTTGAGAAAGATTTGCTTTTCGATTGAGGTTTTTGCTTTCCTCAGACTATCACATGTTCCGATGATAACAATTTCTCCACCCTACACTATTTACATTATTCGGACTATTGTCCTCATCTTTGTCGCCATATTTATTACAACGTTTCGGTTGTACACTCCGGCCTTCTTCAGTTAATTGGAATGTCGAACTGAACCCTTTATTTCGCTCACTGTTCTAGTACCACGGCCGAAACGTTGTAATAAATATGGCGATAAAGATGAGAAAAATAGTCCGAATAATGTAAATAATGTACATAATACCTCATCTCAGAAATATAGACAGATTCTCCACACTAGTTTGTGAATTCAGTTTTCTTTCTTCTAGACTAGTATACAACCAAGGCCGAGAAAAAGAAGTGTATTCATATTTTCCCAAGGATCTTCATACGAAACCGAATGTAAGGAACTCGACCGAGATGTTCCGAGTGGCTAGCTGTTACACCACCTGCACCTCCGCAACTTCTGAAAGAGCAGTGATCAAGACAACAACGATGAGGATAATAGTTTCAGTAGTTCGTGGATTGATAAAAGTGCTTCATCTCAACAGTGGGCATCTGACGGTTCTAAATGAGAATTTCCAACTGACCGACTCTTGAAAGCGAATAGGCGGAAATAAAGACAGACGGGCGGGGTAGGGGTGTGGAGGTGGCGGGTAGATGTAAAATGGGTAATCTTGCGTTGAAAAGAAGAAACGTGCCTGAAAAGGCTCTGGGCAACAAACGCGACGGAATGAGAGACAGGTGCTTTACCGAAAAAAAACTGACCTCTGGTGGATGGAAAGGTCAAAACGCCAGTAAGCATGAAAATATTGGACTTGACATGTGCACATAACTTTATTTACGTGCGTATAAAAATACCTCTATTATGCTTTACATACAAGTATACGCGTGGATGGTTATATGTAGATAAATATTGATATGCCAGTTTGTGAAAAAGTTAATTCAATAGAAGGCTTAAGAGCCACTCAAGTCGAATTCATCGATTAACTAGGTTTCAACGGCTTTGCTGGTTATTTAGATAGGAAATATTTTTTTAGATTGTAAGAATTTTGTTTTAGATAATAATGGTTTCGGGATATAAGTCTTACTAATTAACCCATATCTGGGGGAAGAAGAGGTGGACTCACAGCTTCTTTTTCTTCTTTTTATTCGATTTCCACGGCAACTCTTTGCAAATTGTTTAAAGCCAGGAAAATTTATGTGCGGGAAATAATCATGGTTATAGCGATACAAGTTTTGGAAATTCCCCCATAGCCAGTGGAGAGCTGGTGGAGAGATTCATACCTTTCGCAAGGATATTTTCGCGTCATTAAATATAATGAACCCAACGGGAGTTGGAACTCGGTTCTTTGATCAACAATTCTGGGCTGTTGTTCATTACACCACCCGCACATCCAAGCTACCAGCACCCGGTATTCCCAAGCCGTCACCCATCAAGGTAATTACCAGGATCGACAAGTCTTACTAATTAAACCATAGATTGGGAGAGAAGAAGTGGATTCATACCTTGCATGGTGGGTAGCAATGTTTCTAGGCTGGTAGATATCACACAAAGGGTGGAAAAACTTTTGGTCAGTTTTTCACATCTGTGTCCAGAAAAGAAAATAATTGTACGATCAAAAGAAAAATAAAATAAAAAGCTTAATCACACTGCCTTATCAGACGTCTTTAAAAAAAAATAAAAGAGGTATTTCTGCCCATATATACATATATACATCCATACATGAGGATCTCACTATTCCTCGGTTGAGGAGACATAGTGGGGCAGAGACAAAGCTATTTTAACCTTTTTTTCTTTCTAGCCGAATAGCTCAGAGTTTTTCAGTGATTCTTATGACAAATGGTGTCAAGATGTCTAAATGGTTGAAAACATGAAAAAAGGCAATTCAATAAGTTTAGTGTTTTTTAGATATTAAACATTTTGTGGGATGGACAATTATCTCATGCTGTTACACGATTTAGACAATTCTGCAGTTAAACCCAGTATATATATATATATATATATATATATATATATATATATATATATATATATATATATATATATATATATATAAAGTGAACATCGAAGTCAACAGTCTGAGACGACAGGCTGTTTCATGCTAGAGGCAATCGTTATGCCGCGAGTGTTGGATTTTTCCTCGACTATTTATATATATGAGTCACTGGTGCATTGTGGGTAAGCTATTCTGGCGGTTATTTTGGTGGCAGTGGCTTGTTTATTTATTCATTTGGGTTAATTTATTTTACTTGTTTTTTATTTTCATTTTTTATTTCATGTGTTTATATATTCTTTTCGGTTTTCTATGTTTTATTAACGTGGTACAAACAGTTTGTACCACGTTAATAAAACAGAAAACCGAAAATGGATTACCCACAATGCACCACTGACCCATATATACAAATAGACGAGGAAAAATCCAACACTCGCGACCTGACAATTGCGTCTAGCATGAAACAGCCTGTCGGCTCTGAGCGTTGACTTCAATATTCACTTTTAAATTTATATTTACACAGGCACAATCTCTGATATTGAGCACTTTATTCCATAAATATAGTACAGCTTAAAACTATATTTCTTCATATGTTTAATTTCTTTTGTTTAAACGTTATTTTTATGTTTACTCATATTCGAGTAGCAGCTTTTTTTATATGTCTATATTTCACAAGGACACATGGCACAGTGGATAAAGGCGTTAGTTAGATCCAGAGACAGGACCCAAAGAGTGTGAGTTCAATACCTGGTTAAGACGGCGGAGAACTTGGAGAGGGGAATTAACAGGAGATTACTGATAACTGATATCCATTAAACATGGCACGTAGAACAAGAGCAGTCTACACCAGAGAGCGAAATAAAGGTTCAGTTCGACATTCCAACCACCTGAAGAAGGCCGGACTGTACAACGGCTGAAATATTGTAATAAATATGGCAACAAAGATGAGGATGATTGTTTGAGCAATGTAAATAGTGTACTCTGTTTTTTTTACCCAGTTACATATGCCGACCTGAATATTCGAGCATTTCTTAATATATATATATATATATATATTAAGACATTTTTTATGTTTATACGTTCTTTTTATATATACAAATATTTTAGTAAATGCTCTGTTTATAATAAACAGTATTAACGACATTTACCGGTCTGAATGTCCGAGAAATTTTCATAGAAAATATGCGTCCTCCGACAGGAATCGAACCTGTATCCTATACAGAACTGCTCGTATCCAAATGTAAACAAATGACGTTACACATTATGAAATAGACAAAGTGCAACAATTACTTTTAAAACATTTTTTATGTTTACATTTAGATACGCATCGAGCAGATATGAATGTAGGAAAGGAAATGATGGAGAACTGTAAATTTAAAAACAGTAAAATTGACCTTGCTAACCGAAACGCTCCTCTGTGACTCAATCGGTAAAAGCACGTCAGGCTATATGACGCTTCCGTATAGGATACAGGTTCGATCCCTTTCTCGGAAATTCCGACCGGTAAATGTTGTTAATACAGTTTATTATAAACAGAGCATTTACTTAAGTATTTGTATCTATGAAAAAAGAACGTATAAACATAAAAACTTTTTTAAAAAAATAATTGCCGGACATTGTCCATTTCGTGATGTGTGTGTGTGTGTATATATATATATATATATATATATATATATATATATATATATATATATATATATATATATATATGAATGTGCGTATGTCTAAATAAAATAAGCTTGATAGCTACCTGTATATAGAAACTGGAATTCAACATACAATTATTCTAAAATTTTCTCATTTAAAATCACTATTCGTAAATAAGTAATGCATTGAATATCTTTCCTACCATGCAAAAAAAAGGCAATAGAATGATGCACTAAATAAGATGTATCCTCGAAGAAAATGTAAGTTATTTTGTAACTTATAAGTAAATATTTGCATTAAGCCTGTTTTAACGACCGCAAACAACAGGAAATATCCTCTGTCTCCCTCATCTGTCCCCGCTTCATTCTTGACTTTAGGAATCATATTCTTAAAGGTAGACATTCCAAATAAAACGGAAACATTAGCTTCGTTTATTTGACTTATAACTTGTCTTTGGGTGATAAGTTAAAATGGCGTAATGTAACCGTAATTTTCCTGGCTTCTTGTTTAAAAATTTAAATGCTATGTAAATCGTTGTCTTCTTAATTTCTGTTCTTTTATTGGTCTCTGTTCCCATATTCTCTCACATTCAGTAACTCCCCACCTTTACATCTTAGTGACTTTATTTCCTTGCTTGGTGTTAAATGGTTTAAAAATAATAATAATTTCCATTGTGGTTTCCGCTATCCCGCTTTGCATATTTTTAACGTTGTCTTGGCTATTTTTAAGTTCCATATTTTTTCGAAAGAACACGTTCTCTCCCCATTGCACCCAGGCCGCACCCTTTTCTGTAAACGAGGATTCAATCAGGCTACTGGGTGAATAGAAGAAAGCAGAAAGCCGTTAATACATGCCTTGATAGACCTCAAGGGTATGACGCGATTTCGTGTTTTACATGACTCATTATTCAGAATGTCCGTGACTATATTTGTCGAAAGAAGGAGAGTTGCCAAAAAATTGGCTTCAGAAAAATATTACTCCTTCTTTATTTTTATTTCTCTCTATCTCTCTCTTTCTCTCTCTCTTTCTCACTCTCTCTCCCTCTTTTTCTCTCTCTCTCTGACACACACACACGCACACATATCCCCTCTCTCTCATTTTCACGCCAATTTTAAGCTTTTTTCGTCTGTCAAACTCGATTTTTTCAATTTTTGCCTTAAAGTGACAGACAACATTCGTTAGTTAGCCAGACTTTTCAGGTTCAAACCGCAATTCCTTCAAAGCCCCTTCGCGGCCCATATTCCTACATGGCCCGTATTCTCTCTTTGCTTTTTCTCCTCTTCTCTCTCTCTCTCTCTCTCTCTCTCTTTCTCTTATGTGTCTTTTTTCTATCTCTAAATAATTAATAACTGTCTTTATTCTATCAATTTCAATCTGTTTATATCTATTTCACCATCTGGGTTCGTTCATATCGAACTCTTTATTTTGCTCTATTCTTATCTATCCATATATATATATATATATATATATATATATTCATGCCCAGACTATTGCATTTAGCATGAAAAAGACTGTCACCTTTGCGTGTTGACTTCAATGTCCACTTTTATATTTACATACACTCTATCTCTGATATTGAGCACTTTAACCCATGCATATAGCATAACTTTATATATATATACACAGACACACACACACACACACACACACACACATATATATATATATATATATATATATACAGAGAGAGATAGACAGATACATTTACACGTATAAATATATATATGTTTGTGCGTAGGAGGGGTGTCAGTTCATCGCTCTCTCAATCTCTCACTGACTGTGTTCAGCCCTACTCTGTTTCAGTTCGTTCATATCAATCTATCTTTGTCTATTCTTATCTATCTTCCCAACTTGCACCCCACTCCACACACACATATATATATATATATATATATATATATATATAGAGAGAGAGAGAGAGAGAGATAGATAGATAGATAGATAGATAGATAGATAGATAGATTAATGCATGTTTCATTAAATAATATAGACAAGTTTTGTCTATTTATTTTAAGTAAGTTCCTTTCATATTGTCTGATAAGCTTAACATTATCATTGAAAGACGAAAGGAAATCATGCAACGGCAACAAAAACAGACTATCATTATTGTTTCGTCTGTGTGTGACGTCCAGCCGGTGTCGCTGGGTCGTATGTGACGTCTGCCTAGCCGCGTCCGTCGTGCTATCCTGTCCTGTGACGACCAACTGGCTTGGTATTGGTCGCGGCACCAAATGTGACGTTCTGAACTTTTGGTGATTCGTATGGGAATCTGGTTACATTCGGTATCAGCCTTGTCGTTCCCAGCTCGCCTCCAACGTCTGGTTACCAAAGTAACTGTTTTGATTTCCAGTCTAACCTACCCACGTTGTGAATTGATCTTAGGCAGACGAAATCAATCAGTCGCCGGGCCGTAATGCAAGCCGAGTTCGAACAAGGGTGATATTGCACAAGTATATGTAAGAGAAAATAAAATAATAACTCGAAAACTTCAAATGTGTTAAAAAAGGATAACAATATTTTATATATGGTTGCTGAATACAGGACTGCGTCTACTTCCCAACCCGCTATATGGATTCGTGACACTTTCTGTTTGTTAGGCGAGTCTTAACATCTTAAGTTGTTTGTTCTTTAAGAAACTGGTTCTTGGTGTATCTTCAGGTGATATTCGTGAAACTTGTTTTGGTGATGTGAGTCTAAGTCGTTCTTCAAAAATAAATTGTTCTTGGTTAGAAATTGAGTTCGGAATTTGCGTGAATCTTAGTCAGCTTCTGCGAGGCTGGTCTTCAGAGCTCTCAGCTCACTGCAACTGCTTGCCTCTGTGTCTCCAACCCCAACTGCAACTTAACTCGCTGCGACTCTGCTTATGGACGCCGACCAAAACCGGGGTGGGCTTGTCGGGGTTTGAGGTTCCTTGATAATTCTCAACCCACAATCCACTTATTTGGTTTCGGTCAGGAAAATTTTATTATTTTCCATTTTTGGAAGTCTTTCGTCTTCCCACCTCCTTCTGTTCTCATATTGGTATCTCACCATGCCCTCAGAGGGTGCCAACGGGTTTCCTCTCTCTCTCACAGTGGTATCTCACACCTATCCCTTCAGGAGGGCACAACAGGCCTCCCCTCCTTCTTCACATGATTACCTCCGCCCAATACTCCTGCTATCATTCAGCCAATGGGCGCTCAGCGGCGTGGGTGTGGCCAGACTAGCCCCGGTTTAAAAAATCTTGCTCAAAGAAAAAAAAAATTTTATCCTTTTTTTTTCACTTTTCCTTTTCCTTCTTCTCTTCGAGGAGACCTCAAACCCTAGACGCTTTATCTTTTAACCGTATTACCTGGAATTCGTCAATTAGCTTTTCGCCATCACCAAGCGGGTGGCCACCCAGACGTACCTGAACTCCTGGCGCCAACCACTGATCCGATAAAACAGTTTCGCTATTATATCCGGATTTCATATGGAATTCGTCAACAAGATTTTGGTCAATTATCAAGTGGGTGGCCATCTGGCGAAGCACAGTCAATTTTTCGTCCCGATAAAATAATTCCGCTATCATAGCCAGCCTGAGGATAAACAGATACTCCTCTCAATGATTTCTACATATAGACAATGGCTTAACCTTCATGGTGGTCAGTGGACACTTTGCTTTTGTAATTCTGCGACACAATTAATTTTTATCTATTTAGAATTCTGTCTCTGAGGTTATTTGGCCAACCTGGAATTTCCACCCGCCCTGTAACCTAAATCAGATTAATTCCAGTATCTTCCTTTTTACCTTCTCGACAATGGGAATAAAAAAATTGCCACTTTTCCTTGTCAGAAAAATAACACCACTTAGTGTCCTTTTCGTGATAGCTTCTTATCACCTAAATTTAATTCTCGCCTTTCTTTCTTTTTCTCTTTTTCCCTTTTTTAGCAAGCCAAATAGTGTCACACGTGTATTGGTTGATATATTGAAAAGTAATTGTCATCTTTGATAATGGCTTATGTAAGCCGAAAGCTTAGATCGGATTTAAACATGTATCAATATCATGATTTCCTTTCATCTTTCAATGATAATGTTATTAAGCTTATCAGACAATATGAAAGGAACTTACTTAAAAAGACAAAACTTGTCTATATTATTTAATGAAACATTCATTAATGAAAAATTGCTGCCTAAATATACATAATATATATATATATATATATATATATATATATATATAGAGAGAGAGAGAGAGAGAGAGAGAGATTCTGTATATTTAACCAGCAAAATACACGAAATATGGTCCAATCGTTTCATTTTCTTAATCATTATCGGAGTGAGGAGTGACAATTGAGTAAGGCAAAATATGTTGTGATATATATATATATATATATATATATATATATATATATATATATATATATATATATATATATATATATTATCCCTCCCTCACCGCTAGCACAACTCGTAGTTTCATGCACAACGCAATCTTTAAGTGCTAAGTATCAACTGAACATTACGTCATTTGAATTTTGATATCAAAATTCAATTACGTAGTCGTATCGGTCTGTCTATACGCAGCACCTGAAGATTGGGTTGTGCAGGAAACTCCAAGTCGTGCTGCTGGTGAGGGATAATATGTATATTTATTAATATATACTTAATAGCTCCCTTCTATTACATCGAGCATTGTTTTATTAACACCAACACCATATGCGCGATATACATACACATATATATATATATATATATATATATATATATATCAGTCAGTCAGTTTATCTGTCTCTCACTCCCTCTCTCTCTCTCTCTCTCTCTCTCTTCAAATCTAACTCTCTATCGATCTTTTCATACCTATTTCAATCTTTTCATATCTTTCCAGTATTTTTTTAAAAGCATTTCACCCCAAGCAAGACGGGATGCCATTAGTTTGCAGGGGGTTACAGAGTATGAGCAAGAGTAAAGAGGTGTGATGACGGAAAGGATGAAGAGAAGGGCAGAGAATAGTTCAGGGCATCTGGAGATGTCGATTGACATTACATTTGAATAGTTGGAGATTATAATATTGTTTGTATTCTACTGTATTTATATTCCAGCTTATAGATACAGTTTGAACATATGTTTCCGCTATGTAATATAATTTTTTATGTTTACTCGCAAACACACACACACATATATATATATATATATATATATATATATATATATATATATATCTTCTGTTTATACGTTATTTTTATAGATACAGTCATTTAAGTAAATCTTCTGTTTCTCCAGCTATCATATCTACTCCAAGATCGTGGGAAATTCGTTTGTTTAAAAAAGTTAATTTGAATTTGCTAACTAGGCGCTTCTTCTGTAGCTAAATGGTATAGTACGCCAGGCCACATGACGGTTCTATGTAAGTTACAGGTTCGATTCCTATCGGAGAACAGATATTTTCTACGAAATTTCTCGGACATTCAGTCCGGTAAATGTAATTAATACTGTTTATTATGAACAGAGCATTTACTTAAATAATTGTATCTATAAAATTAACGTATGTTAAAGTAATTGTCGGATATATATATATATATATATATATATATATATATATATATACATATATATATATATATATATATATATATATATATATATATTTATATATATATATTTATATATATATATATATATATATATAAATATGTAATGAAAAACAAATCACTTTAATGTACCATTACGATAATTTATTTCACCTAAATCCTTTTTTAAGGATTCAGGATCATCAGGTAAACCTTCCAACAACGAAATGAGAAAAAAAAAAATATATATATATATATATATATTGTCACCCACAGACAGACTGTTTCAGAGTTCTTCAGTGTAGCTAGACGTACGATTGCCTCTAGCTAGGATCGAAACCTGACTGAATTGCCGTCAATTGGAGATTCTACCACTAAGCAGGGACAGGGCTGAATTTTAGCGTATTTATTTTTAGATAAACAAGCAGTAACTGATAGGACTCCATTCGCTTTATCGAAGAGTCTTGCTATAATAACATTGATAATGGCTTATGTAAGCCGAAAGCTTAGATTGGATTTAGACATGTATCAATATGGTGATTTCCTTTCATCTTTCAATGATAATGTTATTAAGCTTATCAGACAATATGAAAGGAACTTACTTAAAATAAATAGACAAAACTTGTCTATATTATTTAATGAAACATGCATTAATGAAAAATTGCTGCCTAACTATACACAATATATATATATATATATATATATATATATATATATATATATAGATAGATAGATAGATAGATAGATGTTCTGTGATGGCCCCGCAAGAGTTGGTCCGGAAGAGAACATCAAACTCTGAAGGTTCGCTTTAGTTAAACAGCCGAGCTTTGCTATCACTTGTCAGCTTAATTTAACCAAATACAAAGCAATGTTTGTCTGGTACCTAATGAAACATAGAATTACCAACAGTCAGTGACATTAGACTCTGAACTAGATAGAAAGCCTCTTAATGTTAACTAAATTGAAGCTTGAATCTGCTGATGATACGCGCGCAGTGGTCTACGAGATTCGCTTGTGAAATGTTGTGACTTGATTGGATGCCGAAGAATTTATACCAGATTTTGTTCGGATCTCTCCGTCTTTTATTTTGATTCTGTTTATATCTATCTCATTCTGCTTACATCTGTATGCCTAGGTCTCTTCATATCTATCTATCTATCTATTTATCAGCCTTCTACTGTGTCTTTTTATACCTATCTATCTACCGCAATTTATCTATATGCCTGTTCATATCCAACTATAGCTTTTTTTATCTACGGATATCAGTTTATTTATATTTAAAATTCTGTCTTTCTTTCTCATTTTGTGTATATATACCTACCTGTCCTCTTTCTCCATAAAGCTGTTCATATCTATCTATCTATCTATCTATCTATCTATCTATCTATCTATCTATCTATCTATCTATCTCAGTCTGTTCGTATCTATTTCAGTCTGTTCGTATATATCTATCTATCTATCTATCTATCTATCTATCTATCTATCTCAGTCTGTTCGTATCTATTTCAGTCTGTTCGTATCTATCTATCTATCTATCTATCTATCTATCTATCTTAGTTTGTCCTAGTCCGTTATCTCAGTCTGTTCCTATCTATCTATCTATCTATCTATCTATATATATATATATATATATATATATATATATATATATATCTTAGTTTACCCTCGTCAATTATCTGAGTCCGTCCCTATCTATCTATCTATCTATCTACACATATGTGTGTGTGGGGGGGTGTTTGTTCATATGAATTCGCTTATGAATACTAGAGATTAAATACACCACAAACAATCTCTGCACATCTCCGTACATATATACATGCATGTGTGTGTCTTTGTCACTGTATGTCTTTGTGTGTGTGTGTGTTCAAAAGGAGATTCATATCTCGACAAATATGAACATATATATATATATATATATATATATATATATATATATATATATATATATATATATTCCCAACGTTAACCTCTGCATATTTATCTGCCTATGTTTATAATCTCCCTATCCTTTTGCTATGTTCGTATTTGTTTCGTCATCACCCTTGATAATTCCTGACCTTTCTTCGCCACAATACGTATAAACAAACACGTGAAAACATGAAAAGACGTTCGCCACCCTAATCCGGGAAGACCTCCGACATAACATTTCACTAATTAATACACCAAAAAGCAACCCCCCTTACTCTCCCTCCGTCTTAGACACTTTCTTCAACCCCCGTGCGGACTCCCCACAACCCAGCACCAATTCCTTGACTTCCATCTCGGCACTGTTTACATTTTAACGCCGTTGTCTTCTTAATCAGCTCTTTTTAGGTTCCGTGTTGGAGCCTGTGACTTTCCTCTCGGGCCGACACCATCTTTGAAAAAATATGGCTGGGTCTTGTTTGAGTTGGTTCGTAAGGAGAGAAAGAATGGGGTCTGGGTAGATATTTAACCATCCGTCACCATCCAACCATCTTAACACTGTCGCCCCTGCTTTGCTAATATTCTTGTTAATTTACTCTCATTTTTAATTTATTTGCTTTTATTTGACGATCTCTTCTTTCTTATTTTTTTTTAACGCAAACGCACAAATTTGATCTATATGTCATATCCCTTCAGAACGTGAGCGTTCATAGTTCTCCACAACTTCCTATCATTTATATCTCTTAGTAAGATTTATTTTTTCACCTCTCTCGCAATCCCTCTTCTGCCATCCATTTAAACAAACTCATTAGGTAGATTACTCGCTGCTACCCTCTATTTTTCTTACCTTCAATGTCCTGTGTGAGTCAATTTCACCAAGCTCCCTTTCCTCACTGTGCATCCTTTAAAATTCAACACTCTCTCTTTCTGGTTCAAAGTATAGACGTTCTTTTTCTTTGTGTTTTTCTCCCTTAAATCTTCCTTGTGTAATTATAGTTAGAAATAGACTAGGATAGATAGATAGATAGATAGATAGATAGATAGATAGATAGATAAACAGTCTATGATAAACAGATATGAGATAGATAGATAGATAGATAGATAGATAGATAGATAGATAGATAAACAGGCTATGATAAACAGATATGTGATAGATAGATAGATAGATAGATAGATAGATAGATAGATAGATATACAGGCTATGATAAACAGATATGAGATAGATAGATAGATAGATAGATAGATAGATAGATAGATAGATAGATAGATAGATAGATAGATAAACAGGCTATTATAAACAGATATGTGATAGATAGATAGATAGATAGATAGATAGATAGATAGATAGATAGATAAACAGGCTATGATAAACAGATATGTGATAGATAGATAGATAGATAGATAGATAGATAGATAGATAGATAGATAGATAAACAGACTATGATAAACAGATATGTGATAGATAGATAGATAGATAGATAGATAGATAGATAGATAGATAGATAAACAGGCTATTATAAACAGATATGTGATAGATAGATAGATAGATAGATAGATAGATAGATAGATAGATAGATAGATAGATAGATAAACAGGCTATGATAAACAGATATGTGATAGATAGATAGATAGATAGATAGATAGATAGATAGATAGATAGATAGATAGATAGATAAACAGGCTATGATAAACAGATATGTGATAGATAGATAGATAGATAGATAGATAGATAGATAGATAGATAGATAGATAGATAGATTAAAAAATACATTAACTTAAAATGGCTAATCCAATGAATCAAGAAAATATGTTCTCCCATCAACTACAATTGGATTGAATCTATTTAAACGCAACATAAAATGTGTTACTACTATATCTAAAACAATAAAAGACTAAGTCATTACGACACAAAGCAATACGCCAAAGCATGAAGGAAGAATTTACTCGGTCGACTTTAACAAGAGTGACTACAACTTTAACATACAAAATGCTTCTTTGATTGAATTATGTCAAAAAATAATTTATGCACTTTTTATTAATGCATGCAAATTGATTTTTTTCTTCTTGTGTGTCTGTGTGTGCATGCTTGCGCATATGTGTTCACGTGTAGAATGTCTTGAAAAGTTAACATCAATCAGTCATCATCATAATTAATCTTTTATCTGTTTTTGATTTATGTTGCTTCTTCAGTAATCGGTTTTATTAATTTTTATTTAAACAAATTAAATTTGTTTCTTAATTGATAGAAGAAGATGACTTTTGTCTTTTAATTGTGTGCCATTTGTGTTCTCCTGCTCTAATTATTTTCAGTGTTCTTGTCAGTAATAATAAGAGCACAAAGAATATGCAGCCCGGATTATTTACACAAAGAGCAGAAAATATATTTAAAACACTTTCAAACTTCTCTAGTACCCTAATTATGTTATATTCAATGTGAAACAAATGCTCATAAAATATTGCAAAACAAAAAACTGGCCTCTCCTGAGAAACCTAATGAATCAAAAACATATATTATTCTGCTTACTAATTCTATCATGTCTACAATCAAAAAGAATCTCAACATAAAAGGTGTTACTAACAAAAAAAATAAACTACAACCTGAAGGAGGAGTTTACTCCTTTACCTTTTAATTACTGTCACAAAAAATACATCGGAGAAACCTCAAGGAATCTAAATTAAAAATTATATGAACGCAAAGGGGACATTTTACAAAATAATACATCAAATGCACCAGTTTCTTACCGTAACAGACTGACCTCCTGATCAAAGGAGAAAACAATTCACTACGACGAAAATGTCTAGAAAGTGCATTGAACATGGAACATTAACGAAGGTTTTGTTATTTATGTTAACCCTTTACCCGTTGTGATAGATTAACAGGCTGTGATATATAGTTTAATAGGCAGTGATAGCGTTATGATAATTTACCCATGCACGCATGGACTCTCCCAGCTATAAATAGGAGCAGGTACTGCCTTTTAGAGGGTAGGTTGCAACAGTCAACTCTGATAGTCGGACAGAATATTCTTACTGTAACACTCTCGTTTCTATGTTTCAATTACTGTTTCTGTTAATATATTTGTTTAACTCATTTATTCTCTTGTATCTTTCTTGCTATCCCTAACAAGGCCACAAAAGATAGATAGATAGATAGATAGATAGATAGATAGATAGATAGATAGATAGATAGATAGATAGATAGATAGATAGATGGGAAGTTTTTTAAATTTTCATTATAGATTGTCAAATAGATATCCCGTTTTGGTATTGAACTAAAGACTGCTACTTCTATTCTAATAGTTTCTTATCTCGCCTTGTAGATAGATAGATAGATAGATAGATAGATAGATAGATAGATAGATAGATAGATTTGAAAAGACTAAGAATAGATAAACAGGCTGTGATAGATAGATAGATAGATAGATAGATAGATAAACAGGCTATGATAGATAGATAGATAGATAGATAGATAGATAGATAGATAGATAGATAAACAGGCTATGATAGATAGATAGATAGATAGATAGATAGATAGATAGATCAACAGATTCTTTTCTCTCACTTCTCACTTATAGAACTCTCTTCCTTCTTCTTGCTTCCCACTCAACTTTGATCTTCAAAAACTTAAAAGCAATGTCAATCATTATTTTCTATCTTTTTAATTTTTGTTCTTTTAATGACCTCTCCCTCATAGTAGTTTTTTTTTCTTATATTCTCTAACACTCAGTAATACCTTATGTTCTAGTGGCTTTATTGCCTTGCTTGGTGTGAAATGATTTACCTGTCGACTTATTCAATTCTCCCAAATGACTCGTTCTCTTTCTTCTTTTTTTTTTTGTTTTTGTTTTGTTTTACAGCATTTTCCGTTTCTTTCTATCAGGTTTGCTACTTTTGGAAACGCAAGCAAAGTTCCAAATATTAGCCTCCAGAGAAAATCATAAAAAAACAGAGACAAAAACAGACTTCTGGGTGCAGTTCAAGATCGGAGATATGTATTAGTGGACATTTTTAGGTGTTTTATTCATTTTTTATTTTTTGCGTTTTCGTATTTTTTTTTCCTTCCAAAAGAACGTTGATGTATTTTCCATCAAACCTGAAAAATATTATTCCTTTTCTTTCTCTTATCCATTCTCTGTTTTTTTTTGTTTTTTTTTTATTCCTCTTTCATAATGGTGCTTCCATCTGGTTTCACGGCCTGCAGATACCAACACCACCAACAAAGGCAACAACAACAACAAAAGACATGAAACGAAAAAGAGCTTCTCACCACCTGCTTTTCGCAAAAGATTTAAATCCACTGCATGGATATCTACGGGAGTTTCCCTCACTCCAAGGTTTGAACACACACTCACATACACACACACGCATATATATAAATGGTGTTACTCGCTTGGAAAAACCTTGGGTATATCGGCTTGTAGTAGAACAAACCAGTAGCCAAAGAAAAATGGGGAATAAAAAAAGAAGGAACCAATAACATGAAAACGAGGCAAAAACAATCGTCCACAGTTCAAGCTCAGAGTTCAAGGAAAAAACTTCCAAAATGAGTAAAAGGCAACTACGTAAAGGGCTCAATACATGAAGTAGAGCAAACCCAAGATAAACCCAATGAGCCAGGCAAACCTACCTAGCTTTCGCCTAAACAGATCGCCAGGGTAATGCCGGCCGAAAAGGTAAAAAATGGAACAGAATATATAGTTAAGCTATATATTCTGTTCCATTTTTTATCTTTTTACCAAAAACAACCATGACCACGTGACCAAAAAATATTAAAAAAAAACAAACATAATAAAAACTCAATCAACAGGGTGTTAGGGGTTACATTCCTTATTCAACAACAAAAAAAATCCACTCTAATAACCAGCATTTCCTATATATATATATATATATATATATATATATATATATATATATTAGGACATCATGAAATGGACAAAGTTCGACAATTATTAGGTTGGTAATAATGTCGTTTTTTGACGTATAACGTCAAAAAACGACATTATTACGTCATTATTTTTGCACCAACCTAATATTTCAGACATTTTTATACGTTCTTTTTATAGATACATATATTTAAGTAAATGCTCTGTTTATAATAAACAGTATTAACAACATTTACCGGCCTGAATGTCCGAGAAATCTTCATAGAAAATATGCGTCCTCCGACAGGAATCGAACCCGTATCCTATACGGAACCGTCATATAACCCGACGTGCCTTAACCTAATAGGCCACAGAGGAGCGTTCGGTTAGCGAGGTCGATTTTACTGTCTTTAAACTACAATCTTCCATGATTCTCTCACGTACGTTCATATCTGCTCATGGCGTATCCAAATGTAAATAAATGACGCCACACATTATGATAAAACAATTTAAAATAATTGCCGGACTTTGTCCTTTTCATAATTGATAGATTATATATATATATATATATAGATTTCAATATTGAATGGAGTGAAAGGTTTAAAAAAACAATTCTTTATTAAATTGTTTAATTCAATTCTGCTTCTCGTGGCCATTCGAATTGATATCGTCTAATTAAACCGCATTAATTAAAAGTAAAACTTAACGAGAATGGGTACGTGGCTTATGACTATTAAGAACGCTTGGATTTTTTAAGACGGATGTCTATTTCCCCAGCTAGATTTTTTTTTTTTTTACGCAGACGTTATATAGCACGAAAGTATCCCCCAAACCGGTTTTGTTATTCCACAGACAAAATAAAAACTATATCCACGATATGCTTTTTAAGGGTAGATTGAAATATGAGCTCAAATAAATAAGCTACTTTAATGCTAGTTTAAGTTTAAATGACCAAATGGATCGAGACAATTATTTTGTATTTAATAATTTCGAGCCGGCCGAATTTAAGAGATGAACGTGTCGAAATTTGAAACGCATTGTCATTATTACAATTTTTTATTTTTACAATGTAAACGAATTAATTTTTTTGCAATGTAAGCATACCTCGGGGATCGTATTTAAAGAGAGATTATACTGAATGAATGTGTTAGATAAAGATTTTATTTACAAAATAACTTACGATTCGATCAGATGTTGTTCCCTATTTTTTTTAAATCGAACAAAGATCTATATCTGCCTGGAATTTTAAGCTTTATAAGAGTTATTATGTCGTAAGACGTGTATCATAATTTTAAAGTTTGCGAGACCAGTTACCTCCCTTGCTTAAACACATGTAAACAGCGTTTCGCGTAGAGCCGGCGGTGAGCTGAGATCTTGTGGTTCTAGCGGTCCCATTACTGATTTTTATAAAAAAGACACTTATTTAACATGTTATTTTAACATGTATGCAAAGTTTCATCAATATTGTTTCATGTGTTTAGGCGGCAATTTATTTAAGACAAACAGGCAGAAATTGCCATTTTTATATATAGAAATGTAAGTGTAATAGTTGAATGTTTTACTATGTATACGGATATAGTAGAATGCCTGTATGCGTGTGTATTCATATGTATGCAGAGGTATTTATTAACGGACATTTGTATGTGTGCATGTATCTACAAATATGAAAAAGTAGTCTAATATATGTATATGCCTGGGTATATGTGTATGTATGTATGTATGTACACGTGTGTGCAAGTATATATATATTTAAAAATATTTTTTGTGGTACAAGACTTTATTACGGCGTTAAAAACAAGAATATTTTTACATTGGACCATGATGTTTAAAATAAAATACCAGCCGACCGGTTTCGCCCCTCTCTTCAGAGCTGTAAACGGGGAAAAAATTATGAAAAAGGAGAAAAAAATATATATATATGGGTGACGGGAATGAACGGAAGGGACAGTTGTAACACCTAAAGATGCTAGAGACCCAAAAGAGCAAGCCCATCAAACAATCCCTCTGTTTACATCTATAGCGGATCATCTCATAAATAGTCCTGGTTGTGCGATGGACTTCAGTGTGAATTGGTTTTCTGTGTTGTCCACTTCACACTCGTTGTTTCATCTGAAGGTGTTGGAGACGCTGTTTATCAGGTCTGGGCGACCTTCTCTTTGTACAGGACAGTGCGGAGGATTCGGAAAGAGTTGGATGAGTCTAATGGTGATTACGAATGTGTTTTGACTGATCATTAGTGATAGCGACGTTATGCCTCTTTCATCTTTCCATATGTCCTCAAACTCAACACGGGGGTCTACATCAAGTGCTTCGAGCAGGTAGTGCTGACCTGGGTCAAGAAGGTGGCTTTTGGAAGACCCTATGTCTGGCAATAGGAATATGCACCATACCACACAAGCAGGAGAATTTATCATGGCTGTCAGATAATTTCTGGGACCACATAAGCTTTTACATCGACCACCGAACTCCCCACACGGCACCCCACTTTATTATTATTTGTGGGACGCGGTTGAGCGACAGACCAACAAAACTTATTGTAATAGCAAAGATGAACTGAATGCAAAATTCACAAAGTTAAGCAAGAAAACCGTCCAGAAGATGTGAGGAAATTCTAAAGTCGTCTGGAGATCGTGGTTGAAGCCAATGGCGATTTTATTTAATAAAATTACTCTTTAGTATTTCAAGATATTTTTGTGAAATTTTGGTAAATATATCTGTTAAAATAAGATGTTAGTGTTATTTTCATCTTTGCGTAATTTAGACGAAAATTTATCCATCGCACACTATATTGCTTCATAATCTTCGCTTGGTTTAAACACGGTAATACGCCATAAACGACGGACTTCCGGATAAGAATTTAGGAATTATAGGATATCTTTTTGGTAAATTTAATTCTTTTATCTCAACCCAGCTGTCCTGATTCATTTCATCGAAACATGACGTCAGAGGAAGATGTTTTAAACATTTTAATTTAATCTCTCTCTCTCTCTTTCTCTCTCTCGGATATATATATATATATATATATATATATATATATATATAGAGAGAGAGAGAGAGAGACAAGGATCGAGATGTAGATATATGTATAACTGACATCCATTGGACATGGCACGTGGAACTAGAAAAGTCTACCCCAGTGAGCGAAATAAAGGGTTCAGTTCGACATTCCAACCACTTGAAGAAGGCCGGGGCATACAACTGCCGAAACGTTGTAATAAATATGGCGACAAAGATTAAACAATGAGACCGTCCAGAAGAGATGCAGAAGATTCTGTATCGTCTCGTGGTTGTGCTTGAAGCCAATGCCGATTTTATTGAATAAATGTACTCTTTCGTATTTCAAAATATTTTTGTGAAATTTTGGTAAATATATCTGTTAAAATGAGATGTTAGTGTTATTTTAACTTTTGCGTAGTTTAGACGATAAAAAAATACTTTTACAAACTTTCGCCTGGGTCACACTCTTCCCCAGCCTTTTGACCAGGTTTAGAGTTTTATCACTTGTTTCCTGTTTAGGTTTGGGTTTCTGGTTCCTTCTAAAGTCCACTTCAAAACTATACTTCTGATGTTTCCACCTAAAACGTTTGACATTCATTTACTATTTATATACTTTTTTCTTTCCTCAATAGTAGTAGATAGTTTCGTCTATCGTCCGGTTCACACTCCTCCCCGGTATTTTGAAAAGGAGTAAAGGTTTAGCACTTGTTTTCTGTTTAGAAATTGGTTTCTGGTTGTTTCTAAATTCTTCTTATCCTTTTTTACTTCAAGTAACCTCTTGCGTCTTAGTGGCATTAACGCCTTCCTTGGGGTGAATTAATTTTAAAAAAAAAAGGCTCAAATTTGTAACGACGCACTTCGGCTATAGGTGAGGGATTTTCCTGGTGGAATATAAGGTCACCTACTCTCGGAAATTACATTTTCTTTTAGCAGGATTTCTCGATCTGGACTGTTTGACATTCATTTCGCTGTTCATGAAAATAAAATTTAATGTCAAATACGTGTACCCACTAAAAAAAAATAACGTTTATATTCATCAAAATAACGTCGGATTAAAAATACATTTATCTTTTAGATGCCAATGGGCAAAACATTGATCGTCCTGTCGTCTGGGGATTCCGGATACGACGATTGCAACTCTGCAGAGGGGTAAAGACACCCCCCTACACACACTAAATGAGGAGTCCTGGGTAAGACGATGAATCCGACATCAAGGCCTCTGATCAGGAGGTTTTGAGGAGCGTGGAATCACTTCTTAATTGCTGGTGTTCACAGGTCCACACTGACCCGGGGTGGTAGCACCTGTTAGGGTCCAAGCTTTGGGCAAATATTAGGTTGGTGCAAAAATAATGACGGTTTTTGACGTATTTTGAACGTCAAAGACCGTCATTATTTTTGCACCAACCTCATAGTTAATTCTAAAACTGGGGTCAAAACACTGCGAAAGTGTAAAAATAAGTTTTAATAACAACAATAATTTTTTTTTTTTTAAATTGTCAACAGCAATACAATATTACCAACAACACATTTTTGAAGAAAAAAAAAATATTACTAGCAATAAAAATCTTGCCGGTATTAAATAACCCATTGAGGTTGATATGACGTAAAACAAAATAAACCTAACCAAACCAAATCAAACACTGAATGTGAACAGCTTGCTGTGTTATGACGGGCAGTTTCATCTCTCAAACTACTCCGGCCATATTTCTGTAAAGTTTCCCGCACAAAAAAATGCATAATTTTTTAGGACAGAAGTCCTGCTGATTGGTTAAAAACCGATTTGGTCACGTGATATATTTTCCTCGTCTTCCTGGGAAATTTTTGCAAGGGAGTAACTCGATTATCCAACCACATACTTTTACCTTCTTTGCGCGACACCTACCCACCCACTTTGCACGTGAGTCAATGTACGCTTTTTTATTTATTTATTTTTTTTTTTTTTTTTTACTTTTTTTTTTTTAACTCGCTATTCTTGACACATGTGTATCTCAAAGTGGAGAAGAGTACCAAGATTGATGAAAAGGGATGTTTTCGTCTATATGTTTGCAAACATTCCTAGGATGACCCAGAAACCTCGAATACGACGCGAAAGTTGGATTGATGAGTATTTGTACCGAATTACAGGATTTTTTTTTTCTGTAGGAATTTTGTCTCTTATTTATTTGATATATTTACTGATGTTTTTTTTGTTTTTTTCAGTTGTGCCTTGTTTTATGTAAATAAAACATTTATTACAAACATCTTTATAATGTTGGGTGATGCCTTAAATTCGTTCATTATGTTAAATGCGAATAAAAAAAATATTTAAAATAAAGTTCTTTTATGTGCCAGTTCCTTTCAACACGGAGGTAATTATGACCCTCCACCACTTCCAATCACGTTGTATTTTTACCCATAATCATACATCATTAAGTAGGTCCAAGCATTAAGCAAATTACTCTTTTCTTCGGCTTCTCTTGACCTTAGTGTGAGTGTTAAATTCTCCAAGCCTTCTTTCCTCTTTATGTTCTCCAGATATTTCTGATTATAAGTAACACTTATTTTAAAGTTGCTATTATCCTAAAGTCATAATCGTTGCTAACTTGTTCTGTCTTAGCAATTGTAAGTAGAAACGCACCTGTTCCGTATCAAGCCACTGAAGTGATTGTCCAATATCCAGTGCCACATCAGTCGGTTAGTTATGTGCCATGCGTGATACACGCTTAGGCGATCATGTATCTTTCGATACATGACTGACGAGGCAGATTTTTTTTCTCGCAGTGGGTTGCCATTTCTTTCTGCGGTAGACCAATTGTCATCCAAAGCTATAGAACCCGGTCTGTTCTCCTAATTACCCATAGCTGGCGGTGGGGAGAAGAAGAGGATTCATATTTTTCCCAAGGGCATTAGCAAGTAAGTGAATGTAATGGATTCGATTGAAATTCGAACTCGGCTCTCTGATTCCTCAGTCAATTACTCACCGTGTCTCCACTGACACATAGAAAGTTAAATATTGTATAGCTCTTTAGCAGTCTTTTCTTTATTTCTTACAATGTTTTCCTGTACCTTAATACTTTGCTTAATTTTTTAAAGACATCTTTCCATATTGTTATGCGCTTTCGAATTTCGATGCCTCATTTCCGTCGCCTGTTAATACTACTACCCAGATAAGTTACATTTCAGTACTTGCTTGATTTTGACATCCTTAATACGTAGCCCATGCCTGGGAGCGCATCTGTTACTGGCAACAACATATTGTGTTTTCTGTTAAACTATCCAGATAGTTATATTTCAATACTTGCTTGATTTTTGACGTAACCAATCTGTAACTTGTAGTAAACAAAACAAGATCTAGATCAAATGCTAAGCACTGATTTTGTTAGAAATTAAAAAGACTCAAATTTACAAATTTTGCTTAACACACACGCAAAAGCGAATCCAAAACAAAACTTGTGAAATTTCACACCTTGATACGAAATGTTTTTCAGCTAATAGAAAACTACGAAGCATTTAAAAACAACATTCAAATAATCTTCAATTCTCAGAAACAAATTCTTTTGAGGACCTTTTCGCGAGCCGACACGAAGTTTGTTCATCGTCCAATGGAAAGGCCCGAATAATATCCGGGAGTGAATTCCAAAATGACCTTTTCAAGCCCCACAAACAAAATAAAAAACGGGCAAGTTCGCCTGTCACCAGAGAGAAGCAGACGATCGTATTAACACGTCACTTGACAAACGTGAAGCGATTGTTATTATTATCTCTAACTTTCTCCTCACCTCTTTTATACTTGATAAGCGAACGGAACATTTTAAGACTGAGCGATTACTTCAATTACACACAGTCTTTGGGTCCTGTTACTGGATCTAACCAATGCCTTTATTCACTGTGCCATGTGTCCTCAAAGGCGTTGGTTAGATCCAGTGACAGGATCCAAAGAGTTGTGAGTTCAATACCCGGTTAAGGCAGTGGAGAACTTGGAGAGGGGAATTAACAGTAGATAACTGACAACTGACATCCATTAAACATGGCACGTGGAACGAGAACGGTCTACCCCAGTGAGAGAAATAAAGGGTTCAGTTCGACATTCCAACCACCTGAAGAAGGCCAGAGATCGAAACGTTGTAATAAATATGGCGACAAAGATGAAGACAATAGTTATGGTAAACGTATTTACGCATATTGTTTGACTAGCATCAATTATTTTCATACAACTTCATGATACAACGTCCTAGAATTTTTAAAATCTTCCTTTCTCAGCAGAGATCAGCTGTAGATGCCTTTTGCCGTCTTCCAGTGGATAGACCAATTTTTTTTTTTTTTTCATTAAAAAATTCTGTAAGGACTAGAATGAATTTTATTCCGAAAATGCAATATTTGAGGAATATGACGATTAGTCGAAGAACCGTCCAGCGAAATTGTAAGAATGTTTACCTGAGAACCATATCAGTGAAACAATTTTCTGATATATAAAAAAAAACTACATATCATATTCTCCATAGGATAGATGAATAAACTGAGATAGGGAAATCGATATGGACAGACTGACAGGAAGATAGCAATAGATAGATAGAGAGAGAGAGAGATGAACGAATTGGGAGAAATAGAGTGAGAGGGGTGAATAGAATAAGATAGATAGATAGATAGATAGATAGATAGATAGATAGATAGATAGATAGATAGATAGATAGATGAGAGAACCTAGCTGGAGAGATAGGTTTAAACGAACTGAGAGAGAGAGAGGGTGGGGGTAATGAACAGACTGAGATAGATAGATAGATAGATAGAGAGAGAGAGAGAGAGAGAGAGAGAGAGAGATGAACGAATTGGGAGAAATAGAGTGAGAGGGGTGAATAGAATAAGATAGATAGATAGATAGATAGATAGATAGATAGATAGATAGATAGATAGATTAACGAACCTAGAAGGAGAGATATAAACGAACTGAGAGAGAGAGAGAGAGAGAGCGAGAGAGAGAGGGGTGAATAGAATAAGATAGATTGATTGATAGATAGATAGATAGATAGATAGATAGATATGAACGGGTCAAAATAGATAGATAAATAGAAAGAAAGAAAGAAAGAAAGAAAGATAGATAGATAGATAGATAGATAGATAGATAGATAGATAGATAGATAGATAGATAGATAGATAGATAGATAGATAGATAGAAAATGAATAGATGAGTAGATATTTTTAAAGGTCGAAAGACGGTGTATATCGCAAAACAAAGAATCCACTTTATTTTTATCGGAGCGTATTTAGCGAAAAAAAAAAAAAAAGAAAAGAAAGAGGAATAGAGTTCATTCCATTTTTGCATCTTCCAGTTGAAGTGTCTATGTCTATCCATAAGTTAATGCCTGTCTGTCTGTTGGAGTCCGCGGGCAAGACTTAAAGCATGTCAATCCCCAATCCCCATCTACACTGTTGATATTTTCTTTGCTTGTAAAAACGAAAAATAAACAAGACAATTATGGAAACAAAACGCCCGGCAATCTCTTCAAGGCAGCCGTGACTTAAGCCGCACAAAGAAATATTATAAGATGTTAAGGAAAAAACAAACTTACATAAAGTTTATTTATTCCGCTTTTTGGTTTTTAAAGATGTTTTCCTTGGGACCTCTACGTGATCTAATGTAAACAGAATTGGAATTTATGAAAGAATCAAGAAAAAAGGAAGAAAAATAGATAAAAAGATTGAATTTTTTTCTCGGAATTTCCGAGATGCAGCAGACGATGATTTTTTTTTTTTTTTTTTGCACTATTTTCCCCCAGACTTGTTGTCTGCATCAAAATGTTTCAGGTTTTAGGAATAGGCAGTTGAAATTTCTGGGGCACGTAATGAGGAAGGAACGCTTGGAAAATCTGATACTCACAAGACAGATTGAAGGAAAGAGGAACAGAAGAAAGCAGCGCGTAACATACTTGATGAGCTCGAGCAAATGGGTGGTTGAACATGGTTTGGGAGAAGAAAAAAAAACAAGACAAAACTTATTAAGAGCTACAAGGTACAGGAAGATGTGGACGGCCATGATCGCTTACTTCCTGAAGGGACACGTCCCATAAAAGAATAATAGCTGTCTTTCATTTTCTCCGGAATTTCTGAGGCACGATAGTGCTTAAAATTATAGATTGATTTCTATTTTTTATTAAAATGTTACAGCCGCTGTATTCACTGGCCTTCTTTCCTTCCGAATTTCTGAGAAACGCTATAGTTAAAATAATTGACTGGTATTCTTTTATGAAAACGTTTCCGTCGCTGAATTCACGGTGAATATTTCCTTCCGAATTTCTGAGAAACGCTATAGTTAAAATTATCAGCTGATTTTTTTTTTTTTTTTTTTTTTCTGAAAAGAAGATAATGGTGTCTCAGAAATTCGGAGGGAATAAAAGCTGCTCAATGCAAAGCCTATCCGAATTTCTGATGGGCAAAAATAAATGTAACACGGAAATCTGAAGTCGAATTGAAATGTCCCTTCCAAAAGGTAAGCAGGGAAGAGGAAAAAAGTCATTAAAACGAATTTAAAAAGTGCTGACCTCTTATGTATTAGGTTGGTGCAAAAATAATGACGTAATAATGTTGTTTTTTGACGTTTAAAAATACGTCAATAAACGACATTATTACGTCATTATTTTTGCACCAACCTAATAATATCGGCTCTTGGTGGGTAACCTTTACACAGATGTGGAAGAGACTTGAGGAAACAGATATATGGTTCTACAGAAGGATACTGAGAGTGCCATGAACTGAATCTGTGATTAATGAAAAAATATCGAGGAATATATGAATAAAAAAAACGATACTTATACTCATAAAGAAAGAGTTAACCTTTGAGGTCAAATAATCAAGAAATAGAGCTTGGAGAATATAACACTCTCAAGACGTACTGACAGCGAAAAGGGCGGAAGGAAACGGTGAGTAACCAAATATGTGTAAATGCATGGCCGAACAGGGAATTGGAAAGAGAGTGAAAAAATAAAGGCCTGCAATAAATAGGAAGTTGTGGAGCGCCAGGTCTACCCAGGTCCTGTAGGAACACAGCAGATAAATGAAGAGCAGACTTTAGTAAGTTTTTGACCTTGAAATTGCTTACGGTCATATAGCATTCAACAATCGGTTCGCGTACGATCATCGAAATTAAGCAACAATGAGCCTGGTCAATATCTAGATGGGTGACCGCTTGGAAATACCAGATGCTGTAAGCCTAGGTGTACAGGTGGTATAATGGATAATTGTGGGTTGGGGGGGGGGGCGTTATATCAACTTACGCGCAAAAAAGCCTTGGGAAAGGTATGAATCCACCGACTCTCGCCCCAGCTCTGGGTCAATTAGTAATACTTGCATCACTAAATCGTTATTATCTCTAAAAAATTTAAAATCTAAAACAATCTAAAAATATTTTCGATATTATAACTCCATTCATAAACCTATCTAAAAATCTAAAATATGAAATCTAAAATCTAAAAGTCTAATCTGAAAATAAAACAATCTAAAAATATTTTCTAGCTTTAAATAGCTTGCAAAGGGTTGATAAGCCGTAAAAAATAGGCTTAATTTTAAATGCATGGTGTCGAAAAACAAACAAAGCCATAAACAGTTATTATATAGGGTATCCATAAAGTCTCTTTAAAATTTAAAAAATATTCTACAAAGGCAATGGATTATCTATCTTAATCAGATTTGTTCAATGTACTCAGTAGTTTTCAAAATTTTTAATCACATTGCATTTGGATTGATGAAAGGGGTACTGTTAAATGAACCCCTAAACATTTCCAAACAGGTGGATTGGTGGTACCTACATTATGCCGTATTATAATTGATGTTTAATCCTTACTTATTTCCTTTCTTATCTAGGTTCTATGATTTTCTTTCTGAATTAGCCATCAGCTCCATATCTTACATTGTTAAGACTGTCCAATTATAACACAGGACGTCCATAAAGTCTCTTTACAATTTACAAAATATATTACAAATGCAACGGATGTGGTATCACAACTAAATGACCTTCAACCAACCATCAATTTCCAGCAAGATGGTGCATCACCGCATTTGGGAATACATGGGTTCCTAAAACATTTCCAGACTGGTGGATTGGAAGAGATGGCACAATTCCTTGGCCATCTCGTTCACCAGATATCACTCTCCTTCTTTCTATGAGGTTGTGTTAAAGATATCATGTATCAAAGATACGGGAACTCACTGATTTAAAGCAAAAGATCACCAATGCCATTGCCACCATTGATAAGGCTTTGCTACAGAGAGCATGGCAAGAATTCGAGTGCTGTCTTGATGTGCTTCATGCAACATATAGAGATGCCCAGATAGAGGTGGATTAAATTAGTTAAAAAAAACTTCAATAACTACGCCTCATTTTACAGCAAGTGGTTCTATTAAGTCGCTGTATCTAGGTAGATATTTTCTATGAAAAATGATCAGCTTCCGAAAGGATTCTTATACGTTTTTTTTTTGTAGATACTTCCGATTTTGTTATTTATCAATTTATTGTCTTGTGAAGTTCCTTCTTCAAAGTTAGGATGATTGTCTCCGTTCGTCGTTGCATAATTAAAAGAAGGAAAAAAAAACTTGTAATTCCAACGAATGATTTTTTTTTTTATGGAAAGATTTCGGGTATCAGTTGCCAGTGTTGGTAATTCCTTAATTTGAGTAAAACAGTAAAAGAAGTTCGAAACGCTTAAGAATTTGAATCAAGGAAAACAAACCGAGTTGATGATTGTTTACAAAGATATCGTGTATCAAACAAAGATACTGGAACTCACTGGTCTAAAGCAAAAGATCACCAATGCTATTGCCACCATTGATGAGGCTATGCTACGGAGAGCATGGCAAGAAATCGAGTGTCGTCTTGATGTGCTTCGTGCAACATATAGAGATACCCACAGAGAGGCGAATTAAATTAGCTAAAAAAAAAAGCATCAATATCTACTCCTCATTTTGTAACAATTTCCACATATTTGTCTGTTCATGGAACGAACATGTAATGAGTGTAACGAACCCGAATTGGGAGTCGAACTCGGCTCTCCAATTTCTCATTACAGTACCCCACACATCTTTTCTCCAAATGGCAACCATTATAATTCCCAACAATAAAATGCAACCTATGCCGATTTCATTTAATCTGTTACTGAAGAAATTAATTTCCTTAGCTATTCGAATTTGTAAAATCCAAGTACAAATAAATGTAATTATTTCATGGATACACTGATTAAGAATGAACGCGAGAGAGAGTAAAATACAAATATTTACCTATCCCCGCTCGGCCCGAATGGACTGTAGCACAAAGCCGTTTTTTTTAAGTTACAGCGAACATGGCAAGAAATCGACTATCGTCTTGGTGTGCTTCGTGCAATTAATGGCTCCCATATAAAGGTGTATTAAATTAGTTAAAAAAAACTTCGATATCTACTCCTCATTTTTGTAACAATTTCTATATATTTGTCTGTTCATTTGCTTTTGTAATATTTTTTTAAATTATAAAGAGAATTTATGAATGTCTTATATATCCTGGTGGCTCTCCAGGTCCACAAGGATAGTGAAAAAAAGAGAAATTAACATCTAAGACAAACCCCCTTGAAAATGGCTAGAGAATGTCCAATTCCCTCGCAACCCCATTCACCAGACTTAGACTTCTTTCTATAGGGTTGTGTTAAAGATATTGTGGATCGAAGAAAAGTATGGAAACTCACAGATCTAAAGCAAAAGATCACCAATGCCATTGTCACCATTGATGAGGCTATGCTACAGCGATCATGGCAAGAAATCGAGTACCGTCTTGATGTATTTGAGCAACTAATGGTGCCTATATAGAGGTGTATTAAATTAACTAAAAAAACTTCAATATCTACGCTACATTTTGTAACAATTTCCACATATTTGTCTGTTCATTTACACTTGTAATATTTTTTAAAATTCTAAAGAGACTTTATGGACTTCTTGCATAGCCTGGTGCCGCTCCAGGTCCACGAGGATAGCCTCGATGTGGAGTATGAATAAATCCGGCGATTTTATTAACACACTTTCTGTTTTGCGTACATTCTCTATTCAGTTTCTATCTGTATGCAAGTGGTTTGCATTCTGTATGAGTTCTAGATTATTCTAACATCATTCTCAGATAAATTAATCCTTCCTCTTTGTTCAAACAAATCCTTATACTGAATCTGATAAAACTGAGACAACACTAAAAAAAATCAAAATATATTTAAATAGTAACAAAAAGGTAAACTATTTTTAAATGTCAATGAGATGTTAAAATATACTTAAATATCATATGAAATGGCAAAATATATTTAAATTGCAAAGAATAATATAAAATATATTTAAATGGCAAGAAAAAGTACATATTTAAATGGCAAGAAAAAGTACATATTTAAATGGCAAAAGAAAAGGCAAATTATGTATAAATGTGAAAAAGGCAAAATATATGTAAATTGCAAATAAAAAGCAAAATACAGCGTGCGATGGATAAATTGTCGTCTAAATTACACGAAAATGAAAATAATATTAATACCTCGTTTTAACAGATATATTTACCAAAATGCGCAAAAATATCTTGAAATACTAAAGAGTAAATTTATTCAATAAAATCGCCATTGGATTCAACCACGGGACCAGACGACTTCGGAATCTCCTGAAACTCTTCTGGACGGTCTCCTTGTTTAAGTTGGTGAATGCTGTCATGAGCTTTGCCTTCAGTTCATCTTTGGTGTTACAAGGAGTTTTGTTGGTGTCTCGCTCAACTGCGCCCCACACATAATAATCGAGGGGGTTGAAGTCTAGGGAGTTAGGTAGCTAGATATAAGGGGTGGTGTGGACGCAGAAATTGTCTCACAGCTATGAGTGGGGTCTCCTGCTTGCGTGACATGGTGCAGATACCTATTGCCTGACATAGGGTCTTCCAGCAGCCACACTTCTCATCCAGGGCAGCACTAACTCCTCAAGGCACCTCATGTAGGCCTCCGTATTGAATCTGAGGCCTTGTGGGAAAATGAATGGAGGCATAATGTCACCATCACTAGAGATCACTCCAAACACCATGATGTTCACTGGTTATATCATCCAAATCTTTCCGAATCCTCTGAAGTTTCCTCAAATTGATACACATACACTCTGAAATATTCGTATTGGAATGTCCGGCGCGAATACCCATCATGCAGTTTCCCATTTTCTTCGGAGTGAATTATGTCATGGTGCTCTTTTTCTCACTGACGGTGCTCAAATGACCCTACTATACACATAATAAAAGCAGACAAAATAAAAATAAAAAACAAGCAACGCGCATGCGCAAAATTAAAAAAATATAAAATGGCGAAAATTCACTCATCGCCCCTTGTATGTATAAAGCCAATAAATTGCAAAATATTTTTACATTGCAAAAAAATGGCAAAAAATGTTTAAATATCTAAGAAAAAGCAAATATATATATTTAAATGTCGAAGAATAAGGAAAAATAAATTTAAATGGTAAATAAAATGCAAAATATATTTAAATTGAAAAGAAAAGTTATTTTTTTAAATATCAAAGAAAATCAAAATATATTTAAATGTCAAAACTCCAAAATATATATAAATATTAAAGAAAAGTTAAAATATACTTAAATGTCGAAGACAAGGCAAAATGTATTTGAATAGCAAAAAACGTCAAAATATATTTAAATTGCATAGAAAAAGCAAATATATATATATATTTTTAATCGAATTCACCTCTAACAAGACAGTAAAGCCACTACGCCACAAGGGGTTACTGGATGTGGAGGAATTAGAAAAGCAGAAACATTACTGAGGCATGAGAGCAATAGAAGAGTAATCAGTAGATAACGACTGACATTGCATTTAAATGTTTCAAGATTAAAGTTGGCTGATTAGTATGGAACCGCAAGAGAGTATCACAAGCAAGAATTTACGGTTACATCTCGTCAATTCGACTGTAAATTGATGAGATCACGATGACAGTCTAGTATTGCCCTTAAATTCATAGAGTCTAGGTTCCATAGGGGAAAGTTCACTAGTATTTATAGAAAAGGGAGACAACTTTACGGTGGTGGGAAAGTGACTGAAGCCGAGCCGCCAAATCATGACCTATAATATTGCTGATTCTTCTTCGATTTTACCAACAATTTCTAAATAAGCACCATACTAAATGTGACAGTAGTATTCAAGGCAACGTGTGCGAGAAAAGAAACTATTGGCATAGAACTTACGATTACATCTAGCCAATTCAACTGTAAATTGATGACATCTAGACGACAGTCTAGCGCTGCGCTTAAATTCATAGAGAAACATGGGGGAAAGTTCACCAAAACAATTACGTTGAAAGTATTTATAGAAACGGCACAAGGATATAACTTTACGATTGTGGGAAAGTGACTGATGCCGAACTACCATATCAAGACCAGTAATATTGCTGATTCTTTTTTGTATTTTATCAAGGATCTGTAAATGTACAGGATATATTTAAATTGCAAGGGAACGGCAAACTATATTGAAATGTGAAAGAAAATGTAAAATATATATGAATGTTAAAGAAAAACAAAATAGATTCGAAACAATGCTCCTGCGAAAGGCCATGAACCTCAACGATTATCGGTGTCTTCAGAACGACAAAGTTGCCATGTTTGGTATGCAAGATGCGCCAAGACATCTGACTCTAAAGTGAAAGTAAATTTTAACAAAAGTCCACCTGCTTACTAAGAGAGAGCAATTTTAAATTTAAGGGAGCAGGACTATTTGATCCTTTGTCGAAAAGAGTCGGCATTTTCTTTCTACTATTTTCTTAAGCATCAAATTTTTATCTCAAAATTGTTGGTGGTAGGGGAAAGGTGATTTTGTTTTACTTTCTGTAAATACGTCAGTAATGAGAAGCAGAGACTTCCTGAAGAATCGGTTCTGGTAAGGCTGGGAGCTTCAAGTTAAGTAAGAAAATTAATTTGTTGAGTTTTCTTGGGGATAAGGAATTTGGTCAAGCGGAAATGTAAGGAAAAAGAAAGAACGCATGAAACAAAGCAAAATAAAAGAAAGAAAACAAAAGAAAGAAAAGAAGGAATAAGGAGTAACGGTAGTGGGAGAAGGAAAAGAAAGGAAAAGAAAATGAATGACAGGGGGAGATGAAAAGAGAAAGAAAGCTTTACAATCAGTAATATGAAGAAAGAAAGAAAGAAAGAAAGAAAGAAAGAGAGAAAGGGTAAATGTCGTAGGACAAGAAAGAATGAAAAAAGATAAATGAGAGTATGATAAAAAGAGAAAGAAAGAAAAAAAGGAAGAGATAAAATAGTAATGCGATAAGAAAGTAAGAAAAAAGAAAGAAAAATGCGATAAGAAAGAAAGAAAATGATAATGCTATAAGAAAGAAGGAAAGAAACAAACAAACAAAAAAGAAAGAAAAATGGTAATGCGATAAAAAAAAAGAAAGAAAGAAAAGAGTGAGAAAAGGAGGAGGAAATTGTGAGAGAAATGTAAAAGAGATGGATAAAGGGAGGGAATTGAATGAAGAAAGAATGAAAAGTTTCTGACGATTTATAAAAGGTACAAGGGAAAGACAGAAAGAGAGAAAGGAAGAAAGGAAGTGGGAGGAAGGATAACGGGAGGTTGAAAGTGAGATAAGGATGAAAAGAAAGAAAGAAAGAAAGAAAGAAAGAAAGAAAGAAAGAAAGAAAGAAAGTGAGAAAGAAAGAAATGACCGTTTAGAAAGTGAGGTAGATTGAAGATAGAAAGTGAAATGAAAAGAAAGAAAGAAAGAAAGGATCAATGAGAAAGAAAGGAAGACTGAAGTTAGGAAGTGAGATAAGAAAGAAAGAAAGAAAGAAAGAAAGAAAGAAAGAAAGAAAGAAAGAAATGACCGGTGAGAAAGTAAGGTAGATTGAAGATAGAAAGTGAAATGTAAAGAAAGAAAGAAAGAAAGGATCGATGAGAAAGAAAGGAAGACTGAAGTTAGGAAGTGAGATAAGAAAGAAAGAAAGAAAGAAAGAAAGAAAGAAAGAAAGAAAGAAAGAAAGAAAGAAAGAAAGAAATGACCGGAGAGAAAGTGAGGTAGATTGAAGATAGAAAGTGAAATGTAAAGAAAGAAAGAAAGGATCGATGAGAAAGAAAAGAAGACTGAAGTTAGGAAGTGAGATAAGAATGAAAAAGAAAGAAAAAAGAAAGAAAGAAAGAAAGAAAGAAAGAAAACTGCCAATGTAACAAAAAGAAAATAAACGTAGAATAATAATAATACGATAGGAAGAAAAAGAAAGAAAATAACATGAGAGAGAAAGAAAGAAAGAAAGAAAGAAAGAAAGAAAGAAAGATTTACGTTTGTGAGAATAAAGACAAAGCATGACACAGTTCAATGAAACAAAAATAAACAATAAAGCGAAGAAGAATATGATATATACATTCTGTCGGAAGTGAATAGAAAATAAGAAAAAAAAGGTAAGCATCAAAAAAACCAAAAAAAAACCATTGATGATCAAAGAATGAAGTGAATGAAAAAAAGAAAAAGCGAAAAAAAATCCTCAGAAAAACAAATTGAAATTGTTTCCGAAATAGACCAGAGAAAGCATTTTAAAGCGAAGTAATTGCGATGTTTGACAACAGAAACAAAAGTTGTTTTTATATGCTTATTCCTGTTAGGAACGGAATTGTAAAAAAAAAAGAAACCATTTTTCTCTCGCATTTGACGTTTTTGTTGTTCATTTTAGTATTTCTTTTCCGTTTTTCTTTTTTCGCCTAATTTTTATCACTTTCTGCTCATTACCAAACTTCTCTGAATCTATTCACCAAAAACAAATAGAGAGACACGTAACATTTGACTGCACATTTCGTACCTATCATGTTCGCATTAATTCCATTTATTTAGATGTTACTTTTCTGCATATTAGTTCAATGTAATTCTTTTTTGGAGCTGGTTCGGTTCGGTACGATTTGGTTTGGTTTGGTTTGGTTTGGTTTGGTTTACGGCATATAAACCCCAAAGAGTTATTTAATGCCGACAAAATTTTTATTGCTGGGAATAATTTTTTTTCAAGAATGTATAACTGGAGATATTTTTTTCCTTCAAAAAATCTATTTCTGGTAATATTTTTCTCGTAATATTTTTTTAAAAAAAATGTATAATTGTTAATTTATTTTCTTTTTTTTTTTTTTTTTTTTAAATGTATTGCTGGTCATATTTTTCTCCTTCAAAAATCTATTTCTGGTAATATTTTTTTTCTTCAAAATGTATCACTCTAAGACATTTTTTCTAAAAAATGTATAGCTGGTAAAAATGTATTGCTGATAATTTTTTAAAAAAAATGTATAGCTGGTAATAATGTATTACTGATAATATTTTTTACAAAGTATTTCTGGTGTTAAAAACCTATTTTTACACTTTCATAGTCTTTTAACCCCAGTTTTGGAGTTAACTATTTGATCATAGCTGGGACCCTAACAGGTGCTACCACCCAGGATCAGGGTGGACCTGGGAACACCAGCGATTAAGAGGTGGTTCCACGCTCCTCAAAACCTCCTGATCAGAGGCCTTGATGCCGGATGTAGTTTATCGTCTTAACCAGGGCGGTTGAGCAAATGAAGAAATCAAGTTTTACTAGAAAATTAGTCTAATCTATGTCTCTTATTTTATGTTTTATGTCTATTTTGAACATGGACGATCATGACATTCCACATCCTCCTGAGTTTTGTTGTTTTAAGTAGATTTTATCTTTTTATCATCCCTCTTTGTCCTCGTTCAGGTACCCATTCGCTTATAGTCATGAAGTAGGTGATAATGACTCTCCACATTTTTCTGCCTTTTGTTGCTTTAAGTAATTTTGACTCTTTAGTACACATCTTTGTCCTAGTTCTGCCAGAATTTCACACAAACTCATTAAGTAGATGAATATGACTCTTCACATCTTCCTGTCTTTTGTTGCTCTAAGTAATTTTGACTCTTTAGGACTCATCTTTGCCCTTGTTCTCCCAGCCATTCACACAAACTCATTAATTAAGCGATCATGACTCGCCACATCTTCCTGTCTTTCGTTGCTCTAAAAAATTTTGACTATTTAGTACTCCTCTTTGTCTTGCCATCCATTCACACAAGCTCATTAAGTTAATGATCACGACTCTCCACATCTTCCTGTCTTTTGTTGCTTTAAGTAATTTTGACTCTTTAGTACTCCTCTTATTCCTGGTTCTCCCAGACATTCTCACGAAATCATTAAGTAGGTGATCATGACTCCCCACATCTTCCTGTCTTTTATTGCTCTAAGTAATTTTGACTGTTTAGCACTCCTCTTTGTCCCACCATCCATTCACACAAACATTATGTGATCATGACTCTCCACATCTTCCTGTCATTTGTTGCTCTAAGTAGTTTTGAATATTTAGCACTCCTTCTTGTCCTGCCATCCATTCACACAAACTCATTAAGTTCGTGATCATGACTCTCCACATCTTCCTGTCTTTTGTTGCTCTAAGTAATTTTGACTCTTTAGTACTTCCTCTTTGTCCTTGTTCTCCCATTCATTCGCACAAACTCGCTTCTCCCCACACGAAACTTTTACTTTCAGTATGTCTTGTGATTGTTATTTCAGCCGTCTATCACTGACTGAATATATCAGTTTTTCTTGTAGTTTCCTAAATTGCACCAATCCTGATGAGCGCTCATACCCTGAAAGAGGTTCCTTGCCTCTAACATCTAAAGCTCACTCCAGACCTTAAATGCAACTTGTAACCGGAAATAGGGCAAGAACACCATTTTGAATCGCATACTTATTCACATATAGTGACATGCCTCTGTCACAAATTCAAGGCACTCTATTTTCTACGTAACAATAGCTCTATTTTTCTATAACAAAGCTCTAAAAAGAACGTGCATATTCTGAATAGATATATCAGTGGAAAGAGTTGCATCCAAATCACGTTAAAACACCGATTCCTGTACCACCACTGAAGTTAAGTGACGTCGAGCCTGGTTAGTACTTAAATGGGTGACCGCTTGAGAATACCAGGTGCTGCAAGCTTACATGTGTGTTTGGTGCAATGCAAAATGGCACGAAATTGTTAATCGGAGAGCCGAGTTCCAATTCATATTTCGTTATATTAACTTTCGCGCAAATCCCCTTGGAAAAAGTATGAATTCATCTCTTCTCCATCCAGCTATGGGTTAATTAGTACGATTCGCATCACTAAATAATTATTATCCCCGAAAAAAAATCTAAAAATATTTTCTGGCTTTAAATAACCTGCAAAGGGTTGATAATACGTAAAAAAACGAATCAATCAATCAGTGCGAAGGAAGGGAAAAACGCGAGCCAACAGATCTAACGCACGAACAGAGCCTAAAGCAGCTGACATAGTAATCAACCAACACATCCAACTCAAATGAAACCATTGTTTTCATTTGCGTACTTAAAGCAGGTGTTAATGAAGAAATGTTGCTTTGATTGATTTTACTTAGAACTGTTTAAATTGGGTGCTGAAGAAATTATTGGCAGATTCAAACGATCATCTACTAAGCACAAATGATTGCTCTTAATATAATACGCGGCATGCAATGATCTCCCGTGCTTTTGAAGTACCTGTTGATCTGGAAAATGTGCAGCAAACTATTTAAAATATCAACCAATTACTTAAAATTAGAAATAATGAATTAAAAAAATCAATTATAACAGTCTGTGATTACATTTGCTATCTACTGCTAGTAATATGTACAGTACATGTACACTGTAATTAATAAGAAACACATTTTTGAAAAAGTTGTTTGAAAAATTAATAAAATATATCTATTATCTTAAATAAAATGTTATAGCTGCTGCTAGGTGAATTGGTTCATTGTGTCGTGCTAGACAATATTTATCGCCAGAATCTATTTTACAATATTATTAGTATACAATCCGTTCACACATTGGATATTTCTGTCACATCTGGGCTGGTGATTCTGCTATGTATTTAGAGATTCTTGATAAAAAAAAAACAAGCAAAATCTGCAATGTTATCGGTCCTGACCTGGCATCACGGCAACAAACTCATTCCCGTAGGCGCAACGTAGTTTCACTGAGCCTTGATAATTGTTCCGATGAGCTTTCCTCTCTAGAACGTCGGCTTTTAAAAATAAGCACATTACTAAATTTGTACCAAGGTTTCATCATTTTTACATTTGAAATGGCTAGATGCAACCGTAGGTTCTATGTTAACAGTTTCTTTACTCGCATGCCTGGCTTGTAGAACACTTTTCCAGTTTTTTTTCCTTTTTTTTTTTTTTTTACTAGACCACTTTGATCTTCAAAAATTTAAAGGCAATGTCAATTGTCATCTTCTATCTCCTTAATTTCTAGTCTTTTATTGGCCTGTCTCCTAAATAATATTTTGTCCCGGAATCTCTAACACTCAGTAAGCACTTATGTCTAAGTTTACTTGCGATGAAATGATTTTAAAATAGATATATATATATATATATATTTATCGTTAGTTTTAATAAAGTAATACTGTTGGTACTTGAAACCGGTGAAGTTCTGCCGCAAACTATATATAGTGCGTTTCTCAACACAGAAAATTTCACAAACAGGAACGTTTCCGGCTTTAAACTTTATCTCAGTTACAAATATTCATGCATAAACTGGCAAAAATTTAAGATAACGAGAGTGCTTTTTTATCTGAAGAAGCATCGATGCTTGCTTCTCATTGGTCCATTTCTCTGTGTGAAATCTCGTATTCAAATGATAACACAAGTACGCCAATGATTTCTTTTAGATTGACAAGTAACCAAATAGCTCTGAAATAACCAATATATAATTTATCGTATATAAAAGATATTAGTGTAAATATTTTCTTTATTTTTTTTTATTTTCAAATATATCATTATGTTTAAATTTAAAGGATCGCCATTTTCATAGTGACTTTCCTATAAAACGTTTGTATATCGAAAATGTTTAACGCGAAACTTTTACCGTTAAGATTTGGACACTTCAACGTCGTGTAATGGTTAACAAGCTTGTCACGCTAGATCAGTTACGACTGAGTAGGGCGTTCGATCCTCATTGGGTGTTCCACACATTCGGCCTTGTGCCACATCTAAGCTACACTTCGGAAATTATTTGGACACTTCAACGTCGTGTAATGGTTAACAAGCTTGTCTCGCTAGATCAGTTACGACTGAGTAGGGCGTTCGATCCTCACTGGGTGTTCCACACATTCGGCCTTGTGCCACATCTAAGCTACACTTCGGAAATTATTTGGACACTTCAACGTCGTGTAATGGTTAACAAGCTTGTCTCGCTAGATCAGTTACGACTGAGTAGGGCGTTCGATCCTCACTGGGTGTTCCACATATTCGGCCTTGTGCCACATCTAAGCTACTCTTCGGAAATTATTTGAACACTTCAACGTCGTGTAATGGTTAACAAGCTTGTCTCGCTTGATCAGTTACAACAGAGTAGTGAATTATAATCTCCTCAAAGGTGAAGAAGAGACTTGAAGCAACAGAAATGTGTTTCTTCAGAAAAATGCTGAGAATATCATGGTCCCAATACATGAGCATCGACGAGGCTTTGGAGAAAATGAAAACAAAAAGGAAACAGATACTTAACATCAGGAAATGGCAGTTAAAATTTCTGAGGTACGTAATGAGGAAGAAGAGCTTGGAAAATCTGATACTCACAGGACAGATTGAGGGAAAAAGGGACAAAGGAAAGCAGCAAGTAACATACTTGATGAGCTTGAGAAAATGGGTGATAGATCAGGGTTTGGGAGAAATAACAGAGAGACAAAACGTATTAAGAGCTACTAGGGACAGAAAGATGTGGAGAGCCATGATCGCCTAGGGCATATAAAAGAAGACGACGCTTTCTACATGATAGATTAGTGTACACTTGTATTTTACGCTGGAAAACTGAAGCTTCCCAAAACCGTCTCCAACTGAGCCATCACTTTGGCAGAAATAACAATGATAATAAAAGGACAAAGCTTAATATCTACAAGGAACAGAAAGATGTGGAGGGCCATGATCACTTACGTTCTGAAGGAACACAGTACATAAAAGAAGTGAATTCAATACGTACCAGGTGTTCCATATTTTCGCCCTCGTGTAAAATTCAACTTTCACTTAGTAAATAGCTATATGAACTTTTTTGAGCATCTCTAGATCCAAAAATAAATTTGTGCTAATTTTTTGCTACGACCAATAGTTTTGCAATGATTGTAACAGCGAGGCTGGAATAAGTTTAAAGAAGCTTTGCAGGATGTTTTGGAAGCCTACAAAAATACTCTACTAGAGATCAGTAGATGAGGCGAACCATTAAATCCTCCGGTCGCATTCTAGGATTTTTAAGCCAGCTGCAGATGACGATGGAACTCATCATTCGTCATCGAAACATGTTGACGTACAAGACAGCATTTTGAGGGAGATCTAAGAACGGTAAAATAATTTCTCGCAAAAATTAACGGTAATATTTACATTACTCAGACTGTTATCCTTATTGCAAAATTCACAACATTTCGACTACGTCCTTCGTCAGGTGAGTGGAATTTCGAACCGAACCCTTTATTTTTGTTCACCGGGGTAGATCATTTTAGTTCCACGTGCCATGCCTCTACCAGATGTCTCTGTTATTTCCTTTCAACTCAAATCTCCAAATATTTTGGTCTTCCACTGCTGCAGTATTGAACTCACAACACTTTGGGTCTAGTCACTAGATCGAACCAACGTCTCTATCCAGTGGGCCATGTGTCTTTGACGACACACATGTACGAATTTTTCGGACATAAACATTATGTCTCATTTCTCCATTTTTTCACTAGTGCTCATATTGCAATATTTGCGTTATTATTATTTCATATTTTACCACAGCTTATATTTTTGCTATGTTTGGCACAATGATCACCATGGGCCGTTTCTAAACCCTCTTCGTCTCCATAAAAGAAATACTGTATAAGAACATTAAAAAAATTCATAATATACAATGTATAAAAGTAAGATTTCTGTTCATATATATATATATATATATATATATATATATATATATATATATATATATATATATATATATATATATATATATTATAAAATATATATATGCATAAAATATTGTAGCGAAGGAATCATATTTTTAAAAAATAATTATAATATAGCGAAGGAATTATATTTTTAAAAATAATTATAATATATATATATATATATATATATATATATATATATATATATATATATATATATATATATATATATATATATATAAATTTATATATATATATATATAGTTATACTGGATCTATTTCAGTAATTTATCAAAACAAAAGTGTACTGAACTGTTACGTTTTTTTACGGTATTTCCCAATTTTCGAATGAAAGAAATTGAAATTGTTGATAAACTGTCCGAAATTTATGCTTATTCTGTAGATTTTGATATGCATAATATATATATATATATATATATATATATATATATATATATATATTATATATATATATATATGTCTATATATATATATATATATATATATATATATATATATGTATATATATATATATATATAACTATATATATATATATATATATAAATATATATATATATACATATATATATATATGTATATATATATGTATATATATATATATATATATATAAATATATATATATATATAATATATATATATATATATATATATATATATATATATATATATATATATATATATATATATATATATATATAGTCCGACAAAGTAGTAAGAAACGAAATGCATTGCACGAAAACTTTTCCACTTTGTCATTCATCTTTCCTCCAAAACTGTTCTTGATGTATATATCGTTATCTCATATATATATATATATATATATATATATATATATATATATATATATATATATATATATATATATATATATAAGTAAATATAGATATATGTATAGATTTATATAGATATATAGATATACAAATAAAAAAAAAATTAAGGAAAGTGAAAGAAAGAAAATAAAAACTAATTTCAAATTTTTATCACATATCTTATTTGATCTTGCCGTCCAAAACGGAAATGACGTCAGATGATGATAGCACAGAAACTTAGAAACATTATTTTTAGCTCGGAGACGTTGGTACTGAAGGGAAAATAGTAGAGGACGTCATAAGTGCTTTTGAGCCAATACGAAAACAGGTCTTGGAGTTTGTTTATGCTAATAAAATATTGAAAGTGCAATAATAGAAAAGGGCAAACGAAACTAAGATTTCTTGAAACCGTTTTAGTCGAAGTGAAGATGCCTTTCGGTAAATGATAAAAAGAAAGGAATGCAGAGACGAAAAATGAAAGAAATAAAACAGTAAAAATATCAAGATTTTAAGGAAAAACGGAAAAAAAATGGACTGCATTAAAGATGAAAGAATGGAGAGAAGTTGATGCAAAAGATGATATGAGAGAGACGGTTTGAAGGAGAAATAAAAGGAATTAGGATGGAAAGGAGTAGGTATAGATGTATGAAGGAAAGAAAAGAATGAAAATGAATAAAAAATATCCAGTGAAAGAAAGAAAGATTGAATAAAATATAAATTAGGCATGGAGGGTTAAATCAAGTAATGTTTTAAAGAAAGAACGAAAGAAAGAACGAAAAAAGAAAGAAAGTCAGAAAGAAAAATAGGAAAGTAAAAAAAAGAAAGAAAGAAAGAAAAGAATGAAAGAAAAAAAGGAAGGAAAGGAAAGAAAAAGAAGGCTTGAATAAAAAGGAGAAACTAGACATGAAGGAATTATACAAATAATGTTTCTGCGAAAGAAAGAATGATAGAAAGAAAGAAAGAAAGAAAGAAAGAAAGCGAATGGTTGAATAAAAATGAGTAAAAAGTAGACCTGAAGGAATTATAGGAATAATGTCTTAAAGAAAGAAAGAAAGAAACAAACAAACAACCGAGAAAGAAAGAAAGAAAGTAAAACGAAAGATAGAAAAAGGTTGAATAAAAAACTTTAAACGCGAATGAATTCTACAAATAAAGTTTGAAAGAAAGAAACGAAAATGATAGAAAACTCATTGGATAAAAGGAGCGATGTTTGAAACAAATGCTTTTAAATAATTAGTGTTAGAAAGAATGGTTGACTAAAAAAAGAAGAAGTAACGAAGACCTGAAAGAAATACAGTTTAGAAGAAAGAAAGAAGAAAATTGAAAGTTAGAATGAAGAAAGAAAAACTAAAGTAAACAAGAAACAGAAACATGGCCGAAAAAAGAATTGAAGAATTGAAACGAAATAATGTTTCAATGTAAAGAAAGAAAGAAAGGATGTTAGAGAAAAAGAAAGTCCCCCCTCCAAAAAAAAAAAAAAAAAGAAAAGAAAATGAAAGAAAACGTAAGAAAAAAATGGCTGAATTAAAGAAAGAAATACTGAAAAAAATATGGTTTCCATGGTACAAGGTAAGAATGATTAAAAGAATAAATGTAAAAAAATAAAAGAAAACGAAGGAAAAATGTTAAATAAATGAAAGAAAGAAAATAAAGATATAATGTTTAAAAAAAGAAAATACAAAAAAGAAAAAAAAGGAAATAAAATTATAAATGACTGAAACACTGTCGCAATGGAAGAGTGAAATAATGGCCGAAGGCAAGAAATAAGAAGGAAGAAAAATAATTGAACAAAAAAAGAATCTGTGTTTATATTTCAGACATTACACATTATGAAATGGACAAAGTCCGAGAATTATTTTAAGACATTTTTATGTTTATACATTCTTTTTTATAAATACAAATATTTCAGTAAATGCTCTGTTTTATAATAAACAGTATTAACGACATTTACCGGCCATTTGTCCATTTCATAATGTGTGACGTCATTTGTTTACATTTGGATACGCATCGAGCAGATATGAATGTACGTGAGAAAATCATGGAAAACTGTAGTTTAAAAACAGTAAAATCGACCGGCTGAATGGTACTTTCACCAGATTCGAAAGCTTGCAGATCGATGGCAGAAAGTCTTGGAAAATGAGGGTCTTTATTTTGAGGAATAATTTTTGTTGTTTTTGTTATTACTTGGCGAGTAAAATTTCAATTTTTTGCAAGTGCTTACGAACTTTTGGAACAACCTAATAGATTATAACATACGTGTCCTTCTTGATGTATTCGAGGGAATGATATGATTTACGGCTCCGCTTGGCCTGTATGACTTCATTTACTTCATTTATACGGGAGACTATTTACCTCATATTTGTTATTGCCATCACATCCTTTCTGCTCTTTTGCGCTACGGCCATCATCAAGTGTATGTCGATCCGTCGGACAATTCTCTGTGAAGAACTTTAAACCTTCTATTGAGTGTTGGTGTGTTAACCATCGCTAACTGCATTCATTTAACCCAATGAACATCGATTCGTGAATTTGGTGACATATTCATTTGAGATCAACCTCTGGGCCAGGCAGTGTGTACTTGGACTCTCTGGAAACAGGACGAGCAATAACTGAGCTTTACTAAAAATAAGAACAACACAAGCTATCTCCAGACATGGGTAGTGGAATGAAAACAATCTAGCCCCGAAGATTAAATAAAGGGTTTAGTTCGTAATACCCTTTAGGTTATACGGATTGACATACACCTGATGAAGGGCGGAAGGTACAACGGCCGAAACGTTGTGATAGCAACAAAGATCAGGACAGTAATCCACGTGGAAATATTAGGTTGGTGCAAAAATAATGACGTAATAATGTCGTTTTTTGACGTTAAAAATACGTCAAAAAACGACATTATTACGTCATTATTTTTGCACCAACGTAATAGTATGAATAATGATAACCCTTCATCCTAGAAATTCAACAGATTTATATGACTGTGTACAGATATAGATCTTCGATCAGCTCGATATATTCAGAACTTGGTTCAATAAAAGAATATCTGAAAAAATAATTTTAAAGGAAATACTGAAAAATACTGAAAATGTTTGAAAGAGGACAGGAAAGAAAAAGAAAGACTTAAAGAAAGGAAGACCGTAGATTTCAAAACCGGGAAATAAAAATAGAAGAAAAAATTACAAGATAAAATGGTCCAGCGTCATTCCAGGGGATTTCGCTGACCGAGTCGCTTTTGGAATTGTCATTTTTTTAGTCTTATACTAGCAGCATGGCCGCCGTCGCCCGTGCTTGATTCAAAAATCATACGACTCATACAGCAATCGCTATCACTTGACTTGAAATATTTTTGCCCTTCCTTGCCTTTAAAGCAGTACCCTTTTCTGTGCTGATGCTGCTAGATGCCTTACTTCTTGCCTATCTCCCACTGCGATTTTTTTTTCTAAGCTCTCTACTAAACATTAAATGTTACGAAAAAAGAACTAAACAAAATGAACACAAAACGATCAGCTTTAAAAAAGGACTCGTAACTGGAAAAACCGAATGAAAAAAGAATGTTAACAACAAATACTTTTTCACACCCAACCCAGTTCTGCGGAATCAGAATCAACGTTGAGTTTAAGCAAGCGAATGAACCAATTGGAGATAAGTCCCATGTAGATTTAAATTTTTCCTGTTTGTGACGAATGCAGCTATCGATTTATTTTATTTTATTTTATTTTATTTTTGCATGCTAGCATGCTAGTTAACATTCGTGGCAGCTAGCTATAGCCTCTCGCCCTGGACATTAGAAAATAGCCGTAAACTACATGAAAACTGCCGTAGAAGCATGAAAAAATCGATTATTTCCACTATCGATGGGAGTTGGAAAATGCAAAGTCAGTCTTGGCCTTCCGGCTAACTTGGAGCATGTGCATGTAAATTTTGGTGCAAATCCACCGAAAATTGCGGCTGTACATTAGTTACACACACACACACACACACACACACACACACATCCTGCCTTTTATAGATAGAGATTATGAAGCCTAAGCCTCCGTGAAAGCTTGTTATTTAATTAGCTAAATAAAAGTCAGTGAACCCTGGAAGACTAAATTTCTATTTATCTAAATCGATATTTGCCACACATATCAAAAGCTTCGAATGACCGGAGCTTAAAATTATTCCCCCTTCGCTGTAACTGAACATGTTTTCTTTCTTTTTATGTGCCGTGTCTTTTTAGGACGTGGGCGATCAAGGCTCTCCATTTTCCCCTATCCCTTGTGGCTCTGAATAGGTTTCGTTCTTCCACCTCCCCGGGACCACGTTCTGTCATCCACTTGCTCAAGGCCGTCAGGTATGTCATGCGTTGTTTTCCCTTGTCTCTCTTTCCCTCTATTCGACCTGTCAGTATCAGATTTTTCATTGGCTAACAACTGAACATGTGCTATGCTTAATAGTGAGCTGCAGGCGGTTCAAATAAAATTCTTGTCGTAAGACAAGGATGCGTCTTCTCAGCGGATTTATTTAACTTACACTTTTAAAATAAGATACGCAGATGACCCTATGTTGAAAGAAAGCACATGAAGAAAAACAGTCAGGACAAAAAAAAAGGAAATTAGGAAGAAAAACGCAAAAATCACTTCAAAATTGAATATTGATCTCACATGATCCGGTCCTTCTGTTGTATATTAAAAGATTCTTGATAAAATCCAAAAAAGAATCAGCAATATTAATAGTCTTGACCTGGCTTCTCGGCTCCAGTAACGTATCTTCCCTCTGCTTTTTTTTATACACACATTCATGGTAACTATTCGGGTGTACTCTTCGTTAGGTTATCTAGACTATGAATTTCAGCACAGTACTAGATTGGCCTCAGGGTCTCATCAATTTACTGTTGAATTGGCTAGATTTAACCGTAAGTTCTATGTCAGCATTTTCTTTTCACGCACTTCTCGCTTGTGCAAATGTTCCGGATTCATACTTTCCAGCCAACTTTGATCTTCAAAATATTAAATGCAATGTCAATCGTTATCTACTGTTCTCCTCAATACACTTCTATCGTTTCTTAATAATGTTTCCCTTCTCTTTTATTTTTCATTCTTTCACACTCAGTAACCGCTTGTGTCTTAGTGGCTTGCATGGGGCTATATGATCAAAAAAAAATTAATTATAGTAATTTGAAGAAAATTAATTATAAGTTCATGGCTTCGAGGGATATTTAGCATTTTTAAATTATTTACTCAGTTTTTTTATTTTTATTCTTTTATGCTGCCATAACATTTTTCGCCGGTCGTTTCTACTTTATTACTTAGCTCTGTAATCCTTAAAAAAAGAGAATGGCCTGTTATTTCATATAAAATATTTTGGTAAATAGAAAAGAAAAGAAGCCTAAACTATCAAAGGATTTCTCTTCTAAAATAAATACAAAAAACTCCGTCAAAAATTATTCCACCATATCAAAAAGTATTGGCATTTTTGTTATGGTAAAAGAGCTAGAGTACGCATGATGAGGGCGCTTGGCACATTTTGACCTTCACTTGTCTTTCTCGTATACAAAGTATAACCTTCTCACTCACTTGTGTAGAGTGTGTTCATTTCACCACACCACAGAGGATTCATCAGTGATCATGTCTGGTTAAGTAGTTTTAGACTAAACACAAAATTTCCCAATTCAGACAACCACCATATTCCCCAGATCTCGTCGCTTACGATTTTACTTCCTTACAAAAATTAAATCCAACTTGAAAGGAACAAGACTTCAAGATATCGAGGAAACCTAAGAGAATGTGATGAGGCAGCTGTTCGTACTCCAAAAAAGGAGTCCAGGAATGCTTCCATCAATTGTCTGCGGCTTCAGAAGGAGTTTACTTCGAAGGAGATTAAATGGCGAATTGATATATGTTGCAGCTTTCTTTTTATATAGTTACCTCCCCTATATTTTCGATACCTAAGGTTTGAAATGAATTTTTAAAAATAAAAGAGCATTTTTGAAGATTTCATTTTAGCTTTCATTAAAAGCTAAATTATTAAATTCCCTATTTCCAGTAAGCAAAATTTCCTGGAGTATTTCGAATAAAAATTATATTGATTGGAATCGCAACATTGCTCGCTTTCAAAAACCAGCCATTTTTGACACATTTTGACATATTTGTAAACAAAAGTCAATTCTCGGTTTAAAAATCTTCCAAAAATAAAATATATTTTTCTAAAACTTTATTTGAAGAATATTAGCTGATTTAAAGTATAATTAATATGATTTGAAAAAAAATATTTATTTTAAGTTTAAAATAACAGAGAAATGGATTTTAAAACAAACGGTAGCGATGATTGCGCGCTTATCACCGTCGCTTGTCACTTGTAGATCACTTGACAAGTGATGATAAAACCTGTCAGCACCTTTACTGTCAGTTTAAGAAAATGACGGATGAGCGCCTTTTTTATATATAATTTTTAAGTACTCAGCAATCTTAAAAATGTTGGAAAATATTCTCCGTAATCTGATTTTAAGAATGTTGTATTATAAGTTGCTATATACATCGCTCTTATTTTCTGATTATGTCGTGTATGGTCGACCATACTTTCAAACAGGAGGCAAATTACATAATATTTTATATATTAATAGTAGTACTCGTTTGGAAAATGTTATTGTTTAACCCGCTATATAATTTAGCAGTTAAAACTAAAATAGGAAAAATGTTTTTCAAATTACTTAAAGAGAATTTCCTAACGACAAACATATTGTATAAAATTTTCGATAAAACCTATGTTAAACTAAGTTATAATTGCATGCCAAAAATGACTAACTTAATTAGTAAGTATAATAGGAAAAAATCATTGACAAACCACACACCAGCACCCCTAAGTGTAAGTGTAGAAATAAGGACGCCTGTCCGCTTAAGGGCAGGTGCCAACAGGAGTGTGTGGTTTACAAAGTCGAAATGCATAGAAATAAACCTAATAATATTGATAAGAACCTCAAAGTTTACATACGATCCACCCAGGGTAGCTTCAAAAAACGTTACTACAACCACCTAAGTAGTTTATTTTTAGATTCGGAGCAGATTTTCAAGATATGACTAGTAGTTTGAAAAAAAAAACTTGATGATTTACATTTTCCAAGGAGATCTGCTAATACAACAAATTTTGAGTTAGCAATATAATTTATCGAAATTTCATGAAATTAAGTAACTGGGGATAACATTTAAAACAAAAGATTTTTTGCCAAGATTTTTTGAAAAAATGATTTCAAAATTAATTTCACTCATTTGTGAATATGTCTTGAAAGTTTCATTAAAATCCAACAATTATTTGATTTTTGCAAGAATTTCCAAATCAATGTTTTTCACCAGTAAAAAGAGCAAAAACATTAATCGTAAATATTGTCGACCGCTGACGTAAAATGAAAACAAGATTTTTAAATAAAAATTCGAACATTCTAGAAAGGACTAAAAATTTAATAAAATAAAAAAAAAATTGCTTTGTTCTTTCTTCGTAATTATAAATTTTGACGTTAAAACTTTGTTTTCATTAAGTTTGGGGACTTTTTTCATCATGCTATGCTGCTTTTTTTTTCTTTTTTTTTTTTCCACGAGCAAGTGGAAGTACCTATTTTTATAGCACGAGTCCCGATACACTATTTTCATTATTCGGACTATTGTCCTAATCTTTGTCGCCATATTTATTACAACGTTCCGGCCGTTGTACGCTCCGGCCTACTTCAGTGGAATATCGAACTGAACCCTTTATTTTGCTCTAATTCCACGTGCCATATTTTAAATTCATACGCAGATGTACTCAAGGACACATGACAGTGGATAAATTCGTTTGTAAGATCCAGTGATAGGAGTGTGAGTTCAATACCCGGTTGAGGCAGTGGAGAACTTGAAGAGGGGTTTTAACAGGAAATAACTGATAACTGACATCCATTGGCACGTGGAACTAGAACAGTCTACTCCAGTGAGCGAAATAAAGGGTTCAGTTCGACATTCCAAACACATAAAGAAGGCCAGAGCGTACAACGGCAGAAATGTTGTAATACAAAGTTGTGGACAATAGTCCGAATAATGTAAATAGTGTACATAATACCTCATCTCAGACATATAGACAGATACTGAAAGGCCGAAACGTTGTAATAAATATGGCGATAAAGATGAGGACAATAGTCCGAATAATGTAAATCGTGTACATAATAGCTCATCTCAGAAATATAGACAGATACTGAAGTGCCGAAACGTTGTAATAAATATGGCGATAAAGATGAGGACAATAGTCCGAATAATGTAAATCGTGTACATAATAGCTCATCTCAGAAATATAGACAGATACTGAAAGTCCGAAACGTTGTCATAAATATGGCAACAAAGATGAGGACAATAGTCCGAATAATGTAAATAGTGTACATAATACCTCATCTCAGAAATAGAGACAGATACTGAAAGGCCGAAACGTAATAAATATGGCAACGAAGATGGGGACAATAGTCCGAATAATGTAAATCGTGTACATAATACCTCATCTCAGAAATATATACATGTCCCGATACAATTTTATTTATCAAACGTGGTATATTTATTCTATTCCAAACTATTATTTGCTCTACGCCAGATATGGTCTCCTATACCGCGTCCTCTTCTTCTTCCTCTTTAGACATGTTCCTTTTTTTTCTTTTATTTCCCGCATGGGATATAATAAATGCCCTGTGGGTTATCTGACGCGACAAAAATTTGATGAAGGGCGCAACAGCCGAAACAACAATAAAGAAGAGGACAATATTCCAAGTGTAAATAGCGTAAATTATGTTAACTCCTTACGCAGATTTCGTTACGTTCATCTTCGGACGAATAAATTTGGGGAAAAAAAATATCATTCAAAATTCTGTTATCGCCAGGAATATTTTTCTTTTGCTAGTGGGAAAATTATTAAATTTAAGTTGATATCGAAAAATGTATTCATACATGCAGCGGAAACTTGCAAGGAATGTCGATGGACTGTTTATTTCTGTAATGATCTAGTGCAGCCGACATTACAATCACAAATTCGTTTTGCTTAGGTAATTTGCTACCTGCCAATATTTAGTGTGTAATTATATATGTAATCAACATTGGAGATAAGAGCAGATAGATAGATAGATAGATAGATAGATAGATAGATAGATAGATAGATAGATAGATATAAACAGACTGTAGATAGATAGATAGATAGATAGATAGATAGATAGATAGATAGATAGATAGATAGATATGAGCAGACTGAGATAGATAGATAGATAGATAGATAGATAGATAGATAGATAGATAGATAGATATGAGCACACTGAGATAGATAGATAGATAGATAGATAGATAGATAGATAGATAGATAGATAGATAGATAGATAGATAGATAGATATAAACACACTGTAGATAGATAGATAGATAGATAGATAGATAGATAGATAGATAGATAGATAGATAGATAGATAGATAGATATAAACACACTGTAGATAGATAGATAGATAGATAGATAGATAGATAGATAGATAGATAGATAGATAGATAGATATGAGCAGACTGAGATAGATAGATAGATAGATAGATATGAGCACACTGAGATAGATAGATAGATAGATAGATAGATAGATAGATATGAGCAGACTGAGATAGATAGATAGATAGATAGATAGATAGATAGATAGATAGATATGAGCACACTGAGATAGATAGATAGATAGATAGATAGATAGATAGATAGATAGATAGATAGATATGAGCACACTGAGATAGATAGATAGATAGATAGATAGATAGATAGATAGATAGATAGATAGATAGAAATTAAAAGTATATTTGAAAACCGTTTCAATGTAGACTTTTTTTATTCTCCCAACACCGGAAGAACTAAATAAATTAAAATTATTTAATGAAACTTTAGCAACTGAATAATAAATTTAAGCATCCAACTGATTTTCACGCATAACATTTTGCATACCCAGTTAGGATATTTCATATCATTCATTTCCTCATATATATATATATATATATATATATATATATATATATGAGAGAGAGAGAGAGAGAAAGGTGGCAGAGAAAGAGGTACGTTAAAGGAAATAAGAGATATGCAATAAATGGGTTGCGGTTTGTTCTTAGATGTCCCCCTGCTGGGCTTTTGAAGACTGGTGCACGACAGTCCCACAGCGGGGTCGCAACTACTACGTAGCTCCAATCACCTATCTATCTATCTATCTATCTATCTATCTATCTATCTATCTATCTATCTATTACACTTTCATTTTCACACACACAGAGATATACACACACACGCGTACACACTGGCTCACTCACATTAGCTGAAATCAAATATAGAAAAAACATGACATTCGTTAAGGTCTAAAAAGCATCTTATGAAACAGGAAATGAAAAGGATTAAAAAAAAAGGAAGAAGAGGATGACTATAGTCCCCCCCCCACCAACAGAATCTTTCTTTCTCTCCCCAATTTTCTCACTTTACACTTTACGCACGCACGCACGCACGCACGTTATATATATATATATATATATATATATATATATATATATATATATATATACATAATTATTTATTAAAAAAAAATGATAACATAAATATGTTATAAAATCACTACAAAAATAGCCATTTTGTTTCAACATCCTCGGTGTCTTATCAAGTGATGACGTTGAATGCAACGTCATCACTTGATGAGACACCGAGGGTGTTGAAACAAAATGGCTATTTTTGTAGTGATTTTATAACATATTTATGTTATCATTTTTTAAAAAATAAATAATTATATCTGCTCTACTTTGTATTGAGCACTCTTTTAAGAATAGTAATTGTTGGTTATTGGAATTCATTCCATATACACCAATCATGTATTTGGGTATATATATATATATATATATATATATATATATATATATATATATGCATATATATATATATATATATATATATATATATATATATATATATATATATATATATATATATATATATATAATGTGCGTGTGCCTGCATATGTGTATGCTTTATTTGTCTTTAACTTATTATGCAAATCAGGTGCATTCTTTTATTTACATACAGCTTTCTCCCTGCTGTCTTATTTAATGAAATTCAAAATGGTTGGTAAAGTTAACAGTAGTTTATCCCCGAATCACACACACACACACACACACAGAAGAGGGGGTTGTCCAAGAATTCGCGCACCATCCTCGTCGCAGTGGAAGTGTAGACAAAGGTGTGAAGTCTGTCCGTTACCGGGAGATGTGTAATTATTTATAAAAAAAAAAAAATACATAAAAAATTGTTTTAATTAATACTCATCTTCATTTTTTTTCTGTTTCAGATTTGAATTTATTATGGGTGAGAAACTAACACTAGAAGAAAGATTTGAATTTTTTCCTTTTATGTTTGAAAGAGATGGAACGACACATCGCTCTGTTGCTTCAACCTCAATCACCCTGAGCGAGAGCAACCATTGATCCACACAACTGTCAGCCGTTTGATCAAATGCTTCCATGAAACTGGTTCAATTGCTGACCGTCAGAGATGTGGCCGACCAAAGAATGCAACCGATGAAGAAACATCCGCCATGGTCATGGCGAATATTGCTAAAAGCCCTGTGATATCAGTAAGGAGAATAAGCCGGGAGGTAACGATTAGAAAATCATCAGTGCATTATGACTCACAAATTTATCAGATCTATCCCCTCTTGACTATTTCCTTTTTTATGAAAACTTGGATGGTGCACAACTTCTGGGACACCCTGTATATGCATATAGGTGTGAAAATACCGTAAAAGTCAACCGAAACTGGAAACACGAAATAGAATAGCAAAAGAAAAAAATAAATGAACTCCTTTTATTTGCTGGGTGATCTCAAGCAATCTATCCGAAAAATATCTTACAGATGACTAGATTGATCAATATGCTTAAATTCAGGAATATTTGGGTAACATTTTATAAAATACATACGATTAAATGAAAAAATACTAGCATCTTATTAAAGAGACCTAGTTTAATGGTTAGCAAGGTTGCTTTCACTACATTAAGACTAGTGAGTTCGATTTTTATTCGGTTATCCAGATATTCGACTTGGTGCCACATTTAAGCTAAGCTTAGAAAATCTCTCTTAAAGGAACAAACCAGCAAAATCATCAAAAACAACAAAAAAGAAATAAAGCAATACACTGTAAGGTATAATTTCGTAAACTGTCAAACCTTAAAAATCAATCATATATCGACAAAATCCGAAGAAGTGTTTTTTTTTAATCGAATTTACCCACTGCAAGGCAATAAAGTCACTAAGACACAAGTGAATACCAGTGCGAAAGAATTAAAAATCGCAAACATTATCATGGAGCGAGAACGATATAAAACTAATGAAGAAGACAGAAGGTAACAATTGACATTGCATTTTAATCTTTGAAGATCAAGTTTGACTGAAAACCATCAAAGCCGGAAGAGAGTTCCACAAATGAGAAAAGAAACTATTAGCATAGAATTTACGGTTAAACCAGCTCAACTACAAATTGATGAAACCTGCTCTTAAATTCTTATTACCGTAACGAAGAGTTCATCTGAACAATTACCATAAAAATATTTATAGAAAATACACAGGGAAGCGACATTATAGCGATGGAAAATAGACTGACGCCGAAATGCCAGGTTAGGACCAATAATATTGCTGATTCTTCTTTAGATTTTATCAAGAATCTCTAATTATACAGCAGCAGCAGCACAAAGCCATATTCAGTTGATTTCCTTACATTTATTTGATATGCTAATAGCATTGGGTAAGGTATGCACAGATTTATAAGCTTCCAATCATTTACGAGTCTTCAGTAGGACAGACTGGCTCCGATAACCTTGGGTAACAACAGGTTTAGAAAAAGATAATATTATTTTTAATCATCTCCTGCCCACCATGCAAGGTAATAAAGCCACTGAGACACAAGTGTGAAAGAATAAGAAAAAAGAGAAACATTATTAAGGATCGAGAACAATAGAAGAGTAATCAAGAAGAAGGTAGATAACGATTGGCATTGCATTTAAACTTGTTAAGATCAAAAATTAGCTGAAAAGTATGGAACCGGAAGACTGTTCCACAAGCGAAAGGTGCGAGAAAAGAAACTATTAGCATAGAATTTACGATTACATCTTGCCAGCTAAACTATAAATTGATGAGTCCTTGTTGCCAATCTAGTACTGCGCTTAAATTAATAAAATCTATGTACGATAGCGAAGATCTCATCCGAACAATTACCATAAAAGTATTTCTAGAAAAGGCACAGGGAAGCTGCGTTACAACAATGGGAAAGAAACTGAAGCCGAGATGCCAGATCAGGAAAATAATATTGCGGGTTCTTTGGATTTTATCAAGAATCTTAAATATATATATATAGAGAGAGAGAAGAAGCACCAAAGCAGATCTTTCTTATTCTTTCTTTCTGTTTTTCTTTCTTTCTAATTTGTTATTTTCTTTCTTTTCATTCGACATTTTCGTTTTTTATTCTTATTCGTTCATTGATATTAACTTTCTTTCTTTTCTTTCTTTCATTCTTTCTTTCTTTTCTTTCTTTCTTTCTTTCTTTTCTTTCTTTCTTTCTTTTCTTTCTTTCATAATTTATTTTCTTTCATTATTTCTTTTCTTTCTTTCTTTCTTTTCTTTCTTTCCTTATTTCTTTTCTTTCTTTCTTTTCTTTCTTTCATTATTTCTTTTCTTTCTTTCTTTCTTTCTTTCTTTTCTTTCTTTCATTATTTCTTTTCTTTCTTTCTTTTCTTTCTTTCATTATTTCTTTTCTTTCTTTCTTTCTTTTCTTTCTTTCATTATTTCTTTTCTTTCTTTCTTTCTTTCTTTCTTTCTTTCTTTCTTTTCTTTCTTTCATGATTTCTTTTCTTTCTTTCTTTCTTTTCTTTCTCTTCTTTCTTTCATGATTTCTTTTCTTTCTTTCTTTTCTTTCTTTCATGATTTCTTTTCTTTCTTTCTTTTCATTCTTTCTTTCTTTTCTTTCTTTCTTTTCTTTCTTTCATTATTTCTTTTCTTTCTTTCTTTTCTTTCTTTTCTTTCTTTCTTTTCTTTCTTTTCTTTCTTTCATTATTTCTTTTCTTTCTTTCTTTTCTTTCTTTCTTTCTTTCTTTTCTTTCTTTCATTATTTCTTTTCTTTCTTTCTTTTCTTTCTTTCATTATTTCTTTTCTTTCTTTCTTTTCTTTCTTTCATTATTTCTTTTCTTTCTTTTCTTTCTTTCATGATTTCTTTTCTTTCTTTCTTTTCTTTCTTTCTCTTCTTTCTTTCATGATTTCTTTTCTTTCTTTCTTTTCTTTCTTTCATGATTTCTTTTCTTTCTTTCTTTTCATTCTTTCTTTCTTTTCTTTCTTTCTTTTCTTTCTTTCATTATTTCTTTTCTTTCTTTCTTTTCTTTCTTTTCTTTCTTTCTTTTCTTTCTTTTCTTTCTTTCATTATTTCTTTTCTTTCTTTCTTTTCTTTCTTTCTTTCTTTCTTTTCTTTCTTTCATTATTTCTTTTCTTTCTTTCTTTTCTTTCTTTCATTATTTCTTTTCTTTCTTTCTTTTCTTTCTTTCATTATTTCTTTTCTTTCTTTTCTTTCTTTCTTTTCTTTCTTTCATGATTTCTTTTCTTTCTTTCTCTTCTTTCTTTCATTATTTCTTTTCTTTCTTTCTTTTCTTTCTTTCTTTTCTTTCTTTCTTTCTTTCTTTCTTTCTTTCTCATCTGCCAATTTCTTATATTTCCATATTCTAGATTTTCTCTACGTTTTCATTATTTGCCCTTCTTTCTTTTTCTTTATTTTATTTAATTGCTATCACCCCATGCAAGGCGGTAAAGCCACTAAGACACAAGCGGTTACAGAGTGCGGAAGAATTAGGAACAAAAACATTAATAATGAGCGGGAAGAGGAAAGAGTAATCAGGAGGAGAACAGTAGATAGCGATTGATATTGCATTTAAATTTTTTGAAGGCTAAATTTGCTGCATAGCATGGAGACGGAAGCGAGTTCTACAAGCGAGAAGTGTGAGAAAAGAATCTCTTAACATAGAACTTACGGCTATATCTAGCCAGCGCAGCTGTAAATTGAGGAGACCTTGGCACCAGTCTAGTACTGAGGTTAAATTCAAAAAGTCTACGTACCCTAGCGAATAGCTCATCCGAACAATTACGATGAAAGTATTTACAGAAAAGACACAGAGAGGCAACCTTACGGCGGTGGGAGACTGACTGAAGCCGAGCCGCCAGATCAAGCCCAATAATATTGCAGATTCTTCTTTGGATTTTATCAAAGAGCACATGGAAAGTGAAAAGAGTAACCAGGCGGACAGTAGATAGCGATTAACATTGTATTATAATTTTGGCAAATTAAAGTTATCTGGAAAGCATGGAGTCAGACGGGAGTTCCACAAGCGAGAAGTGCGACAGAAGAAACCGTTAGCATAGAACTTACGGTTGCATCTAGCCAGTTCAACTGTAAACTGATGAGATCTCGACGCCAGTCTAGTGTTGTGCTTAAATTCAAAACATCTACGTACCATTGCGAAGAGCTCATCTGAACAGTTACCATGAAAATATTTACAGAAAAGACACAGGAAAGATACGTTACGTCGATGAGAAAGTATCTGAAGCCGAGGTGCCAGGTCAGGATCAATAATATTGCAAATTCTTCTTTGTCTGCAATGTTTTCGGTACTGACGTGCCATCTCGATTTCAGTCATTTTCTCACGTGACGTGGCTCCCCTTTGTCTCATCTCTAAAAATTTTCATGGCAATTGTTCTAAGTTTCCTACCTTGATAAAAAAAAAATACAGATAAAAAAAAACAGTACTGAAAGTAAATTCGGCAAACGAACACAATAATCACTACAAAAATTATTATAATTCCATAACTTCGAGAGATTTTGAAAATATTTACACTTTTATTCATTTTTTATCTAGTCTTCCTACCATAAATAACTTAGCTTCGCCGTTCTTTCCTAAAGATTTATAAACATTACTGTCATTGCTGATGACATCAGCTTTCAACTTGGGATCTACGCTGACGACACAACAATCTACACATGCCTCGAGAGTGAGGTTTAATATTAGGTTAGTGCAAAAATAATGACGTAATAATGTCGTTTTTTGACGTTAAAAAATACGTCAAAAAACGACATTATTACGTCATTATTTTTGCACCAACCTAATATTAAACCTCACTCTCGAGGCATGTGTAGATTGTTGTGTCGTCAGCGTAGATCCCAAGTTTCATGGTAATTGTTCAAATGAGCTATTCGTTATGATACCGAGAGTTTTTGAATGTAATATATATTAAGAAGGCCGGAGCGTACAGCAGCCGAAACGTTGTAATAAATATGGCGACAAAGATGAGTACAATAGTCCGAATAATGTAAATAGTGTAAAATTCAGTCCATTAATCATCTGAGAGACGCCTCGTTTCCTTCCATTAGCATGACCGATGCTATCCTCCGGGAAAGAAACACTTTGCGTCTTCTCGAGCTCACGTTCTCTGCTGATATGAGGTAGAAAGACTATAATGAATCCATTGTTAGGTCAGCTGCTAAGAAAGTGGGTACACTATGACGGGCGAGACAATTCTCTCCAGAATCTATCATACATATTTATAAGTCTACCATAGTAAGAATATGACTGCCACATGTGATCCATTGCCATTGCTTCAACACTTTCTCATCGCCATAACGTATCTTCCCTGTGCCTTTTCTATAAATACTTTCATGGTAATTGTTCGGATGAACTTTTCGCTATGGTACGTAATCTGTTTTAATTTAATCGCAATACTAGACTGGCGTCAAGCTCTCATCAATTTACAGTTGAACTGTCTAGATATAACCGTAAGTTCTATGTTAAGAGATCCTTTTCTTACACTTCTCGCTTGTAGAACTCTCTTCCGTTTCCTTGATTTCAAGATAATTTTAATCTGAAAAAAAAATAAAATGTTCACCTGATTACTCTTTCGTCTTCCCGCTCATCATTGTTTCTTTTCCTAATTCTCCTACACCCTGTAGCCCCTTGTAGTTTAGTGGCCTTACTCTCCTGCTTGGGGTCATCCCGATTTAAAAAAGAAAAGAAAAGACACATTCAGTAATGGACATATCGAGGAGTCGTCAACTTTCCCAGCAGCAGACCTAGCAATTGATTCTATATAATCTTTCCATTTTCCTGTCAGCGGAAAACTTTCGGATATAAACATTTTTGCATTTCGGTTAAATTATTGCTCGATTCATAAATTCTAAATACCATAGCGAATAGTTCATCCCAACAATTACCAGGAAAGTATTTATAGAAAATGTCAATGGAAGCTACATAATGGCGATGGGAAAATGATGACCAATATCATTGCAGATTCTTCTTTGGATTTTATCTAGCTTTGAAAACACAGCAATATATATACGTGGAATGAACTGGAAAGACTGTCACATTAAAGACTTCGGAATATATATATATATATATATATATATATATATATATATATATATATATATATACACGGTAGAGTAATGGA
>OZ010596.1:14192753-14200253 GCA_963932145.1 Acanthosepion lycidas | reverse complement strand
ATCACAACAATTTTAAACTTTCTATTTTTTATTCTAAGTACAGGGTGAGCCCAAAAAACGGGAATTTTTGAAGTGCGTTTTGCCAGACATGAGCAAGTAGCAACACTGCGAGACAGTGACCTTGAGCAAGTAAACATTTCGCCATTTAGAATTCAAGATGAAATTCACAGTATCCCAGCTGAGATGTTGCAGCAGTCAATGAGGAATCTCAACAGCAGATTTCAAGAATGCATTCGTACAGGAGGACGCCATCTGCAGGACGTAATTTTTAAAAAATGAAAATTCCATCATTGTTTCTTCAATGGCATGTTTTAAGGTTTCAGTTACTATGAATAAAATATTTTTCTTCCATCACTCTTGGTTTTATTGGATTGTTAAAATGTTCCCGTTTTTTGGGGATCACCCTATATAAGCGTCCTTTTTACTTCCATTTTTATTATAAAAAAAATTCCTCGTTATAGACAAGTTCAGTCCATGGTATTCTGAGCATCCTTCTGTAGAACTACATATCTATTGCCTAATGCTCTTTCTTCATTTGTGAGGCGATTGTCCAGCACTCACTGCCATTCATGATAGTAGGGAGAATAATTGGCTTTTACTACAACAGCATGTCGAATAAAAAGAGAAACCATTTGGGTATAATATGCACTCATGTATAATGCACAAAACTAACATTCAGCTACGAAATTCATATGTATAATACGCAGAATTTATATATAAGAATTTATACAGCTTACATTATGTGTTAAATGACGTAGTTCATACAATGCTTAGAGCAAACGTGCAGAAAAATTCATGAGCAAATGCAAATGGCTTGCGGCATTCATAAGATCGTAGGAAGATAAACAAATTGATAACGAAAGATACATTCCAGTATAACAGCGTAAATCAGTGTTTCTCAACCTTTTTAAGCAACGACACGCCTAGGAGAAAATGAAAATATCTCGGCTTATTTAGAAAATTTTGAAAAGGTATACATTTTAAATTTATGAGATAAAACCATATATTTAAGAAATTGGGGAAAAAAAACAAGAAAAATTAGTCTTGTAAAAAAAATCCTTAATTACAGATTTTTAATTAAACATGCATCAATGAAGAATTGCTGCCTAAATGCACATTATTTAAAGTGTAATTGTCTATTTAGCCTATAAAATTTATTTGTTACATTTTATTTCAGGTTCTAGCGACAAAATAAAATTTAAAACAGACTATTCATAAAAACCCAATATTTCCAAAACCTTTAAATTGTGTACGCCGTTCTGGGAATGACGATAAACTACATCCGCGCCCTGGGTAAGATGATAAACTACATCCGCATCCTGGGTATGACGATAAACTACATCCGCGTCCCGGGTATGACGATAAACTACATCCGCGCCCTGGGTAAGATGATAAACAACATCCGCGTCCTGGGTAAGATGACAAACTAGGTCCAACAGCAAGGCCTCTGATCAAAAGGTTTTGAGGAGCGTGGAACCACCTCTTAATTCTGGTGTTCCCATGTCCACTCTGATCCGGGGTGGTAGCAACTGTTAGGGTCCCCGCCATCGGCAAATAGTTAACACCCAAACTTGTGTAAAATAGGTTTTAATACCAGAAATACTTTATAATAAAAAAATTATTACCAACAATAATTTTTGAAGGAAAAATTATTATCAGCAATACTTTAAAAAAGAAATACCAGTAATACAAACAGCTATACATTCTTTGAAAAACAACTGGAGAATATTACTAAGTGAGTAATTAAAAAAAAAAAGGTTTTACGAAAATAAAACCATCCAAGATTGTAAATTTCCTAAAAGAAGTTGGATTGTACTCAAAAATATGATATACATATATACCTTTTTTTTACCAAATTATCGCCATAAATCTATTTCAAAAAATTTGTTGGAATTAAATGACCACTAATGTTTGTGAAGTGGACTCGACCAATGTATACTTGTACTGCTGCCGGTGAATACCCGAGAGAGAGAGTGAGTAACAAATATACACTGATAGAGTGATACAGTGAACAGTGAGAGAGTAAGAGTGTGAGGTAACAGCTTTGTAGGAGTCACAGTTGCGAGCACGTAGACTCAGAAGGAAGTCATACTTCGATACTGAATTTCCCAGACTGTATATATATATTATTGTTGCTACTAACCGCATTTCTGGATCTACTAACCGTATTACCAATTGTATTATTACATCAATACATTTATTTGCTATATTTCATTCCTGCGTTTGTCATTCATTTTGAGACCGGATTTCATCCCGGAATCCACAACAACTTGGATCTAAATAAAGCTTCTATACCCAGGTTTTTGGGACAGCTTCACGTAGAGTTCTGACAGAATCATCATTACCCAGTATTGGCTCAATACGGCCATCTTGAACCTTCTGGAACGACACATTGACCCAACTTTCCTTGCAGTAGATGCAGCTATTGATTCGATGTAGTTGTTCCACTTCAAGTCAGTTGAAAACGTGAGTCCAAGAAGGCGCAGCGTGTTGCTCTCCAGGAGTCATCCATGCTGATGGTGGGCAAGAAAATTTCTCCATGGTGGTTAAATGACAGCAGTTTAGTTTTGGAGACATAAAAATTTACAAGCCATTTCCTGCCCCAGTTAACCACTGGTTGGGGGTCCCTTTCAAGAGCAGTGGCCAAGTTTAGCTCTGACGGATTTTGCTGTAGAGACAGGAGTATATGGCAATCAGCATAAATGTTTACTTGGGATCTGATGACATCAGAGAGATCATTGGATTGAACTAAATCAAACACCCATCCAGTAATAGAGTAGCCCTGGAGCTTACGTACAAAACCAACGTATCAAAACCTGTTAAACGCCTTCGAGATATCTAGAACCCCCAGCTCGAGTTTCGCCGTTATTATCAAGAGCTTGCTATACAGATTCAGTGACGAGAAGACTACACTCAACTGAAGATGAAATGAGGTTCTGCATATCGCACATTTGACCAAACATTGAATTAATCGTGAAAAAAAAAAACCAGGCACAGGTTTCACACTAAATAAGCTGCACGAATTTCATGTTGTGTGTGTATTTTTAAAAAAATCTATGGTTTTATTTCATAACATTTAAATATATACCCTTTAAAAATTTTGCTAAGTGTGCCGCGATATTTTTCATTTGCATCTAAGTTTTGATTTTAAATTAGTCAGACAGATCTATCCGCACGACGGATGAACCGTTATTGTTTGTTATGTCATTCATCTAGCACACTGATCCTCAACCGCCATGCTGCGGCACACGAGTGTGCAGCGCGATCCGCTTAAGTGTGCCGTGAAATATTTAGACGACCAAAGAATACAAAGACTAACATGCGAAGGTAAAGACTAATTAGATTAAAAATCCTTCCATAAATGTTCCTTTTAATACTGTACCTCAGTTATGTGAAGAAGGAGATCGAGGGCTCAAAATAAAACATTTTGACAGTACCTTTTGATACATTTTAGATTTCAATACGAAAGGAAAATCCCATATTATCTAAAATGGCTTTATCAGTTTTACTGCAATTTTCTACTTATTTATGTGAATTAAGCTTCTTAACCCGGGTTGGTAGCACCTGTTTGGTTCCCTTCTATGGGCAAATAGTTAATCCCCAAACTGGGGCCAAAACACTATGAAAGTGTAAAAAGAGGTTTTAGTATTAGCAATACATTTTTGTAAAAAAATATTACCAGCAACGAATTTTTGAAGAAAAAAATTATTACCACCAATACATTTTTGAAACATTTGCAGCAATAAAAATATTGTCGGCATTAAATAACCCATTGAGGTTGATATGCCATAAAACAAACCAGACCAAACCAATATATACTGACATAGATAGATAGATATGAACAGTTTGAAAGGAAGACATTTAGATAGATAGATAGATAGATAGATAGATAGATAGATAGATAGGTAAGTCACGCTACGTTGGTGGGAAAGTGACTGAAGTCGAGATAATAGGTCAGGGTCGATTACATTTACAGACCCTTCTTTGAACCTCGAGATATACGGCAAGAACACCAGACCAGATATGGCAGAAGTATTCAATGCACGGATGAATGGTAGATTTATAAATGTGCAAGAAAGATTTTGACGAAAGGAATTGTCTGGCGAACCAAATTTTCTTGCAGTATACCTAGCAACTGATTCAATCTAATCACTCTACTTCGTGTCAATGAAAAACGTGAGTGCAAGAAGGCGCAAAGCATAGGCCATTGATATAAATTTTCTTCGGTTATTTTGCTATATAGCGTGAAGAAAGCTCATATATACTTTTCATGTATAACACGCACTACAAACATTTAGCCTGAAAAATTACGATATACACGAGTAATATTACTGTACGATATTTTGGTCCCAAATCAAATGCGAAAGTGTCCCCGAACGATTTCATAAATAAATATTTGTTTAGATTTATGAAAGATAATCTTAATCCGATTATAGCTGCATAAAATAAATTGAGCTTAAATCATAATTACGCACACACAGACACACACACACACATATATATATATATGTGTGTGTGTGTGTGTATTTAGGCAGCATATCTTCATTCAAACATGGTTCATTGAATAATATAGACATAACGTGCACATTTATTCATATAATGATCCTTTCCAGTTCTCTAATCAGTTTCTTGATTTCATTTTATCATCATTGTTCAACATGTTTCAATATATCAGACTGATGAGCTGTAAAACAGGGAAACAATCTGTCAGTAGATGACAATATATATATATATACATGTTCCTGAAAAAATTATTTCGGTTGAGCTCTTCGGGGAAAAAGTAACTTTGTAAATAGTAACTGTTACTGCTGCTGATGCAAGACTCTTCGTTAAGACGAGTCGAGTTCTCCGGATACTGGCGTGTTTGTCTAAAAAATAAATACGTCTAAATTCATTTTCATTCTTGCCGTGCGCCATTGACTTAGAGGTAAAATCTCCGACTGATACCCAGTCAGTCGTGTTTCGATCCCAGCTTCAGGCAATCGGATATCTAGCCACACGGATGAGCTGCTAAACAGTCTATCTGTGGATGACTATATATGTAAGTATATAATAGTAATTGGTAGGGATGATTAAGAGTATTTTAATCTAAAGAGAGTTCAATGTAAGTTGTAGAGCAAAGTTTTTATTATTATTATGTATGTATATGAAATGCATTTTTGAATTTACGCAATAAGAACAAAAGGGAGGCGCTGATACACGACCACGCGTCCATATGGGATGGCGGTTATTGACCTGGGCGCAGCATTCCAGAATCGAGCCTCAGGATGCAACGAGATTAGACGCATGGATGCTCCATTCATCGAGGAGAGTGAAACTTGCGAAAACCTAGCGTCGGATGTTGGCTCAGCATGGACGAACGCAACCTCAATCAACTAAAGACATATGAGGGGATTGCACACTTTAAAGCAGGAACTGTAACAAGCGACGGCCTATCTGGTCGCCCATCAGCAATGCGAACGGAAGAACATCCAAAGAGTGGATACCTTGATCAGGGAAGACCGAGGAAACACATTGACACAAGTTGTGACATCAGTTATGGATCTGCACAAGACAGAGTGCATGATGACTCCGGGTACCCTAAATTTGTATTCTCGTTGGTACCCTAAATTTGTATTCTCGTTGGGTACCCTAAATTTGTATTCTCGTTGGTACCCTAAATTTGTATTCTCGTTGGGTACCCTAAATTTATATTCTCGTTGGGTACCCTAAATTTGTATTCTCGTTGGTACCCTAAATTTGTATTCTCGTTGGGTATCCAAGCAAGAAACGGTACAGACGTGGCTTCATGCATAACCGAAAAAGTTTCTCTTCGGGAAGGATGAAGAAGCTCCTTGAGCGATACCAGAAGTGTGTCACCACTGGGCAGTGGTGGGTGGGACAATGTCGATAAGTTACATATGAATTTGTTATAGTATCGATTAAGAAGCACTTCCAAGATCGATTTTCGAGAATGAATCTCGCCAATAACTTTCCAGCTTATTTCTCGTGTTTCAAAATTATAAAAAAATAAGTAATAGATACTTCTTCGTTCAATTTTTTTCTTTCAACTCACGCCCTCCTCTTCCTCCTTCATTCAACACACCTCTTTCTCCTTTTATTCCTTCTTCTTCTAGTTTTGGGTATGACGATAAACTACGTCTGGCAGCAATGCCTCTGATTTGTTTTAAGGAGCGTGGCACCACCTAATTGCTGTTGTTCACAGGTCCATATTAACCTTGGGTGTTAGAGTGCCAGCTATGGGAAAATAATGAACACCCCCAAACAAAAGCAAAAAACTATGAAACGTTAAAAATACATTTTTATAGTAAAAATAACAGCAATACATATTTACATAAAAAAAATTACCCACAATATATTTTATGTGCAGTTGAAGGCATAAAATTGCGTTAAAATATTTAGTTGAAGGCATAAAATTATGTTTAAAATATTTAGATTTTGGCATTAAATAACCCATAGAGGTGTTGATATGCTGCTAAAGAAAATCAAACAACAAATATGTAAAAACTGTTTCATGACATTAATCCATATAATATCCTACAATTTCTTAAATCGATCTGTATACCAAAATATAATTTCAATAAAACTACAGCATAAAACACACATCAATACCTCAATCATGTCCACACAAACGTATATGCACAAAACCTGAGTATCATCTACCATGTACTCAATTGTGAAAGCAGAATAACATATATCCTATTTTTATTACTTATGACCCATAAGTAGTTGGCGTGCCGTTAAACAAACAAATCACTCAATTCTTCTTCTTATTATTATTATTATTATTATTATTCCTTCAACTTATCCTCTTCCTCCTCCTCCTCCTTCTTCTTCTTCTTCTTCTTCTTTTTCTTCTTCTTCTTCTTCTTCTTATTATTATTATTCTTTCAACTTATCCACTTCCTCCTCCTCCTCCTTCTTCTTCTTCTTCTTATTATTATTCCTTCAACTTATCCTCTTCCTCCTCCTCCTCCTTCTTCTTCATTCAACCTGCCCCTTGCTTCTTCTTCCTCCTCCTCTTCTTCTTCTTCATTCAACCTGCCCCCTTGCCTCTTCCTCCTCCTCCTCTTCTTCTTCTTCTTTATTCCACCTGTCTTTTGCTTCTTATTATTCATTCTTCTTCATTCAACTTGCCCCTTGCTTCTTCTTCTTCTTCTTCTTCTTCATTCCACCTGCCTCTTCCTTCTTCCTATTCTTCTTCTTCATCATCATCTTCATTCACTCTGCCCCTTGCTTCTTCCACCTCTTCTTCTTCTTCATTCCACCTGCCTCTTCCCTCTTCTTCTTCTTCTTCTTCTTCTTCTTCTTCTTCTTCATTCAATCTGCCTCTTGCTTCTCCTTTTTCTTCTTATTCTTGGAATCCGTATTCACAAATGTAACACCATTGATAAAATGAAATATTCTTTACTATTCCAAATTCATTCGTCACTTTTAGAACAAGATTAATATTATATATGATCCTGAAAGAATATTCTTCGTAATCACATTTATATTGTT
>OZ010596.1:14100253-14187753 GCA_963932145.1 Acanthosepion lycidas | reverse complement strand
TTATTTATACGCAGATATACATACATATATATATATATATATTTCAGAAATGAGTTATTCAAAAAAAAAAATTCCCTTGAAGATGGAACAGAGCTTACTTTAATTCAATTTAATTCAAATAATTATATTAAAGTTTTCGGCTCTTGTTATGTAGCGTGTTGGAATCATATTTTTAAATAAATAATTATGTATATATATATATATATATATATATATATATATATATATATGTGTGTGTGTGTGTGTGTGTGAATGGATAGATAGATAGATAAAAACAGAATAAGAAAGAAAGAAAGCAGAAAAGATATACAGAATAAGAAAGAAAGAAAGAAAGAAAGAAAGGAATAGAACGCCAAAGAAAGAAAAAAGGAAACTAGCAAAAAGAAACTAGATAGATAGATAGATAGATAGATAGATAGATAGATAGATAGATAGATAAACTTCACTATCCGAAAGTGTCGAATTACGATAACTACTTTCATAAACCGAATAGCTTAAAACATTCCCATCTATTTACACAGGAAATGCCATTGAGCGTTCCCAGACCAAAAGTGGATACCGACAAATACGATTTCAATTTTGAAAGTCCTCAGAGATTTAAGGCTGGGTTTCAACATGTTTTCGCCACCTAAAAAGATAGAAAAAAAAAACTAATAAGGTTTGGCATATTTCAAATCCTATACAACAAATAGGGCAAACTATGAACTGTGATCTTCGCCCACAGGGCGGTTAAGCAAAGGTGAAGGGTAATTTTGAAGAACGAGAACCGGCTTCTTGGCCTTACACCATTTCGAATAATGGGGAAAGCATTGATTAATGTTTCGTTTGGTTTAAACTGAAATTTCGTGATCTTGAGGAGAATAAAGCATGAGGAGTTTTGAAAATTTCTCAGCACAACCAAAAAGGGATGTTTGAGGAAGGAGGTGAGATCAAGATTTTTTCTTCAATCGTCGCGAAATACATGCACGGACACACCTATATATATATATACATATAAAGACATTTTTATGTTTATACATTCTTTTTTATAGATACAAATATTTAAGTAAATGCTCTGTTTATAATAAACAATATTAACGACATTTACCAGCCTGAATGTCCGAGAAATTGTTATAGAAAATATACGTCCCCCGACAGGAATCGAACCTGTATCAAATACGGAACCGTCATAAAGCCCGAGGTGCTTTTACTGATTTCGCCACAGAGGAGAGTTTCGATTAGCAAGGTCGATTTTACTGTTTTTAAACTACAATTTTCCATGATTTTCTCACGTACATTCATATCTGCTCGATGCGTATCCAAATGTAAGCAAATGACGTCACACATTATAATACACCCCCCCACACACACATATATATATATATATATATATATATATATATATATATAATAAAAAGGCTTAAACACTAATATTCCATGGTTAATGGTAAGGAACCATATATTGATAATATTTTATGGTAAATTATATCCTTACTCTGTCCTGGACATTGAGTTCTACCTGGATTCCATCCTCTAGGAATTATTTTTTATACATATATATATGTATGTGTATGTATTTATGTATATATATATTCATATTGTTTAGATATATGATTGCATATGTATGTGTATATTAACCACTAATATTATATATATATATATATATATATATATATATATATATATATATATATATATTATAATTTTTACATGCTGACAAAACAACTTACTCACTACAAAGATGAATTCTTGTTTCGATGCAGCTGCATTTCGACTAGTGAGAACCAAAAATGGTTACCCATTTATCGTTACTCGAGTTTCACGCTCTCGCATTTTTCAAACGATTAGAACAATTAGGTTTGAGTTGTAGTCGTCTGAAGATCGCTAATACGTGAAACTCGAATAATAACTCGGCTTTTTCATTTGTCGATTGTTGACCTTATGAAGAGTTTTTTGCTCTGTCTAGATAATCTGGGCGTTGAGCACTTTACTTTACCGAAAAGATAGGTGTTTGCCTTTTAGTCGTTTTTATTTTTAACCCTCAACACTATACGGGTATTCATTCTTGTCTAAGGTCTGATGTCTTCTGGCAATCTGCCTGTAGATCACATCAACATAGATGGCTTTTCTTTTATATATATATATATATATATATATATATATATATATATATATATATATATATATATATATATATATATAAGTGAACATTGAAGTCAACACCTAAAGGCGACAGGATGTTTCATGCAATCGTCAGGCCACGAGTGTTTTTTTTTTGTTTTTTTTCTCGGCTATTTATATATACGAGTCAGTGGGGCATTGTCGGTAGTCCATTTTGGCGGTTATTTTGACGGAAGTCGTTTATTTGTTTATTTATTTATTTGGGTTACACTATTTTGCTTGTTTTTATTTTTATTTTTTATTTTTTATTTTTATTTCTTATCTTATATGTCAATATATTTATTTTCATTTTTATTTTTATTTTTATTTTAATCGGTGTTTTTATTAATGTAGTAAAAATTTGTTTATATCGCTTATTTAATACATTTGAAAGTTTTTATTTATTTATATATATATTTCATATTTCAGATTGACCTCAATCTTTCTTCAGGAATAACTCATTTCATTTCTGAAGAAAGATTGAGGTCAATCTGAAGTATCAAATATATATATAAATAAATAAATACTTTTATAAAAAAAAAACATTATTATTTTTTTTTAATTTGCAACTTTTTCTATATATAAATATTAAGAAAGTATACGTGGCTTCTCATTATGCTATATATATATATATATATATATATATATATATATATATAAATATTAAGTAAGTAAACGTGGCTTCTCATTATGCTATATATATATATATATATATATATATATATAGAGAGAGAGAGAGAGAGAGAGAGTGATTGACAATCAGAGTGCGTCAGATTAAACCAGCAATAAAAACCGCTAGTCAAATTCCGGTCTTATCAAGCTTCCTGGTATAACTGTCAGTTTCACGAGAAGTCAATGTTCAGACAGCAAAAGCTAGCGAAGACCGGAATTTTAAACGTTTTTACGAGCGATTTTAATTTTCGCCTGCATTGAAATCTATACTGGTTCTATCTTGCATATTGAACGCTCTTACTAAAACAACATACGTATGAGAATCCAACAACCTAATTCATTTTTTATGTTTATATTGTATGTGACACTTCAGTCCCGTTACTCATTTCCATACATGTCCACATATTGTGCAACAGCGAAGATCTCGAAACATAGCAACAAGAACACCCGCCTACACTTTTCGCCTTTTTCTTCCGTCTCTTAGCTGGTCAATGCGACTGATTTCAAAATTTCTGATAACGCACTTGCACAAATATCTCCAGTTATTTCTATCCAGGGCAAACCAGCTCGAAGGCACATTGGCAGCTGAGAGATTACTCTTTAGCTTGTCTTTATACATGAGGCATGAAAATCCAACATTCATTTATCCACTGTCAAGTTGACTATACATGAGGACAGAACCTTACGTATACTCACTCAACATCACCAGCCCAGCGAAGTTGTGACTGCATCAGGAAGGACCTTAATTCCATCAATGTTTCATCTTGCAAAAAGATCGTCATTCGACACCCTATTGTCAAATGCATAATCACAAATCGCGCGGAGACATCTTTTTTCGGAAGACATTTATATGAGACCTATATGGGGTCCACGATTCTGAGCAATACATGTATGTGTGTCTGTCTTTTATGTGTGTGTGTGTGTCTTTGTGTGTTGGGGGTAATTCCCGAGAGAATACTGGATAAAGATTTAAACCCAACTTGAGGATGTCATAACATTACTATTGAGCTAGGTCAACATCTTCAGCTCCCGCATTTTACTGAACTGTCGCATGACTTTACAGGATAATATAAATTTCATTTTATTCTTTTTTTCTGAATTGAAAAGATTCACAGCCAATTATAGGATTGTTTATTTTTACAGTAAGTTTCACCCTGTATAAGGCTCGAGAGTAACTCGAGCTAGAGCTTGACATTAAAAGGTAGTTTATGCGGATAGGAGACGAAGATAACACTTAACCCTAAACTGGAAGATTCTAGTGATAGGAGAAACATTATCATGGCAGTTGGTTCCACAGAGGCAGTGATTCATAGGAAGAAGCTGTTCGAGTGGAAGTTACTTCTCACCAATGGAACACGATGAAAATCTAAATGGTTTGATACAATGTGAGTTGTGTGGAGGGTCCTAACCATGGGCAGAACCAAGGGATAGAGTTCGTCCAAGAACTTTTCGTAGAAGTAGCGATAGAGCAGTGGGAGGCTTGCCGAGGGAGATAATTAATTTCAACTCGGAACTAATTTCAACTCGGAATTAATTGTCAGTTATCTCCTGTTAATTCCTCTCTCCAAATTCTCCACCGCCTTAACCAGGTATTGAACTCACACTCTTTGGGTCCTGTCACTGCATCTAACTAACGCTTTTATTCACTGTGTCATGTGTCCCTGAGAAGGCCGGAGCGTAGAATATGGCGACAAAAATGAGGACAATAGTTCGAATAATGTAAATAGTGTACATAATAGCTCATCTCAGAAATATAGACAGATACTGAAAGGCCGAAACGTTGTAATAAATATGGCGACAAAGATGAGGACAATAGTCCGAATAATGTAAATAGTGTACATAATACCTCATCTCAGAAATATAGACAGATACTGAATAAAGTGGTACTTTTTTTGTTTACTTTTATTCATTTAAATCTGCTCCAATAAAAATGCAATGTTTTTTCTAGCAAGAACAATAGATTGCTTGGCAGTTTTGGGTGGTTTTTTTGTTTTGTTTTTTTAAAAAAACTCTCGGTCAAAAGTAACCGTTATTGATCAAAATTTAAGAAAATCAATAAATTAAATTTTAATTTCGTTTGAAAACTTCACAGATTTATTAGTTCCGAGTTGAAAATAATTCTACACCCTGGCTTGCCACATCTCGCCTATGAGGGAGAGGTTGGAGGGTGAAAAATAATTTGTCACCCACAAGGACTCGCAGACGCTTTTGGACTTTGTCGAGACTGGAGAGTTAAGACTGTGAAGTTCCCACCCAAATATGACAGGAGTACTCCATTTTCAGCCTGATCTGGATCTGGAAGTAGAGGACAGCATGAGAAGTCAGGTACTTACTTGAGCGGTACAGAAAACCGACTATTTTGTTTCCGGCATCTTTAGCGTTGGACTGTATGTACGAGTCCTACTTGAGGTCAGGTGTAAATTTAAAGGCCACGATTGCTAAAGATCTTGCGTTGTTTTATGTGTAATAATGTATCCCAGGTGTTATTTATCCTGTGAAATACCCCGTCACCAAAACATCCGGTAACACCTCCAACCAACCATTAAAAGCCCTTATCGCATGTCAGCCATAGCAGGCTTCCCTCTTCTGTTCCTCTGGCGAAGTCACCACGGTTGTGTAGGCTCAAATGGATCGCTTGAAACACAAAACCCTTCAAAGAAACTGTTAAAAAAGTCCTCAACAGAGAGTCTCCTCTGGGAAGAGGTGTGGCGATCAAATTCATTCAATTCTTTCTTTCTATGCTTGGTACCCTTTTTGAGTAATTTCAACTCAAAGCACACACATACATCAAGAGAGAGGCCTAAGTCTTCATCTTTTTGCAATACAGATACATAGTTCTCCACAACGTCCGGTCTTTAGTCGTTCTATATAATCTTTTCATCCTATACCCTAATTCTTTGTCCTTGTTCAAACATCTATTCACTTAAAATTATTAAGTAGCTTACTGGTTGCTTTCCTTGTTTCTCTAGTATTCAATCTGTCCTGTAAGCATTAAATTCTCTAAGCCGTCTTTCCTCGTTATTTATCCCATAAATTTCAGCAGCCGTTTTCTGGTTGCTTCAGTAAAAAAAAATCTAATGACATAACTTACGCAAAATTGAAAACATTGTAATGATGATAAATTCAGAATATTTATATGAAAAGCATTCTTAATGTTGTCAAACTATTTTTCAAAGTTATTCTTTTTTTAATCATTTCACCCCAAAAGCAAAGGCGGTAATGCCACTAGTACACAGGTTACAGGGAGTAAAATTGAAAGAGAAAACTGAGAAAAGGTAAAATTAATTAAAGGACAAAAGATGAACGGGATTCAAGAATATAGAAAATGGCGATTGATGTTCCATTTAAATTTTTGAAGATTGTCGTTATCAGGTAAGCAAGTAAACGGAAGGGAGTTCCACAGATGGGATTTGCGAGAAAAAGAACTGTTGAATTATAATACACTACCTGATCTGAGTTCAATCCCTAGGCCTGGAAGTGTGTAGATTACCCAGGTGGAAATACATCTGTGGAAGGTCGAAGAATAGTACCTCATCCCAGAAATTAAGAAAAAAAGAAAGAAATACTGTCTAAAATAAAACAGGGCGTCTACTCAAATGCGGGTATCCACTAAAAATAGCGTTTGAAGTAAATATATCGGATCGAAAAATAAAATCCATTATATATTTAGCAATATATATATATATATATATATATATATATATATATATATATATATATATATACATACACCCCTGGTCAAAATCTTAAGACCAGATACAAAAGGGTTAAAAAATATAAAATATTGTTACTTTAATCAAAATATATTTGCGAAACATTTACATTTAATGAGAAAATGTAGTTTATCAACAAACAAGTCTTCTTCTTCTGCTTCTGCTTCTGCTTCTATCTCTCTCCCTCTCTATCCATCTCTCTCTCTCTCTCTCTCTCTCTCTCTCACTCTCTCTCTCTCTCTTGCATCTCTCTTTTCTCCCTTTGTTTCTTTCCGTATTTCATTTTTCCTTTTCTTTTTCAATCTCTCACTATTTTTCATTTCTCATCTCTCTCTTTGTTTCTCCCCTCAATTCATTTCTTCTTCTCTCTCTCTCTCTCTCTCTCTCTCTGCGAAGTATTTTTCATCTCTCTTCTCTCTCTTTTTCTTTCCACCCGCATTCCATATTTTCTTTCTTTCTTTCTTTCTCCTAGATCTTTTATTCATCCCCCTTTTCTCTATTACTCTTTCTTTCTTTCTTTTTCTTTCTTTCTTTCTTGCTTGCTAGCCTTTTCTTTCTTTCTTTCTTTCTTTATTTCTTTCTTTCTCCTAGATCTTTTATTCCTCCCCCCTCTTCTCTATTTCTCTTTCTTTCTTGCTTTCTTTCCTTTTCTTTCTTTCTTTCTTTCTCCTAGACCTTTTATTCCTCCCCCTTTTCTCTATTTCTCTTTCTTTCTTTTTCATTCTTTCTTTCTTTCCTTTTCTTTCTTTCTCCTAGATCTTTTATTCCTCCCCCTTTTCTCTATTTCTCTTTCTTTCTTTCTTTCTTTCTTTCTTTCTTTCTTTCTTTCTTTCTTTCTTGCTTGCTTTCTTTCTTTCTTGCTTTCTTTCTATTTTCCATTTTTCCTCTCTCCCTTTCTTTCCCCCCACCTTTCTTTCCATCTACTTTTCTCTCTTTCTATATTCCATCTCTCTTCTCTTCTTTTCTTTTTCCCTCTTCTTTCCACATTCCTGATTTTCTTTTCTCCTTCTCACTCCCTCTTTCTTCCATTTCTCCTCTCCCTTTATTTCCGCCCGCATTTCATTCCTTTTTTCCTATGTCTCTCTCTATCTCTCTTCCATCTCTCTCTCCCCCTTTCGTTCCTACCGGATTTAATTCCTTCTTTTCTCTCACTCTCTCTATCTCTCTTCTCTACCTTTTCCTCCCGATTTTCGTTCCTTCTCTCTCTCTCTCTCTTTCTGTCTTTTTTTACTCATCTCCTTCTTTCCTTCCACCCTTCCTCTTCGCTGTACGGGTGATGACATCTGAAGTTCTTCGAGGATCGGAAAACTATCAGTAGACAAACAAGCGTATAGTCAGAGGCAGCCAACTGACCCCTTGTGCTACCGAGGGATGGCTATGGGGAAGAAGCGGCTAGAAATCGAGTCAAGTAAACTTTAGAATCGCCAGGAATATTACGTGGTGAGTGTATAGATGCAGACACCTGCGCAGTCTCACGTGTTCCTTAAGAGGAACGGGCGTATGCATGTAAGGGATAGTAAACAGAAATATCGCTGGCAGAAGAATTTTATGTTGAAAGATATGTCGAACTAAATTACTGGACTGAGATAGATAGATAGATAGATAGATAGATAGATAGATAGATAGATAGATAGATAGATAGATAGATAGATAGATAGATAGATTAATATAAATATATCGTTTCTTAGATAGATTTTAGGCTGGTGCAAAAATAATATCGTTTTTGACGTTAAAAATACGTCAAAAAACGATATTATTTTGCACCAACCTAATAGATAGATAGATAGATAGATAGATAGATAGATATGATCAAACTGAGATAGATAGATAGATAGATAGATAGATAGATAGATAGATATGATCAAACTGAGATAGATAGATAGATAGATAGATAGATAGATAGATAGATAGATTAATATAAATATATCGTTTCTTAGATTTTAGGCTGGTGCAAAAATAATATCGTTTTTGACGTTAAAAAATACGTCAAAAAACGATATTATTTTGCACCAACCTGATAGATAGATATGATCAAATTGAGATAGATAGATAGATAGATAGATAGATAGATATATCCTTTCTTAGATAGATATTAAGCTGGTGCACAAATAATATCGTTTTTGACGTTAAAAAATACGTCAATAAACGATATTATTTTTGCACCAACCTAATAGATAGATAGATAGATAGATAGATAGATAGATAGATAGATAGTATTATCGTAAATTACCCATACACAAATGGACTCTCCCAAGTTACAAATAAAAGCAGGTATTGATTTTAGAAAGTGTTGTTTTCTAGCAGTCAGCTCTGTCAGTCGGACTTTTGTTGTTTTTTTTTAAGCGTTCAACCCCAAGCAAGGCGGGAAGCCACTAGCACGCAAAGAGTTACAGAGTTGGAGTGAGAACAAAGAGGAGTGATAGAGGAAAGGATGAAGAGACAGTTAGGGAATATATCAAGGCATCTGGGGACGTCGATTGACATTACATTTGAATAGTTGGAGATTGTAGTTATCAGGGAAACAAGAAATAGGGAGGGAGTTCCACAGGCGAAAAGTGGGAGACATGACGCTATTGGATTAGAAGAGACGTTGACATTTAACAGCTTCGACAGTGAAAGGGTGAGTGCGAGATGCCTGCCTAGATGAACGCTTAAATTCATGAAGTCTGGAAACCAGCGAAAGCAGCTCTTCGGTGCAGTTACCGTGAAAGTATTTGTAAGAAAGACAGAGGGAGGCAACGGCATGTCTGTGAGAGAGCGACTGTAGACGAAATGCCAGATCAGGGCCAATTACATTTTATATCAGTGTTTGAATTTTGTCAAGGACTTTGAGACAAATAGAAGGGGCCCCAGATCATATATGGCAACAATACTCCATGCAAGGACGAATGGTTGATTTGTAGATTTGAAGGATCGACTCCGGCGAGAAAAATTTCCTAGCGCGGCACATGGAGCCAACTTTCCTAGCGGTGGACGAAGCTGTTGACTCAATGTATTTGTTCCATCACAGGTCAGAGGACAATGTGAGACCGAGCAGTCACAAAGAGGTGCTCTCGTGGAGTTGAGCGTCAGACATTCTAATGGGAGACAGGGATGGTTCCTTCCGGTGAGTAATAGAGAGCAGTTTTGCTTTTGAGGAATTAAAGTTAACCAGCCAATTCCTGCCCCAGTCCACAACCGATTGGAGGTCCTTTTCTAGAGAAATGGCCACGTTAGTTTTGTCGGCAACACTAGATTTGTTTTTGAGGCAGGAATAAATAGTAGTGTCATCCGCATAGATGCCCACTTGGGAACCCATGACACCAGAAAGATCGTTAAGGTACAGATTAGGGCCTCGGATAGAGCCTTGGGGAACCGGCGTTCGTGGGATAGGAGCTGGAGGAGAATCCGTTGAGAACGTCCTTCAATGCACGGTTTCACAAGAATTATTGTATTAAGTCAAAACAATCGACCTGTAATTCCATAACCTTGAATCTTGCGAAGAAGGCCAGCACGCCAAACCCTATCAATCGTTTTGGAGATATCAAGAGTCACGGCACAAGCTTCTCCGTTATTATGAAGTGCTTGGTAAACAATTTCAGTTATGGCCGTAAGCACATCAGCTGTAGAACGAGCAAAGCGGAAACTATATTGCTTGTCGGAGAGCAGATTATGGAATGTAAGGTGCATAATCACTTCAGAGTTGATTAAAGCTTCAAAGACTTTGCCGAAGAGTGGTAGGAGACTGATAGGACGGTAATTAGAAGGGTCAGAAGGTTTCTTAAAGACAGGAACAACGGATGAGGACTTCCAACAGGGTGTAAAACAAGATTCATTGAGGCAGTAATATAATTTGGAGAGGGCAGGGGCCAGTTCAAGTGCACATTTCTTCAGGACAATGGCTGGTAACCCGACTCCACCACTAGCCTTGTGGGAGTCTAATTTAGAGATGATGCCCAAAACCGATGACGGGGTTATGTGTAAATCGCTCATTTGAGCCATAATTCTAAGGGGGAAATCGAGTGTAGGTGCACCGGAAGAGTCGAGCGTTGAATTGGATGAGAATTTCCGAGCAAAGCATTCAGCCTTGTCGGCAAGAGAGGTCAAAACCTCAAACTGGTTGAACAAAGGAGATATATAGGGTTTGCTATTCTTAAGTACGCTCTTGCAGAGTCGCCAATAATCCTTGGAGCCGAATTTGCGAGATGTAATACGTTCTTTCATTCGAGCAGCAAATACTGACTTTGTTTCATTGAGGACACGCTTACAATCGTAACGGGCAGAGATATGTCACTACGGTATAGGTGGAATAAGTGATTCCTATGGGCAATAGAAGCTGAGTAAGCAGCGGAGAACCAGGGAGAGGAGCGCGATTTGACCTTATATTTCCTTGAAAGCCTCGATTCCAGCTTTAACCCAGGAGGAGACCTCGGAAGCACATTCTTGAACGGGGAGCGTGAAGACAACGTCTCCAGGGACGTCGCAAATGAAATCCCGGAACGAGTCCCAGTCTGCTCGTTGATTGCAGAGCGATGTTCCAGTGGTAGAAGGTTCTTTGCAGTGGATGGAGTTGAAGTAGATGTCAAGAGGGTAGAGCTGCGTGGAGCTACAGGACTCGGGATGGAGGTAAAACATAGATCAGCAGAGAAGCCTTACCATTTCGGTTGTAAGGAAAACGTGCGAGGAAGTCAACTATTGTTTGAGGGTTTGTATTCCTACAAATTCAATAGTAGCGTTTTTAAGGCAATTGGTATGATGGGCGTTAAAATCACAAACTTAACATTCTTGCTCGTTTGTATATGATTGTATTAATGTTTTTCTGTTAATATATTTGTGAACTCAATTCTTCTCTTTGTGTCTTTATTTCTGGCCCAAACGAGGCCACAACTTGGCAACGAGGACCCTTAAGGACCCCAAATGGACTACGTGAAAATTGCCATTATTGATTCTACTCAACAGGACTTGGCAATCCAGAAAAGGAAACCGAACGAAAAAAAAGTAAAAAAGTGTGTCCAACTTATTTATATATATATATATATATATATATATATATATATATATATATATATATATATATATATATATATATATATATATATATATATATATAAACCTTTCAAAAGACACAGTCAAACATGGACGAGTTCAAATCTGCCATACCCGATTTTCTTAAGTTTCAATATGAGCAAGAAAATCAACGGGGACGAAAATAGCAAGAAAAACGACTGGAACAGAAAAAAAGAATGGGACAACTTCAGTTGGATATACAAAAAAAAACGGCTTGAAATCCTAAATCAAACTGAAAAGGAAAGGCTTGAACTTCAAAAGCGAATTGAAGAAGAAAGCCGTCGCACTAAAAAACACAAACGGAGATCAAACAACAAAATCTTGTAGAATTTCTACTTCAAATTCAATAAGAGATTTGCTTGAACTGACAAACGAGGGAGAATTAGTGAAAACGAAAATGCGTACTCACAAAACACGATCTGGGGCGCAATAGACAATTTTCTATATTCTCTGGACGAGGATATAACTTTCGTTTCCTATTTTATAAGGTACGAGGATTTATACTCCACAGGTTGTTCGAACTGGGAAAACTCTAAGAAGGTTCGCCTAATACTTCGAAAACTAGGCACCATGGAACACACCAAATTTGTGAACTATATTTTACCCCGTCAAATAAGCGAACTGACATTTACCGAAGCGGTTAAACTTCTTACAGAACTTTTTAGCCCTAAAACTTCACTTTTTCATAAGAGATGGATGTGTATGAATTTAACCAGAAATGATAGTGATTATTATACTACATTCGCGTCGGTCGTCAACAAGCATTGCGACGATTTTAAACTGTCAGAAGTGAGTTCGAATAATTTCAAGTGTCTGATATTTGTTCAGGGACTCGTTTCATCTAAAGACGCTGAAATTAGACGTAGAGTTCTGAACAAATTGGAAAACAAGCCAAACCTTACTCCCCAACAAATAACTGAAGACTGTTAGAGATTCGTAAGCGTACGCCAAGATTCGAAAAACATCGAGGAATCTGGCATAACACACATAAGTTACTCTAAAAGAAAAAAAATTCTCCCTCTAAATCAAACCAGTCCAAAAAGAAACAAGACAACATGCCTCCAAACCCATGTTCTGGTTGTGGGTCACTACAGTGGTATAACGTTTGCCCTTACCGGAATAAAAGTGCCTAACTTGTAACCGTATCGGACACAAGAGCTCACACTGACGAGGGAGACAAAAAGGTTAATAGCTGCGTAAAAAAACACAAAATCGGATGAACAAGATGGGTTAAACATTAGGAAATACGTGATTTAAATATCCTAAATAAAAATTATCAAATTACAGTTAGATTCTGGGTCAGATTTGACAATCAGTTAATGTATACACTTGGAGAAATTTGGGAAAACCAACCATGCTAAGATCTAATAAAATGGCCAGGTCCGTGACAGGGTAGAAAATCAAGTTTGAGGGAGAACTTATCACAAATGTAACTTTTCATAGAAGGACGTTAAAACTAAAAAATTTATGGATAAAAAGAACACAGAGAATTTATTTGGCACCGACTGGATTGAGAAATTTAAGTTGTGGGACATGCCAATTAATTCTTCATTTTGCCAAAAACTCGAAAACCTGACCACTGAGGAAAAAAATTTAAAAGAAACTTTTCCAGAAGTTTTTTTTTCCTAGGGACCTTCGTAAATGTAATAAGGTGACGGCAAAATTCGAGTTAGAAGATGACATCCAGTCAGTGTTTAAGAAAAGAAGAAATGTGTCTTTCGCCTGTTTACCAAAAATAAACGAAGACCTCGACAGACTAGAAAGAAACAGGCTCTTGTCGAAAAGTGACTACAGTCAATGGGCTTCACCGACCGTCTATGCGAAAAAGAAGACAAAGGGGAACTGGGTTTGCGCCGATTTCTCGACGGTGCCTAATTCTGTACTCAAAGATTATCCAAGCCCGGAAGAAATTTTCGCGAAACTAAATGGAGGAATTTTTTTTTTTTTTTTCAAAAATTGACGTCAGTGAAGCATATCTTCAAATACCGGTAAAGGAAGAATATTCTAGGTTGCTCTGTATCAACACCCATCGTGGTTCGTACAAGTTCCAACGTCTACTTTTTGGGATCAAGGACGCGCCGGCAGTTTTCCAATAAGTAATACACATGATGCTGAGCGGTCTTAACTTCGCGGTTGAGGACGACATATTAATAATAAACAGCCAAAATGTAGAACACAAGAAACATGTCCATAAAGTCTTCTCAAGAATTCAGGAACACTGGTTCAAATTGGACGAATCAAAATGCGACTTCTTTATGGAGAAGATTAAATACTTGGGCACATTATCGACAAAGATGGCAGAAGGCCAGACCCAGAACGGGCTACCGCAATCAAGGACATGCCAGCTCCTGAAAACGTCTCTTCATTCCTGCTTTTTTAGGATTGGCAAACTACTACCAAGTATTTATACCTAATCTACACAACTTACGTGCTCCTTTAAACGAACTTCTGAAAAAAGACAAGGACTTGGAGAGGACACCTGAATTACAGGAATCATTCGTCAAAATAAATGAAGCATTGACATCAGACTGTTTTCTCCCCCACTATAAGCCAGACCTGGATATTAGTTGCCAGCTCGTATGGCATTGGAGCATGTCTTCTGCACAAGATGCCAAATGGATCTCACAAAACAGTTGCTCACGCGTCGAGAAGACTTCTTCCTGCAGAGAACAACTACTCTCAAATTGAGGAGTCGTCGTTAGGGATTATTTTCGCAGTAACGAAGTTTCGCCGGTACATTCACGGTAGACACTTTACATTTCAGATGGACCTATAAACCATTACTTACTATTTTCGGCTCTAAAAAAAGGTCTGCCTGTGCATGCAGAAAATAGACTACAGAGATGGGGAACAATTCGTTTAAATTATAATTTCAAGAGAGAGTTCTTACCGTCTAAAAACTGTCATGCCGACGGACTATACAGATCTATCCCGAAACTTAGGGAACCTCTTGAAAATACTGTGATTGTTTCTCTTCGAACAGAAGGAGAAATTTAAACCACATTATGCAGCACAGTAAGGGAACTCCTTGTAACTCTCGACCAAATCAAACGACAAGCTCTAAACGATGAGTTTATCAGGCAAACCAAAATCAAAATGCGTGACAAGGGCCAACAGACTTCAGATATTTTCTCCCTATGCGATGAACTACTGCTATATAGTGAGTGAATCGTCATTCCCACAACGCTACAAAGAAGAATTTTGAAAGAGTTCGGTGTTGTCTATCCAGGGATTTCAACGATGAAAAGCCTTATGTGCAGTTATGTATACTGGCCGAACATGGTCAAGAATATCTGAAACATCGTAAAATCCTGTAACGACTTAGCTTTGGAAGCTAAGGCACCCCTAATCAAATATAATCCTTGGCCTGAAACGGACCGACCATGGTCCCGAATAAATGTAGACAGATTCCAATATCTCATAGTAGTAGATAGGTTTTCGAATCGGCCCAAAGTTCTTAGTTTCTTAGAAAAACCCCTACAGTAGTTACAATCAATTTCCTCAACGAAAATAAGTCTCGTATCTTCTCTCTGTTCACTGTTTTTAAAATCACATGCACTCGGTTATCACACACACACACACACACACACACATTTCAGTAGCTCGTGTTTCACTCTCACACACACATTGGCGTACATATCACTTCGAATTTTGTAGACTCACTTGCAACAAATCATTTCGAACAATCGAACTATTGATCTCTTCATTGCCACAACAAAAAACATTGATTTTCAACATGTTGTAGTGTTCTATGTAGGAAAATCATCGCTGATATACGTGTCATTGTTGTTAATCGACGCTGGTCTATTTCGCTGGCCTTTCTGTTTCAGATCTGGTCGCTGACTGTGCCTGACAGACGCTTCTATGACATGCAGAGTCGGTGACAGGCTCACGAATCCGATCTGGGTTTTGCGCGGGAACGTACTCAGTAAGCTAATCCCTGACCGATTTCCAGGTCATTTCGAGCTCAACTGCGCGGACGTCGGAGAGAGCACATCTCAGGACTTCTAATCAGATTTCAGAAATCAATTATTTAATTTTTGCTATCAGTTTGTACGGAATTGTAACATATTTTTCGCTTCTACTGAATTTAGAAGGATTTATTTATAGGCGCCTCTTATTGCTTGTGCTTCACTCTAAAATATAGGAGTTTATATACTATAATAAGATAGACAGATAGATAGATAGATAGATAATGAACAGGTACATAGATTAACACAGATATGAGCTTTTAAGAAAGAAAGAAACATAGATAGATAGATGTGAACACAGATTAAGACAGCTATAAGCTTTCTTAGAAAGAAAGAAAGAAAGAAAGAAAGAATCAGGAATAGATAGATAGATAGATAGATAGATATGAACAGACATGATGATTAAGACAGCTATACGTTTCTTACAAAGAAAGAAAGAAATTTTAATTATGATTTTATTAGACAAATTGTTTTCCCAATGAAATTGCTACTAACCAACCAATTTTGATAAAGTTCTCAGGATATATTTATATTTACACGGGCAATATATCTTGTGGCTTTCAGCTTTTAAGAACTATCCTGATAAAAAATATTGATAATAATTTATTTTGGGGGAAATAAACAGGTTTTATTATGAAAACAAAATGTAACATGATTTTTATTTATAAATACATCCTAAAGATAAGGACTACAAAACTTATTTGATTAACAAAATATCGCGGATACTAAAATAAAAATTATTTTATATGTTAATATGGTCTCCTTGACATTCTACAACATTCACCAGTCTATATATCTGAAATAAATACAATATGGGAACCAGTAATAAGGAGTGCCAGAGAAAAGCATTAGTAACAACAAAAATTGCAATATGAGCTCTGGTAAAAACATATAATGATAACAGTAACAACTGCAATATGAGCACTGGTAAAAAAAAGTGTTGCTGAAAACATTAGGTTTATAATACTCAGAAATTCATGGTACAGTGGATAAAGGCGTTAGTTAGATCCCGTGACCGGACCCAAAGTGTGTGAGTTCAATACCCAGTTAAGGCAATGGAGAACTTTCAGAGGGAAATTAACATACATTAAACATGGCACGTAGAACTGGAACAGTCTATCCCAATGAGCGAAATAAAGGGTTCAGTTAGACATTCCAACCACCTGAAGAAGGCCGGAGCGTACAACGGCCGAAACGTTGTAATAAATATGGCGACAAAGGTGAGGACAATAGTCCGAATAATGTAAATAGTATTCATCAGTCAGTTATTCAAGTCAGCTGATTGACAACAGAAGCAACGAAAACCACATACCCTATTAATCAATTCAACCCAAGAAAGGAGATAATGCCACTAAAACGCAAAGGGATTACTGCAAGTGAAAAAGAATGAAAATGCTTTAAAAAAAACAGAAAAAATAAATTTCAGAGTTTAGGTGGAGACGTTAGAAGTATAGACTTAAAGTAGAATTTAGAAGAAACCGGAAACCCAATCCTAAAAAATGAAGCAAAGGATAAGGATCTACTCGGGTCCAAAAAGCCGGGAAGGAGTGTGAACGTGAAGATCAATGTATTGATTCCTAATGTTGAGAAAAAAATAAAATAAAAAATAAATAAATAGTTAAAATTTCAGAGTTTAGGGGCTTACGTTAGAATCATAGAGTTAAAATAGTATTTATAGTGACTCGGAAAGCCACCCCTAAACAAAGAACAAGAAATTAACCTCTACTCGTGTTCAAATGACCTGGGAGGAGTGTGAACCGTACGATAGCTGAACGGATTTATTCCTAAGTAGAAGAGTATATAATAATGAGATAATCATGATGTTGACGGTCTAGGCTAGCTTAAACAAATGTTAGAAAGGAAATTCCTATCGATATAAGAAAAATAACAGTACACTTATAAGTCTGTTTTCTTGAAAACCTCTTTCGAGAGAAAGATGTTATAAATTTCAACCGACAGTAACTCTTTTCTCTACCTATAGAGATATGAACACACACACACACACACGCACACACACACACACACACACACATATATATATATATATATATATATATATATATATATATATATACACAGAGCGAAAGAGTTAGATCATTCCCTCTCTGAATCTTTCTTGCTCCCTTTCTTGATCTCTCTTATCAGTTGTGCGTGAACACTCAGTTCAGTTCCGTTATCTGCCTTGTGTGATACACACTTAGGCGATCATGTATCTTTTGATACATGACTGACGAGGAAGATATTGTCCCGCAGTAGATTGCCATTTCTTTCTGCGGTAGACCAGTTGCCATCCAAGGCTATAGAACCTGGTCTGTCCTGCTATTTACCCATAAGCTGGGGGGGGGGCGAGAAGGAGAATTCATACTTTTCCCAAGGGTATTAGCACGTAAGTGAATGTAATGGATTTGACTGGAAAGTCAGTCAGTTATGTGCCATGCGTGATAAACTAATAGGCGATCATGTATCTTTTGATACATGACTGATGAGGCAGATTTTTTCGCGCAGTAGGTTGCCATTTCGTTCTACGGTAGACCAGTTGCCATCCAAAGCTATAGAACCTGGTCTCTCCTACTACTTACTCCATATCTAGGAAGAAGAGGATTCATACCTTTCCCAAGGGTTTTAGCACGTAAGTGAATGTAATGGATTCAACTGGAATTCGAACTCAGCTCTCCGATTCCTCAATCCGTACCGCTATCCATTACTACACTGTGTCTCCTCCAAAAGACACTGCCAAAACCAAATATTAATTTAAAAACTCTTCATATTCTTATATAGCTTCGTCAGATCTAGACCTCCCCATGGATGTCATGGATGGAGCCCAACCCGTTCAGAAATGTCTACACCGTCATCTACATGCAACCGTCTACTTATATCAATGATTAAAAATACTGGGTGTCCCTTATGTCTGCAGACTTAGAAAATCTTTTCCTATCATTTTTGCCTGTGTGTCCAGACTTTAGGGACATCCTGTATATTCAAGCAAATGAATAGAATAGACTTTTCAAAAGGACTGTCTTCAAAAGGACTGTGCGATAGAAGAAACTGCTAGTATAGAACTTACGGTTACATCTAGCCATTTCAACAGTAAAATGATGAGACCTTGCCTCCAAACGAGTACTGCGCTAAAATTCATAAAGTCTGGCTACCATAAAGGAAATTTCATCCGAACAATTATCCTAGTATTTATAGAAAAGGCAAAGGGAAGCTTCGATAGAGCGAAGGGAATATGACAGAAGACGAGATGCCAGGTTAGGAGCATTAACATTGCATATTCTTTTTTGTATTTTATCAAGAATCTCTAAATATATACAAGGAGCACCAAACCAGATATAACAGCCATATTTAATGCTTGAACGAACGGTAGACTTATAAATATTTAAGATAGATTCTGGCGCGAAAGATTTAGCACAACACGGTGAACCAACTTTACTAGTAATTGATTCATTTGAATTCCCATACGATTGCCGATGGAGCTTTGAGAAATTGTGTGATCGTTCCCAGGGTTCAGGTGATTCTTTTGGGAATGAGAATCAATCTGAAATTTCATACCATTTTTTTTTTTTTTTTTTTTTTTTTTTGTCGTCTGGAGTCATGTTTCTCTGCTGGTTTTCAATTACCATCTTTGCTCATATTCTGGAACATTATCGAAACAATCTTGGCTAGAATTTAGTGAAAGTTAGAAATTTTCCAAACCAAAAAGTTATGATAGACTGAACATATTCTCATTACTCTCTCTCTCTCTCTCACTCCCCACCTCTCTCTCTCTCTTACTCTCCACCTCTCTCTGTTTCTCTCTATCCTTATTTCTCGTTCCTTCTCTTTCTCTTCTTATAGATACACAAACAACTACCGAGCGAGAGAAAGAAACTCATTATAATCCCTCTCTTCCTGTTCCTTGTTCTCACTCTTTATCTCTCTATATTTATAATGTGTGCTCGGGATAATTACTTCTGTCCAACACTAATGCTACTACAAAATCAAGACATTAGCCTAAGAATTCGAATCCTGTTCTCAAATAGTCTCTTTATATCGAGACACGCATATCGATGCCATGCTTGTCATCCAGTTTGTTTAAAAATGTCTAAATTATCATACACATATATTTTTAAGACATAGATACAAATATTTAAGTAAATGGCTTGTTTATAATAAACAGTATTAACTATATTTACCAGCTTGAATGTCCGAGAAAAAATGCCTGTATGCTACACACATTGTTGTGACACCTGCTGAAATGCATTACCCACCACCTAACTATGCTCACATCCATGCTTTACTCTCCGAAAACCTTAATGATAATGGGTGCAATTCAGTTGCATCTGTTTCATATATGCTTTTATATCAGACACCATTTTACCAAACTTCTGCTGCTGTCTGGAACAAAATATTAAACTATTATGGGTTATTGTCAGGAAGGTTCACCCTCTTCTGCTATAAACCCATTACCCACTTCTGATGCCTATGATCAACAAAAAAATACGAGGTATTATTAGGTTGGTGCAAAAATAATGACGTAATAATGTCGTTTTTTGACGTTAAAAATACGTCAAAAAACGACATTATTACATCATTATTTTTGCACCAAGCTAATATATATATATATGTCGGTCACTGGGCGTGTTTCCTAAAATAAATACGCCAAAAATCCGCCTTCATCCCAACCGACAGCTTAGTGGTAGAATATCCGCCTGATACCAATTCAGTCGGGTTTCGATCCTAGCTAGAGGCAACCGGATGTCTAGCCGCACTGATGAGCTGTGATACAGCGAAACAGTCTGTCTGTGGATGACATTATATTAGCTCCTGAATTAATTCCAGTTGAGCACTCTCGGGCTGAGGTATGGGTTTGTAAACAGTGACTATTATAGCTACATAGCGAGACTCTTCGCATGCCGAATTGAGTCACTGTCGGTCACTGGGCGTGTTTCCTAAAATAAATACGCCAAAAATCCATCTTCATCCCAACCGTGCGCCGACAGCTTAGTGGTAGAATATCCGCCTGATACCAATTCAGTCGGGTTTCGATCCTAGCTAGAGGCAACCGGATGTCTAGCCGCACTGATGAGCTGTGATACAGCGAAACAGTCTGTCTGTGGATGACATTATATATATATATATATATATATATATATTCCGTTTATACATTATTTTTATAGATAAAAATATTTAAGTAAATGCTATAATTATAATAAACAGTATAAAGAACATTTTCCGGCCTGAATGTACGAGAAATTTTCATAGTAAATATGTGTCCTCCGACAGGAATCGAACCAGTATCCTACACGGACAAAAAAATTATTGTCGGACTTTGTCCATTTCGTAATATATGCAATGGATAAATTGTCGTCCAAATTACGCAAAAAGGAAAATAACACTGACATATTATTTTAACAGGTATATTTACTAAAATTACACAAATATATCTTGAAATACTAAAAAGAAAATTTATTCAATAAAATCGCCATTGTCTTCAACCACGGCCTCCAGACGATTTCGGTATCTCCTGCATCTCTTTTGGACGGTCTCCTTTTTTTAAGTTGGTGAATGCTGCCATAATCCTTGTCTTCAGTTCAGCTTTCGTGTTACAAGGAGATTTGTAGGTCTCTCGCTCAATTGCGACCCACACATAATAATCAAGGGAGTTGCAGTCTGGGGAGTTAGGTGGCTAGAGGCAAAGATGTGGTCGCAGAAATTGTCTGACAACCATGACTAGGTTCTCCTGCTTGTGTGATATGGTGCAGAGTTCTGTCGCCAGATATAGGGTCTTCCAACAGCCACCCAGCAACAACCCAGCAGCCACCCTCTTGAATCAGAGCAGCACTACCTCCTCAAGGCACTTGATGTAGGCCTCCATGTTGAGTCTGAGGCTATCACCATTCGGATTCGTATCAGAACGAAGTGAGTTTTCCGAGCTGCCATATTTTCGTAACCTTTCCCAATCCTCTGCAATCTCCTCAGATTGACACCCAAAATCTATATCTGGCGACAGGACTCTGCACCATGCCACACAAGCAGGAGAACCTAGTCATGGTTGTCAGACAATTTATGCAATTCAGAAGAAACAGTCTGTTTCATGCTAAACGCAATCGTCAGGCCAAAATTTTTAGTATTAATTCAAATGACATTGGAAAATACGAACACATTTATCTGACAAGCGAAGATTTTGAAGAAAGAAAGAAAGAAAGAAAGAAAGAAAGAAACACATGAATAAAAAAACTATTATGGTATGTGAAAGAAAAAAGAAGCAAACAAACAAACACAAAAGACATTATGGAATTAGAAAGAAAGAAAGACAGAAAGAAAGAAAGAAAGAACGCAAAGAGGGAACAAAATCTGATAGAAAGAGATCGTGTGTGTGTGTGTGTGTGTGAGAGAGAGAGAGAGAGAGAGAAGAATGAAAAGATTGTTATCAATAGAGATAAACAGTATGAAATACAGAGAGAGTCAGTGTAGTGAGTGAGGAACTCTCCGAAATAAAGAGAGAAAGAAAGAAGAAGACTGAGACATGAGAAGACTGAGATAGAAAGAAAGAAAGAAAGAAAGAAAGAAAGAAAGATAGAAGAGCGGAGAATTGGATGACGGACCAGATATACGTATCTACATTTGGCCATAATCTAAGACCTCTGAAGTCAATTGTAGACACGTCAGGAAGTTAACTTTGGGGTTATAGGAACCTGGATAAAATTGTAAAAAATTTTTCCTTCCTTTTTCCTATTTTCAATTTTTTTTTTTCGCTCCCTTTCATTTATTCCACTGCAACTTTCACCATTACTTCCGGTGTCAAATGAAGGCAATTAAGTTCTTGCGTTGCCTCTGACTGATTCGATGAACAAACCAGCAAACGAGACTTTGGCGAACGAAAGCGCGGTAGTGTTCCGATCAGCGTCCTTGTCTTTTTAATTAAATCGATCTGCAAATTTGATTTTCCTACTTACAATTCAGCGCATTTTAACGTATACGATTTTAACAAATATTTCAATGTTTGTTTATTTCGGCGCGTATATATATATATATATATATATATATATATATATATATATATATATATATATATATATACATACATACATATATATATATATATATATATATATATATACTAACAGCATGGCCCGGCGTTGCCCATGCTGGATTCAAACATCGTACGACTCATACAGCAATCGCTATCACTTGACTTAAAATATTTTTGCCCTTCCTTGCCTTTAAAGGGGTGCCCTTTGCCATGCTGATGTTGCTACATGCCTTACTTCTTGCCTATCTCATACTGCAAATTTTTTCTAAGCTCTATACTAAACATTAAATCTGTTACGAAAAAAGAACTAAACAAAATGAACACAAAACGATCAGCTTTAAAAAGGACTCGTAACTGGAAAAACCGAATGAAAAAAGGATGTTAACAACAAATACTTTTTCACACCAACCCAGTTCTGCGGAATCAGAATCAACGTTGACTTTAAGCAAGCGAATGAGCCAATTGAAGCAAAGTGCCATGCAGATTTAAATTTTTCCCACTTGTGACGAATGCAGATATCGACTTTTTTGCATGCTAACGTGCTAGTTAACATTCATGTCAGTCAGCTGTTGGCTCTTACGCTGGCCAATAGAATCTTCCTGCCTATTCGTGGCAGCCAGCTATAGGCTCTCACTCTGGCCAGTAGAAAATGGTCGCAAACTACATGAAAACTGCCGTAGAAGCATGAAAAATCGATTATTTCCACTATCGATGGGAGTTGGGAAATGCAAAGTCAGTCTTGGCCTTCCCGCTAACTTGGAGCATGTGCATGTAAATTTTGGTGCAAATCGGTCGGAAATTGCGGCCGTGCACTCGTTACACCCCTCCCCCCCCCCACACACACACATCCTGCCTTTTATAGATAGAGATTTTTAAATAATTAAAGTAATTCTATTGCATTTATTTGTTTTAAAAGAAGTATAGTCTATTGGTAATTAGAATTAGGAATAATATTCAGTAAGACGTACTCATATACAAACAATCCTTTTAGAAAAAATCTTTATGTATGCAATTGCAAATGTAACGGCGAAACAAAAGTGCCGAAAACCTTTTTGTCGTTGATAAAGACCAGACTACATGCGATGAACAGATGACATCATTCGTTGAACAGGCACCCCTACCCTACCTAAACTTAACCTCTTCTCGAAAGTAACTCATATTTTGATACAATAGTTGTTAGTGAAAGTGAATAACCAAACACCCCTTGTCAAAATGATTGAATTTCTCCGATTCCTTAGAAACTAATATTATGAATGTATGTGCTTATAAAACACAGTAAAGTTCATATTTATATGTTATAAGTTATAAGTTATTCCAAAATTCGCTTGGTGATGAAACAGAACTAATGCTTTTAATTTAATTATATAATTAAATTTGAAGTTTCAGCTTCGTTTTTTGAAACATGGTAATTCCTGTGTAGCGACGGAACCATATTTTTAAATCAGGTAATTTATAATATTTATGCTCTGTAAATTTACATTGAGCGATGTTTTGTAAAAGTAACAATATCAGTAAGAATACCGGATTATATATCTTACTGTTTTTTCTTTTTACTACACACACACACACACAAACACACACACATATATATATATATATATATATATTTATATATATATATTATAATTATTTCTTTTTAAAAATACGATTCCATCGCGACACAGACAATTTCCATGTTTCAAAAGTGAAACTAAATTTATAAATTTAGTTAAATTAAATAATTTAATGAAGTAGAAATTATACTTTGTATCGAAGAACGCTTTTTAAAAAAATAAAAATAACTGCTAACACCGGATAATAAATCTTACTTTTTTTCTTAAGATTTTAATAAATATACATATATATATATATATATATGTGTGTGTGTGTGTGTGTGTGTGTGTGTGGAGTGTGTGTGTGTGTGAAAATATATAGAAAATAGGAAAGAACTGGTTAGGTAAATAATCCAAAGTTCTTTAGTATTTTTGTTATTATTTTAAAAAAATAGTGCTCGATACAAAAGTAGAGCCTAAATATAATTATTTATTCAAAACATTTCTCATTCTTGTACATTTATGTCTAATCTCTCTTCAACGTTTAACATGTATCGTAGTGAGTTAACTGAGAAGTGTTCAGTTTAACAATGGCAGGATCTTCATATCGTGAGTCGGCAGATTTACATATGGTCGCGCGAATGTTAATGGACGCGAGGCAGCACGGCTTTATCAGATTTCCAGACCGTAGGCAGCCGAGTCATACAACCTTTGCTGCTGTTTATCGTCACGCTGCTGAAACAGAATCCGTGGCACCACAAACTATGTTAATAAGTAGTTTTTTGATTGTACTTTTCACAGCGTCTACCGTAAGCTTTAAACGTAATATCTCAAAAGCGAAGGCATATGTTTATGCGGACTTTTGTCCTTGTTTTAGCGTTAGGAACCTGCTCCCAAAGTTTGTAAAAGTATATCTGATACACTCTACCTATCTATCTATCTATGCAAAAATACATACACGTATTCTGACTTAAACACAAGTTTCTATATGTCGGGTCCCAGATGCACCATTAAAGGCGGAATAATAGAACGAGGCGAATTGTCTATTACCAATATGGTGGCATGCAAATCGGGGCGCGTCTCCGGTGACACACAGCTCGTCTAATCCAGATGCTGATCGTTCTGTTGAAAAGCCCGACATGCGAATGTCGTAAAAAGATATCAGAGAACGGACGCTACAAGTACATGGCGCGTGTGGAATGTCGGAAAGACTTGTAAACAACAAAGTGTCAGAAATCGACGCAAACTATGAGACATCCATTCCTTTGTGTACAATATATACCATTATATATTTTAGAACCTCTCAACATCTTTATATTTAAAGGTATGTACGTATACACGCACATACACACACACACACATGTATCTAAGTATGTATATAGACACAAAAGGGTTAAAAAAATATATACTGTTACTTTAATCAAGATATATTTGCAAAGCATTTACATTAAATTAGAAAATGTAGTTTATCAACAAACAAGTGAAAATTTTAAGTTTTTAATTTATTAATTTAAACATTGAAAAAAGAATTTTTTTTTTTTGGTTGGGCATAAAGATAAGACCATGTGTGAAAATAATAAATTACTGGACAAAAATTTTAGAACTAGAAATCAATGTATAGACCAAAATGAGTCTCCCACCCCAGAAAGGATGCGAACATTCTCTTTATTATAGCGAAGAAAACGACAATTTACCTCGTCAAACAAAGCGACAGCACGTCGTGTGTATCCTACGACGGAAAATGTGCCGAAAAAGAAAATTACTTACCAAAAAAAAAAAAAAAAAATGGGCACGTATTCCACATGACATATTGAAGACGGAATATTTAAATTAAAAAACAAGTCCGTCGTAGGAGTCGCTATCAAAGTATTTTGATATGCAAAAATTGAGCGTCCTCTCCCAGTTGTCGACGAATGGAAAAATGCTCGGTGGATAAAACCAGTTAGTGTTCTCGAATCGGCAAGCAAAATTCGTGTATTTTGGCTACCGCGTTCATCGGAGAGTGACTTACATTTCTGACTTGTTACATGCATTGTGATTTGTCAGATAGTACCTGCGAATCGAGTTTTCGGCATTTCTTTCTGCCTCCGATGTTCAAATATGAATGTAATGATTTATTCTCTGTGACGTGGAAATAATCTGAGACAAACATTTCCTTTGCAATCCCAGATCGCTTACATTTATTAAGTTTTCACAAATATGAATACTGTTTAAAATAAACGGATCGTTTACTCAAATGCCGGTATCCGCTAAAATAGGTCTGATGCAATAAAAATGTTTTTGATTGAAAAATTAAATGCATTAATTCTTTAGAAAATTGCTTTGTTTACTCGAAACTGAGGAAATACTCCCATTTTCACTGAGTACAAGTATACGCTTCCTGATCAGAGTTCAAACCCTGGGCCTGGGAGTGTGTAGATTACCCAGGTCGACATACATCTGTGGAAGGTCGGAGAATAGCTCCTGATCTCAGAAATTCAAAAAAAAAAAGAAAGAAATACTGTCTAAAATAAAACAGGGCGTCTACTCAAATGCGGGTATCCACTAAAAATAACGTTTGAAGTCATAAAAATATGTCGGATCGAAAAATAAAGTCCATTAAATTAAATATATATATATATATATATATATATATATATATATATATATATATATATATATATATATATATAATGTAATGAAAAACAAACCACTTTAAAGTACCATTACGATAATTTATTTCACCCAAAATCCTTTTTTAAGGATTCAGGATCATCAGGTAAAACTTCCAACAACGAATTGAGAGGAAAAATGGGATTAGAAATTGGTGGGTAGTGTAATTTTTGTAATTTAATAGAGGGGGTTGAGAGTGGCAGTTAAACAGACAATATAAAGTATAGGGAGGGGTTAATTTTATATCTCTCTTAAGTATGTTTTATATTGGAGTAGGAGGAGTGACAGAACCTTGACCTATTTAGATGGTTAACAAAACGGAAGTGAAATGTAGAAAATGTATACAAGTGAGTCTTATGGTAAAGAGAGAGATGGGGGGGGAAGAGATGGAGTTGTTATAATTTTGTTTTAACAAAATTATGTAAAAGATAGTTTACAATGTTTGATAGAAAATTCGATGTCTGAAAAAAATTTTGTTATTAACTTAAATCTTTAATTTTTTAAGTAAATAGTTTCGGGACTAAATATCACTATTATTGTAATAAACATATTTATCTAGGACATAAAGAAATATTTAAAATTTTAATAGTTTATTCACCCGACTAATTGTATTTCCACAATATATAAAGAAAAAACAGTAACAAAAGGGTTAAAAAATATAAAATATTGTTACTTTAATCAAAATATATTTGCGAAACATTTACATTTAATTAGAAAATGTAGTTTATCAACAAACAAGTCTTCTTCTCTCTCTCTCTCTCTCTCTCTCTCTCTCTCTCTCTCTCTCTCTCTTATCTCTCCTTCTTTCTTCCCGTATTTCATTTTTCTTTTTCTTTCTCAATCTCTCACTATTTTTCATTTCTTATCTCTCTCTTTGTTTCCCCGCTCAATTCATTTCTTCTTTTCTCTCTCTCTATCTTTCTTTGTCTCTCTCTCTCTCTCTCTCTCTCTCTCTGGCGAACTATTTTCATCTCTCTTCTCTCTTTTTCTTTCCACCCGCATTCCATACTTTCTTTTCTTTTTTTCTTTCTTTCTTTCTTTCTATTTTTCAACTTCCTTCCTTCCTTTCTTTCCACCCACCTTTCTTTTCATCTTCTTTTCTCTCTTTCTATATTCTATCTCTCGTCTTTTCTTTTCTTTTTCCCTCCTCTTTCCACATTTCTGTTTTTCTTTTCGCTCTCTCTCACTTTCATTTCACCACTCCCTTTATTTTTTCTATATATCACTTTCTCTCTCTCTCTCTCTCTCTCCCTTTCGCTTCTCCTGGATTTAATTCCTTATTCTCTCTCTCCCTCTCTCTTTCTCTCTCTCTCTCTATACACATATATATATATATATATATATATATATATATATATATATATATATATATATATATATATATATATACGGTGTATCTCAAAAGTGAGTACACCCCTGACGTTTCTTCAAATATTTAAGTATATCTCTTCATGGGACAGCACTGAAAAAATTACGTTTTGACACAATGAAAAGTCATCTGTCTGCAGGATATATAACAGAGTTAAATTCTTTTCCCCTCAAAATAACTCAAAATATAGCCATTAAAAGCTAAATCCCTGCACAAGCTAAATTTCTGCACAAAGCCTTCACCACTATAATCAAATCATATATGCTAGTGTCTGGGCTATGGTTTCCTAGGAACTGAGCTGCTTGAGTCTCTTACGTCGAATACGATGTGAGAGTCCACCATATATATATATATATATATAGATAGATAGATAGATAGATAGATAGATAGATAGATATTAACAGAGTGAGATAGATAGAGAGATAGATATTAACATAGATAGATAGATAGATAGATAGATAGATAGATAGATAGATAGATATGAACAGTCTAGAAGAGATAGATAGATAAGTAGTGTGGATATAGAAATGATTACTGTATAGTGACTGCTAGTTTCCCGTTTTAAGCAAATGTCAGACGATGCTGATGGTCATATAAGACATGAAATTGCCAGTCTACATTCTTCTTTCCAATGTCTATCTCCAAAAACGCCCTATTCTCAATACTGAACACTTTTCCTCTGTAATTATAGCAAATTTTATAATTTTATATATATATATGTGTGTGTGTTACGTAAGTAAATGAGAAAGCGTTCTCAAAGACAAGACCAGGCATACTACTCCTGAATCCCCACCCCCGACAGATTGGGGGCCCCCAGGCAATGCTTTGTGACCCTCGCTATCTTATCAGCATTTGCTTTTTTTTCTACCTATATTTATATACGTAACAAATTAAACTAAGCACAACAGAATATTAAAGAAGGAAAAACTTTCGCGGATTTTGACGTCATTCTGGAGTCTTTGGTGCTGGTAATTTTTACACAACCAAATTAATATCAATAATTAGAGCCATTTGTTTTAAATGCCATTTTCCTTAAAAGTCATGTTCCTTTACATTATCTGTGTAAACTGCTATGATTTCTTGTGAAAGATAATGAAATGGTTTTCAATTTCTTTCTTGGCGGTTTTGAATTTGGAGTTTTCCTTCTCCTAAATTGGTTTCCAATCAAGGCTATAGAGACCAGTTTATCCGGGCCAATAGCTAGAGAAATTATTGCCATAAGCACCTGATTACTTGGTCCTGTGATCAAAAATATCCCTTGGCCACTGTTTAATTTATTGAACCCCTCGGACAAGTAATTATTTGGCAGCACCCATCACCTCTAATATTTCGCGATATGTAGTAACGGGTTCAATGTTACTAATATCAAGATAGAATTACTGAACTGATTGTATCCCGAGAAAAAGGAATGTGTTTGGCAGCGCCCATCTCCTCTCCATAAAACGGAGAAGAATCTCTGACTTTACTTAATTTTTTTCCATTATTGAGTTTGACTTTATAGCGAAGAAAACGGCGACTTACCTCGTCAAACCAAGCGACAGCGCGTCGCGTGTATCCTACGACGGAAAATGTGGCGAAAAAGAAAATTACCAAAAAATGGGCACGTATTCCGCATGACATGCTGAAGATGGAATATTTAAATTAAAAAAAAAACAAGTCTGTTGGAGGAGTCGCTATAAAAGTATTTGATATGTAAAAATTGAGCGTCCTCTCCCAGTTGTCGACGAATGAAAAAAATGGTCGGCCGATAAAAGCAGTTGGTGTTCTTGAATCGGGGAGTTGGTGTATTTTGGCTACCGCGTTCGTCGGAGAGTGAGTTATTTTTCTGACTGTGTACGTGTATTGGGATTTGTGGATTAGTACCTGCGAATCGAGTTTTTGGCATTTCTTTCTGCCCCCGATATTCCAGTCTGAACTTACAGTGATTTGTTCTCTGCGTTATAGAAGTAATCTGCGACAAATATTTCCTTTGCTTTCAGAACGCTTACAGACTTCCTTGTGTTTAGGTCTTGGTGAAGACATTAACATGCATTAAGACATATCGTATGGATGGCGGATTCTTGCCTTCCTAAGACACTTGGATCGATGTAAACAAAGGAATATTTGCGCCCTGGGTTTGACAATAAAATACATCCAGCAGCAAGGTCGGGAGGTTTTGAGAGGTGTGGAACCACCTCTTAATTACTGTTGTTACCAGGTTCTCTCTGATCCGGGGTGGTGGTACCTGTTAGCGTCTCAGCTATCGGCAAATAATTAATCCAAAATCGATTAAAGTCCTGTGAAAATATAAAAATATATTTTACAGTAAAAATACAAGCAATGCATTTTTTTGAAAAATAAGTTCGCAGCAATATGTTTTTGAAAAAAAAGTTCGCAGCAATATGTTTTTGAAAAAAATTTAGCAGCAATATGTTTTTGAAAAAACAAAATTCCAGCAATACTCTCGACAAAAAACCTTTTTACAAAAATAATGAAACCTGATATACAAATTGATTTCTTGCAAAGATACATATTCTATTCATACGAATTTATCCTAAAAAAATTTTGGCATTAAATAACCCATTGACGTTGATAACCGTAAAACAAAATAAACCAAACCAGACTGTCTACAAACCCTCTTTACAAAAATATGTCAATTTAAACTTGATCTACAAACTGATTTGTTCCAAAGAACACATTCTATTCTTACGAACATATCCTAAAAGTCCCGTCGGCATTAAATAAGCCATAATAAACTAAATCAGGAATATTTGAACTCCAATCGCCTGTTCCATTTTTTGCATCTAAATTCATTGCACAATTGCCGAGATTGCGATCTGTGTTCGAGCCCATATATAAGCTAGCATTTAGAATGGAGATTTTTCAAACCAGAGAGAAGCATTCTGCTTGGAAGATATGAGTAACATGATCTTCCTCCACATTCAGTGCCGCTAAAAGTTTTCCCACTGGGAATATATATATATATATATATATATATATATATATATATATATATATATATATATATATATATATATATATATATATATATATATATATATGCGCGTATGTAGTCAAATCTAGTCTTCATACATTCTCAGACGTAATCTTAAACATCTTCCAATTACACGCAAATAAAGTCTCGTACACTTTCCTCTGCGACGTATATTCTCGCGCCACTTAGCGAAAAAAAGTGGCGGCCATTTTTTGTTTGACTGAAGCTTTTTACTCCAAAATGAGGCATCTTCATTGAAGGAAAGACAAGTGTATTTTCTTTTTTGAGATGAAGAGATCTTTACCGACCACCCATGAGGCCGGTCGGTTGGTGTAAAGGAGGCGAAGGTATGAAAGGCTTTTAAATGTTGGCCTGATAGATTCAACACTTTTTTTTTTTTTTTGTTGAGAGCAGGGAAGGAAATGTTTCCCACAGTTCGAAGCGGCCAAAGAATCCACTCATGGACGGAATTTAAAGAAATTAGTTTTGTTGTGATTGTAAATGGCTCAAAGAGGTAAAAACAAAAGTAGGGGAGAAAACAAAATAAGATTAAAGCCTTCTCTCAAGACGAAATTTATAAACAATCAATACGAACAAACACTTCATAAAAAGAATTTAAGTGTGTGAGCGTTGCTACATCAATGTCAGTGCACATCTTATTCTATGTGCCGTGTCCCTTCAGGACGTTGCTGATTATGGCTCTCCATAATTTCCTGTCCTTTGTAGCTCTTAATAATTTGTATCTTTTTGCCATCTCTCCTAAACACAGCTCAGCTATCTATTTACCCAAACTTCAGATAGATTATGCGTTGTTTTCCTCTGACCCTATTACCTTCAATCTGTCTTGTGAGTCTCATTTTTCCAACTCTTCTTTTTTCATTATTTATCCCAGAAATTTCAACTGTCTCTTCCTGGTGTTAAGCATAAATGTCCCTTTTTATTGGCATTGTCTCTAGAACTTCGTCGTTGCTCACATGTTCCGTCCATGGTATCCTCAGCATCCTTCTGTATAACCAAATTTCTGTTGCTTCAAGTCTCTTCTTCATCTGTGAGGAGATAATTCAGCTTTCACTGCAATATAAAAGAACTGATACTATATAACAGTTCAGTACTCTTCTCTTTGTTTCTAACGAAATTTTCCTGTTTCTTAATACTTTGCTTAGCTTTTGGAAGACATCTTTCGCTATCTTAATGCGCCTTCGGATTTCCGTGACTCACTTTCCGCCCTCTTCCTAGATAACTGATCTTTTTTTACCTGTTTGATTGTAGTATCTCCAATCTGTAATTTGCTGGATAGTCTGTTCCTTTTGCTAATAACCATGGACTCCATCTAGTTGCAATTGATATTTAGTCCTTTCTTCTCGCTTTCCTTCACTATATTCTATAGGAGTTCTTGCAGTTTCCTTTCTGTGTCTGATATCAACATTGTGTCATCTACACATCTTATACTGTTAAAAGTGTGGCTGCCAATATGGAATCCTGTTCAAATTTCTAATTCTCTCACGATGGACTTACTGTATATGTTGAAAAGGTCCGGTGATAGACAGATCTTTATCATACCACCTTTTTTTTTATTTCTTTATATTTACTGCTTCAAAATCACGGCTCGACGAATTGGATGCTGCTTTTAGTTTAAGCTGGACTAAGTTAACCAACTCGCGAGAAGGAAAATCGATTCAAAATTTTTAACACAGGCATTTAATTCTGGCAAATCTCATATGCAGGTTGCGATGGATAAATTGTCGTTTAAATTACACAAAAATGAAACTAACACTGACATCTCATTTTAACAAATACATTTACCAAAATTACACAAAAATATATTGAAATACTAAAGAGTAAATTTATTTAATAAAATCACCATAGACTTCAACCATTGGCTTCAACCAGACGACATCGGAATCTCCTGCAACTCTTCTGGACGTTCACAGTGTTTAAGTTGGTGAATGCTGCCATAATTCTTGCCTTCAGTTCATCTCTGGTGTTACAAGGAGTTTTGTTGGTCTCTCGCTCAACTGCGCCCCACACATGATGATTAAGAAGGTTGCCGTCTTGGGAGTCAGGTAGCCAGATGTAAGAGATGATATGGTCGCAGAAATTGTCTGACAGACATGACTGGGTTCTCCTTCTTCTGTGGCATGGTGCAGAGTTATACTGCCAGACATAGAGTCTTCCAGAAGCCAACCTCTTGACTCAGAGTTTCACTACATCTTCAAGGCACTTGATTTAGGCCTCGGCGTTGAGCCTGAAGCCTTGTAGGAAGGTGAACGGAGACATAACGTCGCCATTACCAGTGATCACTGCTAACACCATAATAATGTCTTGATAGATCATCCAACTCTTTCCGAATCCTCTGTACGGCCCACAGACCAAAAACACTATGAAATATTCGTATAGGAGCTTCCGGTGCGAATGCCAAGCAGTACATCATACTGTTTCCAAGTTTCTGGTGGAGTGGATTTTGTCATGGTGTTCTTTTTCTCACAGACTGTGCCCAACTGACCCTACTATATTGGGCAGTCGAGAAAATTCAATACAAACAACGTGCATACGCGAAATTAAAACTATAAAATGTTGAAAATCTAACTATTTGCACCCTGCTTACTTTTGTATACCAGGGTAAAAAAAATTTGGCACAGTTATGACCAGAAAATGATAGACTTCTTTTTACGGCTTATCAACCTCTTGCAGGTTATTTAAAGCCAAATAATATTTTTAGATTGCAAAAAATTGGTGGAGATAATAAGGATTTGCTGATACAAATCCTACTAATTAACCCAGAGATGGGGGTGAAAAGTAAAATTGCGTACCTTTTCCAAGTGTATTTGCGCATAAGTCAATGTAATGAACCCGACTGGAATTGGAACTCGGATCTTTGATTTCCAATTGCCAGCAGTTATCCATTACACCACCTGTACAGGCAAGCTTACAGTACCACCTATCTAGGTACTGAACAGGCTCGAAATTGCTTAACTGCAGCGGTCGTGTGTAAACCGATGTTTCAACGTGATGTGGACATAGGCCCGAGCAGAAATTGATCGGATATTCTCATTGTATTTTCGAAAAATCTTGTCAGAAATATATGTCCTCCGGATTTCTCGAATATTCAGGCCGTTAGATGTAGTTGGATAAAAGTACTGTTTAATTAAAAAAAGAACTTCTACTTGGATATGAGCATCCATAAAAAAAATAACGATTAAACAAAATAAATTTAAAATAACAATAGATTTAATCTATTTCCTAAAAATTGTCTTTGTTTACATTGGAATACGATGGATGCTTAGCAGAGAGTGTGTGTTCAAGAGGCACTATTCGGGCTTTGACCGTAAGTAGGTAAGGAACGTCAGATCCAATGACGGTTCCCCATATGGAAAGCAGGTTCGAATCCTACTGGAAGACAAGATTTCTCAAATATTCAGGCCGGTTACATAAAAAATACTACTCGAACATGAGTATCCATAAGAAATAACATTTAAACAAAATAGAATAACAATATGTCGGATTTGCTGTGTATATATATATATATATGTATGTGTGTGTGTGAGAGAGAGAGAGAGAGTATATATGTTGCCGTCGCGAATCCAGGGCTTCTTCAAATTCAGAGTTACTTTCTCCTAGACCAGTGGCCACCCAAGTGGCCACCCATCCTGCTATTGACCCATAACTTGGGTAGAAGAAAAGGAGAGATACATTACACAAACATATTAGCATGTAAGTGAATGTAATGGATCCGACTGCAATTCGAACTCTGCTCTCCGATTCCTCAACACACACTCACATAACCAAATATAGGTATCCTTTTTAATAACTTTCTCTTCAGTACCGACTTTCATATATATATATATATATATATATATATATATATATATATATATATATATATATATATATATATATATATATATATATATATATATATATATATATATATATATATATATATATATATATATATATATATATATATATATATATATATATATATATATATATATACACCATAATACAAATCATCTAAATCTTAACCATCCAAAATCATATTAGCGTTGCATCCTCCAATACAGATTTTGAATTCCATCATTTCATTCATTCTTAATAATCACTGAAGCCAATCCCTTGCTCGGGACTTTAACAAAAACAAATGCAAACTGTTGCCATTTCAATCATTCGTTCAACGCCAAGATCAGAATATTAATCCGAGAAAATAAAAAATTATCGAAAAATATAATAAAGCATAAATGTCTGTCATATATATCTATATATCTATGAAGAAATATAGTCTTAAGGTGTGCTATATTTATGGAATAAAGTGCTCAATATCAGAGATAGAGCGTGTGTAAATATAAAAGTGAACTTAGAAGTCAACACTTAGAGGCGACAGTCTGTTTCATGCTATATGCAATCGCCAGGCCATGTGGCCTGACGATTGCATATATCTATATGTAGATAGATAGATAGATAGATAGATAGATAGATAGATAGATAGATAGATAGATAGATAGATCCGAACAGATTGGGAGTGATAGATATATGAGAACATATTGAGATAGATAGATAGATAGATAGATAGATAGATAGATAGATAGATAGATAGATAGATAGATAGATCAGAATAGATTGGGAGTGATAGATATATAAGAACATATTGAGATAGATAGATAGATAGATAGATAGATAGATAGATAGATAGGAATAAGAAGCTTCCAAAAGAGTCTGACTAATATTGCTCACTCGAAAAACAAGTGGACAATGGCATAAAAATGGCAAAGAATTAATATATTTCAAGTCAACTCTCATGTGTGCAGAGCCCGATCTATTTATCTATCTATCTATCTATCTATCTATCTATCACTCTCTGTCTCTGTCTCTCTGTCTCTCTCTCTCTCTGTCTCTCTCTCTCTCTCTCTATATATATATATAAAATAAATTTGATAATTTCGTGAAAGCGTATGAAACTAGCAGTAGTCGTCGGTCACTGCCAATGTGAGATTTGACTTATATGTATATATAAGTTTGCTATGCGACGATAACTGTCGTGGAATCGCAGTTCGTAAATGATTCGATTCTACGACGTCGTACCAAGTAAGAGAATGCAATGTAATATGTTGTTCCGCGATCGTTATCGTCGCATAGCAAATTTCTATGTCATCATAACAAAATACCATCTTTGACGGTGAATAACATTTGTTTAAATGTCTATATAACCACTCTGAAGATGGCTCATGTGTGCCGAAAGCTTAGATCGAGGAAGAGTATAATAAAAATAATATCCAAATTTTGGACAATTCTGTCTTTATTTTCGACCGAAATTAAAACTACTATACGAAGTTTACAACGGTTCATGATGAAACATAATAGAAATTCGTTGTCTGTTATATTTAAATATATAATATTTATTATATATACATTATGAAATGGACAAGGTCCGACAATTATTTTTAAGACATTTATACATTCTTTTTTTTATAAATAGAAATATTTAAGTAAAGGCTCTGTTTATAATAAACTGTATTAAACAACATTTACTGGCCTGAATTGTCATAGAAAATATGCGAACCTGTATCCTATACGGAACCGTCATATAGCCTGACGTGCTTTTACCAATTTCTCCACAGAGTGTGTGTGTCTGTGCGTGCAGAGATAGATAGATAGATAGATAGGTAGATAGATAGATAGATAGATAGAAAGAAAGAAAGAAAGAAAGAAAGAAAGAAAGAAAAAAAGAAAGAAAAAAAGAAAGAAAGAAAGAAACTGAGATAGATAGATAGATAGATAGATAGATAGATAGATAGATAGATAGATATATATAACGTCTTTATGGGAATAATGGCGAAATATTGAAGAATTTAGATCAACGGAACCATTGCAACCAACCGAAAGCTGTACTCCATTGTGTACCAAAGAAACATACGTTATTTGTCTTCGAGACGCCAAAGTATTAACAGACAGCAGAGGGAGCCTGAAGAATCACTGTGGCTCTTTAGAGTGAAAAATGCTTTTCACTTAGAACTGCTTACTTTATTCCCCGTGTAGATGTCCTCTCTTTATTAAATAAAGTGTTTATCTTTTTTTTTATATTTAGACACGAAAATTCGAAGCCGATAGGAGTTAATTTTAAAATTCCCTTGTCTAGATTATTCTGTTCCCTTTCTTTCTTTATTTTCCCCTTTCTTTCTTTCTTTTGCTCTGCTCTATATTTTCATTCTATTTATTTTTACTTTCTTGCCTACTCCATTTTACATTCTTTCTTTTCCTTTCTTTCCTTTCGTTCTTTTCTTTCATTCTTTCTTTCATTTCTTCCCTTACTTCTTTTTTCTTTCTTTTTTCCACACTTTATTTTTGTTCTTTTCCTTCTTTCTTTACGTTTTTCTTTCTTTCATTCTTACTTTGTTTTTCCATTTTCTTTCATTCGTTATTTCAACTTTTCTATTCACATCTTTCCTTTCTTTTTTACTTTGGTTTTCTTTTCATTCTTTTGATTCTTTCGTTCTCCCTTTTTCTTTCTTTGTACTTTTTGTTCATTTTTTCTTTCTCTTTCTTTCTCTTTCTTTCTTTCTTTATTTATTTATTTCTTCTTCTCATTCTTTCATGGATTCTTTTACATTTTCTTTCTTTTTTGTTTCCTTTTTGTCTTTCTTTTTTTTTTCTTACTTCGTTTCTTTCTATAGCTTTTTCCTGTTCACTCACTCACGTTCTTGACTTATATAAATATCAAGCTGAAACACCTGTTCTCCTACTATCACCCAAGTTAAGCACCGTCCATCCTGGTCAATGACCTGAGAATGCCAGGCGTTGAATATGGACGTGGTATAATGGTACAAAATTGGAAATCGGAGAGATAAGTTCCAATTATATTTCAGTTACATGCAAATACCCTTGGGAAAGTTATGAATCTTCCTCTTCTTCTCCTCAGCTATGGGTTAATTAGTATATCTTATCACTAATCAGTAACTCGGTAATTAGTACATCTTCACAGAAAATCATTATTATCTCAAAAACATTCTTTCAATTTAAAAATACTTTTGGCTTTAAATAATCTGCAAAAGCTCGATAAAGCGTAGAAAATGAATCAGTGGATTAATTTAGATGCATACCTAAAAATAAAATTTAAATAGCTAAACAGTAAAAAAAATATAAAGGGTGTTCCAATAACATGAACCGATTTTAAATATGAATTAAGTTTAAGCGCCTAATGATTTTTTTTCTTTTTCTTTCAGATATAACAGCTTAAATCTTTGGCAATTTCAAATTAAATTGAATGCTAATGATTTTGAAGATCTGTGGTTCCAACATGACGGCGCCACATGCCACCCAACCAATGCAACAATGACTTTATTGAATGAGAAGTTCCCAAGTCGCATCATCTCTCTAAACAACGAAGTCAATTGGCCACCACGGTCATGCGACTTGACGCCTTTAGATTTCTTCCTTTGGAGTCATCTCAAAAGTAAGGTCTATGTCAACAAGCCAACAACAATTCAACAGATGAAAGATGAGATAATAAGGCATATTGGTGAGATCGAGGAGCAACTATGCAGAGACGTCATCAAAAGTTTTGACCATCGACTGGAGGTGTGCCGCCGAAGCCTTGGTGTACATTTGGGCGATATTATTTTTCACACATAATTGCCATGATATAATAACATGATCCGATAGAGGAAGAAATAAATTTTCACCAATAACACTGACTTTGATCCTTTTTTAATGAAACATCCTTTACATATTTCTGAACATTTTGATGAAACCTGTAATCGTAGCTTTGATTTTGAAAAATATTTTCATCCCAAGCAAGAAAATAAAGCTACTAAGACGCAAGGGGTTACTGAGTGTGAAAGAATATTAGAAAAATAAAAAAAATAGTATTAAGGAGGGAGAACAATAAAAGAAAAGGAATTCAGAAGACAGTATAACAGACATTTGCATTTAACTGTTTGGAAAGTAAAAGGCCACAAGAGAATTCGACAACAAGAGCAATAGAAGAAACTGTTAGCATAGAACTTACGGCTGTATCTAGTTTATTTCAAATTGAAAATATGAGACCAAGCTGCTAATCTAGAAAATAACATACAAAGGATTGATAAGCCGTAAAAAAGCAAAATAAAGCATGTATATCTTGTGCAAATTAATTGAAACAAAACGAATCATTCCGTTATTCTTGACATTTTTTCGTATTTTTTTCAATGAACCATAAGCCAGTGCACATAATAGTACTTCGTATGTTCATTCCAAGAAGACTTTCCTTGCAAATTGATCACAGATTCTCGACTGGATTTAAATCAGTTTCCTAACCAGTCATTTGCTCAGTGGTAAAGCTTTCCAATGTGTTCTTACAGCGTTACAATTTTTCGTACGCTTCCTTGACGTAACGTCCATTGCAGACAATGGCCGTAGGACAACTAATCGACAGTCGAAGCAATAGTGTTTAGGCGTGATGAAAATCTGATGCAATCACAGAAGACGCAATATTTTTCAAGGCCAAATTTCATCAAACACTCCGAAGATATATTACTGCACACGACTGCAAATGACCTAATCTCAGGAAAATCGATCAGTAAAGCAGTCTATTGCTAGTACCCTTGAGGAGTAAACGGGGTAATTCTCTGATGGTCTGTCTACGAAACTCTAGAGTCGGTATACGGAATGTAACATCAATCAGCACAGTGACAAACATTTTACTTGTATTAATTATATATATATATATATATATATATATATATATATATATATATATATGCGTGTATGTGTGTGCGTCTGTGTGTGTGTGTGTGTGTGTGTGTGTGTGTGTGTGTGTGTGTGTGTGTGACGTTTAAATAATGAGACATTACAATTTTTTAAATTTATCATAGAGGTCAGACGATTTCAGGAAAAAACCTCAATATTTAAGAATTTGAAATTTATGCGTGAGTCAGAGTGTGATAGGTTAAAAATCATTTCACCCCAAGAAAGGCAATAAAAACCGCTAAAACACAAGTGGATACTAAGAGTGGTGCTTAATTGTTATAGATAGATAGATAGATAGATAGATAGATAGATAATCGGTTTATAAATGATTTGCACACAAATGTTTGTTTTAATAATCTTTCGGCTCAGATTGCTCAACATTTTCCCCATCTTCATATCTCTTCCGTCTCTCCACGTTCTCTAGATTTTTCTAACACTCTAAGATACTGTAAAATCATTTTCCTCAGAACTCGAGCCACGTCCTTAAATAACCGGTTTCTTTCCTCATAATCCACATCTCTTACTTCCTCTTATGTCTATACAACAAACTCTAACTTGAGTGTCTCTTATGCCTTGTACAACAGGGAAATAGTAAGTAGAAACTTATTTAATAAAAATGCTTCCGTTGAAGAGTAAATCGGATTTTTTTTTTTTTACATAGCCCATTTTTTCATAAGTGTAATCAAAAATCAATTGAAATACTATGATCGCCAAACTTAAGCAACGTCGAGCTTGGCCAGTACCTAGATGGGTGACCGATTGAGAATAACAGTCACTGTAAGCTTGGATGTTCAGGTGGTGTAATGGTTAATGGCTCAAAATTGTTAATGGGGGATTAAGTTAAGCAACGTTGAGCTTGGTCAGTACTTACATGGTGACCGCTTGGAAATACCAGACGTTGGAAGCTAGGATGTGCAGGTGGTGTAATTGATAATGGCTTGGATTTGTTAATCGGGGATTAAATTAAGCAACGTTGAGCCTGGTCAATACCTAGATGGCTGACCGATTTGGAATACCAGGCGCTGTAGCTTGGATGTGCAGGTGGTGTAATGAATAATATATCGAAATTTTTAATCGATAAGTCGAGTTTCAAATACCGTTGGGAAAAGTATGAATCAACGTCTTCTTCCCCTATCTATGGGTTAATTAGTAAGACTTGTTTCATTAAACCATTATTATCTCCTAGAATCTAAAACTATTGTGTGGCTTTAAATAACCTACAAAAGGGTTGATAAGTAGTAGAAAACGAATCAATCGATCATTTTACATGAACAACCAAAAATGAAATTAAAATAATTAAATAGTCTAAAATATCCATAAAATATTAAGAAGCTACAATCTAGCCTTTTTTCATAATTTCACCCCCAAGTAAGGCAATAAAGTCACTAAGATGCAAGGGATTACAGAGTGGAAACGAATACGAGAAAGAATCAGAGAGAGAATATTATAAGAATAGAAATTAAGAAGACAGAAAATAACACCATCCTGAGTGAGACGATAAACTACGTCCGACCGCAAGGACTCTGATCAGGAGGCTTTGAGGAGCGTGGAACTACCTCTTAATTGCTGGATAAGACGATAAACTACATCCGCGTTTTGAGTATGACGATAAACTACATCCGCATCCTAGGTAAGAGGATAAACTACATCCGCGTCCTAGGTAAGAGGATAAACTACATCCGCGTTCTGGGTAAGAGGATAAACTACATCCGCGTCCTAGGTAAGAGGATAAACTACATCCAACAGACCGGCCTCTGATCTGAACCATACCTTAATTTCTGGTGTTTCCAGGTCCTCCCTGACCTTAAGTGGTAGCACCTGTTAGGATCCCAGCTATGGTCAAATAGTTACCCACCCACCCCGAAAGGGCTCAAACACTGTGAAATTATAAAAATAAGTTTTAATACCAGCAATACGGTTCTTTTTGGAAAAATTATTACCATCAGTATATTTGCGAAAAAAAATTACCCACCGATACATTTTGGAAAAAAAATTACCAGCAATACATTTTTTGGAATTAATATAACCAGCAATAAAAAATCTTGTCGGCATTAAATAACCCATTGAGGTGTTGATATGTCGTAAAGCAAAACAAACCAAAGCAAACCAGAAAATAATGATTGACAATACATTTAACTTTTGGGAAAACAAATTTGACTGAAAAGCAAAAGGCAACAAGAGACTTCCACAAGCGAGAATTGCGATAGAAGAAACTGTTAGCGTAGAACTTACGGTTACATAGTGCCAAATCGTATGTAAAATGATGAGACCAAGCTGCCAATCGAGTACCGCGCTTAAATTCGTGAAGACGAGGTGCCAAAGAAGAAAATTCATCAGAGTAGTTACCAAAGGAAATAATTATAGAAAAAACTCAAGGAAGCTATGTTACGACGATAGAAAAATGACTGAAGCGGCGATGCCAGGTCAGGACCTACAATATTGCATAATCTTTGAATTTTATCAAGAATCTCTAAATGCATAGCAGAAACGCCAAACCATATGTGGCAGCAATTGTCTATGCATGGAAACATTTGAGATTTAGATATATGTAAGATAGATTGTGATGAAAAAATGTTTATCACGACACAGTAAACTAACATTCCTATGAATTGATTCAATATAATCTTTTCACTTTATGTCAGCGGAAAACGTTAGTCCGAGGAAGCGCAATGAGTTACTCTCCTGTATGTTAACTTCTCTAAGACGATTAAAAAAGAGGGGTTTCGTTTTGGAGGCGTTAAAATTAACAAGCCATTCCTTGTCCCAATTAACAACAGGACAAAGCTCTTTGCAACAACGTGTGAATTCTTGAATTCAGGGCAATTAATATTCGCCAACAATTATGGCGTGAAAAACGTAACGATATAAAAGTATGAAAAGCCTTATCAAAAACATTTTAAAAATGTATATTATTTGAAAAAAATGAGATTTAAAAAAAACTATTATTTCAGAGACGGATTTAGATGAAAAGAGGCTATTCCACTTGTGAGGATCTTCCTAATCCCATATTTTCACGAGTAGAGTCAAATGGAAGAGTGTTAGATTAAACAATTTCAGTAAAGCCGAGATTGATGACGGATGTTTAAAATTACTGTAGAGTTGTTTAGAGTCGACAATGTGTTATGACAGCATGTGTTAAAATAGGCCTATGACATTGTCAAAAATATTATACACCTTGGCTGGAGGGCCCCTATATTTTGAGGCCCTAAGTTTCAGACTGCTAATACTATAGATAAACCTGGCACTGGGTAAAATCGCTTATTCTGAGATGGAATATTTGGAAAATTACTGAAGGGTTCTTTAGAGTCGATAATGCGTTATGCCAGCATATATAAAAAAGGCCTATGACATTATCAAAAATATTATATACCTTGGCTGGAGGCCCCCCTAGATTTTGATATATATTCTATAGGTAAATCCGGCATTAATTTTGATTGTCATTTCATTCACTTACCTGCTAATACCCTTGGGAAAAGTATGAATCCTTTTCTTCTCCTTTACCACAGCTATGGGTAAATAGCAGGTCAGACCGGGTTCTATAGCCTTGGATAGCAACTGGTCTACTGCAGAAAGAAATGGCAACCTACTGCGGGAAAAAAATTGCCTCGTCAGTCATGTATCGAAAGATACATGATCACCTACGCGTGTATCACGCATGGCAAATAACTGACTGAAATTCACTTACGCTCTAATACCCTTGGGAAAGTATGAATCCTTTTTTTCTTCCCCTCAGCTATAGGTAAATATCAGGATAGACTGGGTTCTATAGCCTTGGATGGCAACTGGTCTACTGCAGAAAGAAATGGCAACCTACTCCGTGAAAAAATCTACCTCGTCAGTCATGTATCGAAAGATACATGATCTCCCAAGCCTGTTTCACGTGTAGAACTTAACTGAGTAGCATACGACGTCGGGGCGTCGCCCTTTAGAGCTGATTGAAGGAATGGAGCTGTAGGTGACTTTTTCCCCGGAGGCTTCAGAGGACTGAGTTTCCACTGTCTGGCTCTTCCCTTTTCCCCTACCAACGACACATTTCCCCTTTTCCTTTTCCTAACTGGCATCGGCTTTGTGGGGCATGTGAGACGGGGCCCAAAAGAGGCATAGACTGCACCGGTCTGAAGCGCTGGTATACCTATTGCAGTAGCCTCGGAAATATTAGTATCTACCAGAGGAGAATTTGCGTAGCCTGCGTCTGGAAGTCCAGAGACCGTCTTCTCTGGACTGGAAGAGAAGAGATGACCAGTCTCACCTACTTCCAAATAGTTGGTTTTCTGAAAGAAATGGCAGCCTACTGCGGGAAAAAAATCTGCCTCGTCAGTCATGTATCAAAAGATACATGATCGCCTAAGCGTGTATCACGCATGACACATAACTGACTGATAAATCGAACACGACAAGCAAATTCCACGGAACGGGACCACCCCGCCATTTCTTTCGTATTACAAATATAAATATAATGTTACACTCAGACGACGTTTTTTTCCAGAACTGCTTTGTAGAACAGGCTCCGGCGTGGATGCTTCCTTGAGCATTATAAACTCAATCTGTTTAAGGGATAGTAGTTATCTCTTCATGCTAATAATTTTCACTTCTGAGCATCTCTTTTCATTCATATCACACACATCTATTTTAACAATAACTCCTCCTTGAGTCGTTCTCTGGGTTTATATTAGGTGAAACCTATTTTTTAAAAATAAAATAATTTGTTCTTTCTTGATTGCATTTTGTGAGGAGATTGTTTTTGCTTTTGTTCTTTTTGTTTCACTTTCTCTTTTATTAAATGACAAATAAGCCGCGAGATTTAATGAAATGAAGTTCCAAAAGGATGCCATTATCAGAAGATTAAAAGAAATGGCGCGATAAATACTTCTTATTCAGGAACAGGTGACTCTAGGGGCGTATAAGTAGACGCATGCGCAGACAAGTACACAATTGGAATAGGCATGCGCATGAAACCTGCCAAGTGGAAGCTTTTCAAAAAGAAGGGCAGTTGAATTGATGAAAGAAAATCTGTTGCAACTTTTGTCTAAGTAGAATAAAAAAAATAAAATAAAATACAAACTATGGGAAGGTAATATTTTATGAATATTATGTTGGTTGCTTGAACGGGAGAAAGAAAATAAGAACGAACAAAAAGAAAGAAAGAAAAAAAAAAAGAAAGAAAGAAAGAAAAATACTCAGAACGAAACGGACATGGAAAGAAATAAAGAAAGAAAGAAACGAAAACACAACAAAAGAAAAAGGACAGAAAGAAATAAACGAAATACACAGCAAAATAAAGAAAGAAAGAAAGAAAGAAAGAAAGGGAAGGTTACTGAATAGAATAATGAAACGAAGGTTTGTAATGAACGATAATACTTAGGACAAGAACAACATATATAAGATTCGTCAGTGACCTGTAGAAGAAGTAGTCAACTGCTAGAAGTAAGTGAAGTGAATTCCACAATGAATCTCCAACTGCAGGATATCTACCAAACGCCCCACGCGCTCAGATGTGGCACAAGGCCGAATTTAATGTTGGGTAACCGACCCGTAGGCTCGGCCAAAAATTCCCTATAGGCGCCGTATAAAATGGGGTCGGGTAGCTGTTTCCAGAAACGAGACTCTGCCCTTCAACATAGACGCGTCTGGGGATCATTTCTGCCCGGTAGCAGATAGTTTGACCAGCACGGCTGGAGACGAATCTACGCGGTTAGATGTGTACATATTTTAATGAAAAATGAAGCGATTTTTTTCAAAAGAACGAACATCCTCGAAATAAAGAAATTAAAATGAAGGAGGTCTTCCTTCTAGAATTCGCCCTCACCATCCGATTGCTGACACATTCGATCTAGGAACGCTAGGCATACCCAGGCCGTCTTCAGAAGGGTGGAGATAACAGAAATCCCGTGCTACCCTGGTTGTCTTGCCACCCCAAAAGAAGGTAAAGGAGAGCCGGTAAAGGAGAATCTTCCGCCCTCCACTCCGAGGAAAGATTCTCCCGGGATCACAGTTGATATTCGAACTCGGCCTTCTCCTGCACTTCTGACCAATTCATTTCCAAGAGGAGATCGGACCCGAACCAGAAGCCGAGTATTTTGATCGGCTCGTCAGTCCAGAGGAAAGGTCGGGGAAGAGAAACTCCCCTATCGCGGTTGATATTGGCCCCTGTCATGATCGTGTACCCTCTGATCTTTGACGACTTCGTTAATCTCGGCTCTGCTCGACACAAGAACTGAAACGTCGTCAGCATAAGCAGAATACCTGACTGAGGTGGTAGCACCAGGTAGGGAAACGTGTAGGACCAGATTTAACTTGCGAAGGAAATCCCCCAACGCAAGAACGTACAGCAAAGGTGAAAGCGGACAAACTTAACGAATGGGGCGCGACAAAAGAAAGGCTCCGATCGAACCCCATTCACTTCCACCAGCGCGTCAGGGGACGCATACAGAAGCCAAATCCTGGTGCAAAAGTACTCCAGAAACCGGCGGCGGAAAGGAGGTCCTCCAGAAATCGATGATCAACTCTATCGAATATCTTGGCCTGATCTAAATTGATCAGCGCGGTTTCACTGTCGACTTGCTCGATGATCAAGCGTGCCATATGAAGGTTGTCCTGAATAGTTCTTTCCTTCACAGCACAATCAGACAGGAGAGAACAGCCTGCAAACGGATGGCTAAGATCTTGGCTAAAATCTTCAACTCTGTATATAACATCATCAAAGGCCAAAAGTTACCTCACCCATCCCCACCATATTTTGTCCTTGCGTATCAACTTGATCACAGCCCTGGTGAAGTTTCATCCAGATTTTATGAATTAGTTCCAGCAAGGAAACAACAAAGGGCGGCTGCCTCAGGTATAGTTCGTAAGGAAGACCATTAATCCAGAGTTTTGTTCCGGCCAACCAGCTTCAGATTTCCGACTCTGTGATACGACCCTCGCATCGAGGCGGGGTAAGTCGGCCAAATAGACGTCAAACTGAGCAGTGCTCAGACCGGTCTCCCTGGTAAACAGATCCTGAAAGCCTCACATAAGCCAGCGTTTGATGGCACGGTCCACCTAAAAGACAATGTGACGAACGCGATATGTCTATTAGATACATTTCTAACTTCCTCTACACACAACTCCGCTGTCATATTCGTCGCTTCGGGAGTCATTCTTTTAAACCTAACTTTAACTACCAATGCTTGATCCTTCTTGATAAGCATGGAGGACAACTCTGCCCTATCTACGGCTACTTCCCAACTATCACTGTCTTTATTCACCCCATCAACTTTTTCCTGGCTTGCCATTTGCGCTGCTAATCTTAGATTCGGTCGACAACGATAATCAGCGGCAAGCGACCTAATTTTGGAGTTGAATTTTCCCACGACATATCGACCAACTGCAGTCTTAGAAATTCCCGCTGTAGCATTAGTTGCCCACTAGATAATGAGTTCAATTTCCAGTAGCCATCCATCCTAACCTTAGGCTTATCTAAGTTTACACGAACCCGGATGAGCCTATGATCCGAGTAAACTATATAATGGAAACTTGGACACCCTAAGAGCCCTACATCGACTCTCTGAACTAAGACTCGGTCGAAATAACTAGAAAGCACCACCGATACTAACCTGTCTCTATCAGCATGATTTCACACTACCTCCCGGGGGAAGGAGTGCTCATTACGAGACATAAGTAATGAGCACCCGTAATGTCGATGAAGTCCCGAAATGGTTTCACATCCGGTTTTTTAGTACTTGGTTTTTACTCTGTACGATCTATGCCGGGGTCAAGGAAAGCATTTGATTCCATCGCTAAAATTACTTGACGGGATGTCAAAATCGGCTAGATCCGCCGAAAAAAATCAGGTTCTTCAGCATGGTCACTGGGCGCATAAACCCCAATGAGACGAAGAGACTTATACTTTATGGTAATATCCAGCACGCAAAGCCTTCCCTTCCTATTCGCGAAGACAAAATCACACGACGCATTCAAAGACTTCCTCAACAGCCAGGAAACACCAGTCGAGCGTCCATCAAAACGTGCTGAATAGCGAGAATCCCCTTAGACAGAATACTTTCACGGGTCTCCTGTACACAACATACATTGACCCCGAGACACTGAAGATGAGAAGAGAGCCTCACCCTGCGATACTCCGAGCTCAGGCCCCGGGCATTCATGCTAGCTAAACAGAGAAGGATTATTAGACCGATTAGGTTTGCCCTTCTGAATTGGGGTGAGGTCTGTCCCATTCAGCCTATATCCATTTAACTCTTTATAGCTCCATCAGGAGACAGGCCACTGATGCCCAAAGGAAACTAAGATCAAGAGCTCTATACAGGGAGGGTTAATCAAAAAGCGTGAACAGCGCAAGACTGTTGTAATGTCTTAACATTTACGTGGCCAAAATAGGCCAGTGGGGACACGTTGAGATGGCATCGTTGGCATTCTCGATCATACCCCATATCTGCCGTGCACCCGAGCCTTATCGAACCATTCTTAACACCGTCTTTACTTTAAGGTTTTCTATGTCCTTCCCGTTCACATTTTTCATATTCAGCAAAAATTTAATGTCTCTGACCTTTTTGCTTCGCTCTTGTGCAAATTAATTGAAGCAAAACGAATAATTCCGTTATTATCTCTCTATATTTCTGAGATGAGGTATTGTGTATACTATTTACATTATTCAGACTATTGTCCTCATCTTTGTCGCCATATTTATTACAACGTTTCGGCCGTTGTACGCTCCGACCTTCTGCAGTTAGTTGGAATGTTGAACTGAACCCTTTATTTCGCTCACTGGAGTAGACTGTTCTAGTTCCTCGTGCCATGTTTAATGGATGACAGTTATCAGTTTCCTCCTGTTAATTCCCCTTTGAAAGTTCTCCACTGGCTTAACCGGGTATTGAACTCACACTCTTTGGGTCCTGTCATTGGATCTAACTAACGCCTTTATCCACTGTGCCATGTGTCCTCAAGTATATCCGTGTATGAATTTCTGGGTATTATAAACCGAAGCATCATTTTTTTACCAGAGCTCATATTGCAATTTTTGTTGTTATTATCGCTTTTCTCTGGCACTCCTTATTACTGCATCCCATATTGTATTCATTTATATGCTTGGTTAGCCCAGGAGATTTTTGTGGCCTAGCATATATCCTGATTCCTTAATTTTACGAATTTTCCAATGGTGTTCTTTGTCTATGATCTCAACCTGATCCCACAGAGGCGTTAGTTAGATCCAGTGACAGGACCCAAAGAGTGTGAGTTCAATACTCGGTTAAGGCACTGGAGAACTTTCATTGGGGAATTAACAGGAGATAACTGATAACTGACATCCATTAAACCTGGCAGTCTAACCCAGTGATCGAAATAAAGGGTTCAGTTGGATATTCCAACTACCTGAAGAAGACCCGAAACATTGTAATAAATATGGCGACAAAGATGAGGATAATAGTCCTAATAATGTAAATAATTCCCATATTATTTACATTTTCGTATTTTTTCAATGAAAAATGACCCAGTGCACATCTTACTACTTCATATGTCAATTCCATGAAGGTTTTCATTGCAGATTGACCACATATTTTCGATTTGATTTAAATCAGTGTTTCCGGGACAGTCCATAGTACTTTGATTTGGTCACTGGTAAGGTTTGCCTGTGTGTTCGTGCAGCGTGACAATTTCCATACACTTCCTTGGAATAACGTTCATCACATTAGATGCATATATACATTGTATTCGGAATATATTCCGAATACAATGTATATATGCATCTAATGTTTCTATCTTGAATACAAACGATTTAGTCTCGCACCCAGTGGCTATCAGTGTTGCTTTCAGTTGGTTCTTGTATCTTTGAAGGGGACAACAAAGTCCTGGAAACAATGTAAGATAGATAGATAGATAGATAGATAGATAGATAGATAGATAAAAACTGACTACAAAAGATAGATAGATAGATAGATAGATAGATAGATAGATAGATAGATAGATAGATAGATAGAAACTGACTGAGATATATATATATATATTTATATATATATATATATATATATATATATATATATATAAAGAAAGAACTGTAAGATATATAATCCGGTGTTCTTATAGATAGTTTTATTTTTACAAAATAGTGCTCAATGTAAATTTACAGAGCATTAATAATATAAATTAATTGATTTAAAATATGTTTTTCCGCTACACAGTTTTAACCATGTTTCAAAAATGGAAGGTTCGAATTTAATTTTGTAATTAAATTAAAGACATTAGTTCCATTTCATCCTCAAGCCAATTTTGGAGTAACTTTTAAAATTACATATTATATATATATATATGAAGTACTATATATATATGAAGTACTGTTATATCTTATATGAAGTACATATTATATATATATATATATGAAGTACTATGTTACAAATTATATATATATATGAAGTACTATGTGACCACAATACATATACAATAATCCCTGATTATGTGACACCGACTTTGATGGTCAGGATATGTAGCAAGAATGGAAGAGTCAAGTTTTTCATGCCAAGTCCTGTTCAGTGTTGCCCTCTTCGAAGATACAAGGGTCAACTCAAAACAACACTGAAAGCCACTGGACAGGAGACTAAATAGCTTGAAACACGAGCACAAGACGCCCGTACCAACAGGCGGTGTTCCATCACCATCGGAACCAAACACTTCGAAGCGACCAGAAGAGAAAAGTAAGAAGTCAAACGTCAAGAGAGAAAAGCTAATGTTACTACGCAGTCAATGGTATCGGCTCTTTTATGAAACAATTGGTCTACTTCATCATCAACGCCATCATCATAAAAGAAGCGACCAGAAAAGAAGAAATTCTTGGATGATCACTATCTATAAAACTTATGTTAGCTCTATCACTGATATTGAAATATTTCCACTAAATACTGCTTATGTAAAATAATACATATATATATATATATATATATATATATATATATATATATTAGGTTGGTGCACAAATAATGATGTAGTAATGTCGTTTTTTGGCGTTAAAAAATACGTCAAAAACGACATTATTACGTCATTATTTTTGCACCAACCTAATATATATGATGGACTCTCCCGTCGAGTTTGACCTATGAGGTTCCGACGACCAGGAACTAATTATCTGCATGCCTATAACGAGCATGACTTTTGAGACCGGCTCGAGAATTGCACAAAAGACCACAAACAGTACAGGAGAATGTATTGTATCCAAGTGCAGCAGGAAAACTGTTAGATGTCATATTTTGCTTTCTATTTTCACTTAGTCGACTGATGTAGCTATATCAATGTTGTACTTCTTTAGCTCCAATGCGACCAGAACTGTGTTTCTTTCTGGTGCTGAGTTGTTGTCCTGGAGAATTGGTACATTCCAAGTGCCAAGATGAAGTTGATGTTGTTTCGTAGTGTTTTTCGCAGTAGCCGGATATGTGTGGAACTAATTAGATGTAGTTTTCAGAAAACAAACACAATGACTTGTTTCAAGTGGTGAAGGCTTGTGTCGGACAATCCACACTTTTTGGATTTGTCGATATAAAAGTAACGGTGAAAAAACTTGCCACGGAAACTTCGAACGACAGTGTACAACTTAGGAAGTATGTATGTATGTATGTATGTATGTACGTATGTACTGATTTCTTGTAATAGGACGGTGTGTGTGTGTTTGTGTATGTATATGTGTGTGTATATGCATGTATGTGTACAAATGTGTTTACTAATAAGACAGTGTGTATGTATGGAGAATGAATATACATATATACACGCATGCTGACGAAAACACAAGAAAATGGAAATAGATCTAAGAACACACAGTGTCCATTAACAGATAAGAATGCCGATAACTCCTTCCCATTTCTCGGACCAATCTTAATTGTTTTATAATTGTCTTCACGCAGAACCTTTCACTGCCAGTTCAAGGAAGACATTTGGGTCACTAACACACAAAATAGAGAATCTCTCATATCGAGAATATTTAGCATTGAAAAACATAAGAAAAAAATTATTTTTAATAATATGTGGAAATCTGCGCCCTTTACTTGATGACGATCGCCAGACCGGAAACACGTGTAGCAAAATTATGGAAAAAAAATCCACATTACAACCAAAAACGTTTGCGTTTTCTCTCTTCTTTTTGATGCACACACTTTTCTCTCGTTGGAACTACTATAGCCTTTTCCTTTTATATATATATATATATATATATATATATATATATATATATATATATATATATATTGTTATGGGAACTTACCCATCATAATAATGGACTATTCCTGACATTATAACTACTGCGCCTCTCAAGAGGTATGAGGATTATTGTAAGACGAGGAGAGATAATTGAGAGCATATTGTAAGGACATTGGAATAGTGATACTTGCGAGACAACGTAGTTCACTCTAACCAAATCTGATAGTCATTACTAATACTTGTACTTCTTTGTATTATATTTCTGTTGTAATATATCTTTGTATTCCATACCTGTGTTCGTTTTATTCTTTCATGGGTTCTAACCTTGGACCATCACCGTGCTACAACGGAACATGGACCATAATATATATATATATATATATATATATATATATATATATATATATATATATATATAGGCTTGTTCTTGACATAGTAGCCTTGTTTTTTTTTCCAATAATCTCACCCTTTTTCTTAATCATTTTCACCCCAAGTCAGACGATACAAAGTGTTAATGTGAATAAAATAACTGAGAAAGGTTTGTAGGGAGAGAGAAGATAACAAAAGAACAGGATTGAAAGCGAAAAGTGATGACGATTAACGTTGCATTTACATTTTTTGGAAGATTGTAACTGACTGGAAAACCGGAAGAGATTTTCACACGGGAGAAGTGCGGGAAAAAAAACCATTTCATTTCGCACAGTCAACATTAGAATGATGAGACCTAGTTGACAATCTGGTGCTGCGTTTAAATTTATGAAGTAGTGATGTCAAAGAAGAAAGCTCACCAGAACAAATGACGTAAAAATATTCATTGAAAACCATAGGGAAGGTACGCTTCTCAGGTGAGAAAGTGTTTGAAGCCAATATGCCAGGTCAGGACTGATAACTTTGCAGACACTTCTATACATTTTAAACAATCTCATACATAGTAGAAGCACTAATTCAGATGAGGCAGAAATATCCAATAAATTGACGAATGATCAACCTATAAAGATACAAGATAGGTTCTGGTGAAAAATATTTCTAGCACGACTCAGTGAACCAAACCTACTCGCAACAGACCTAGATTATTAATTCGATATTTATTTCATCCTCTCTCATTCTCAGTTGCTCCTTGTATCCTAGTAGCATTATCGCCTTGCTTGGGGTGAATTGATTAAAAAAAAAGTATAATCGTCCTTTTTGTTCCCGTTTTCCTTAAAACTTCCTCGTTGCACACATCTTCTGATCATGGTATTCTCAGTATCCTTCTGTAGAACAAAATTTCTATCGCTTCGAGTTACTTTTTAATTTGTAAGAAAATAGTTCAGCACCTCACTCTCATACAAAAAGAGATATCACATAGCATTTCAGCACTGTTTCTCTTGTTGGTTTCTAAAGAAATATTCCTATGTCTTAAAACTTTGCTTAGTTTCTGAAAGGCATCTTTCGTATTTCTCATGTAACTTCCGATGTCAGTGCCACATTTTCCGTTGTCTTTTACTATACTACTCGGATTGTTAATTTTATATGCTCAGTTCATGTTGATGTCTCCAATTCAAATAACACACCTTTGAGTGCAGCCCTTGGTGACGACCATATATTGTCCTCTTCTAGGTATTGTCTTCTTTTAATTATACTTCAATGTAGCAACACAAAGAGGCAACAATCTACCGACTTTTATGAAATCTCGTAGAACCCGTGGAAAACAGATATTAACTTCGATGATTGTTGCTACAATCAAAGGGCGCGGGGAGATTACTGATCGTTCATTTCCAAACTAGAGAAATAGGCAAATCTCATGCGGTCCGATACAAAATGGATCAGGCAGATATCCGTATCAAAAGAAAGATTGAACCTGTACTCGGCTATCCAACAAAGATATCAGGAGGCTTAGGATTTGTCACGACTCTCGTAATTCGTTTGGATTTCGGTCAGATGAAAAAAATCGGCGGCCAACGGAGATGTCTTCAACATCGTCCATGTCTCCAGCATCGGATATCAACGGCTTGTTACTGTTTATCACGTTATCAGGCGTGAGCTCGCGGGGGTTTCGTAGCGTCGAAAACAACCGGATCTGAGGACAAACTTAAGAAGTGGGAAACATTCCAGTGACAGCGAGAAACAGCGAAAGATCCCGCCGAAGAGATAACCTTGAAAATAATTGATTTGTTCATATCGTTGAGTTGATCTGAAACAACCGAAATTTAAATACTAATTTCATCCTTTATTTCGAAGTACTATTTCAAAGACTATTAATATAATTTGAATAATTTTCTCCTCGTAAAAGGCACGAGAGCCACTCAAAATAGAGTATCTGTCGAATTGGTAATGATGTATGCGTTGTATGATAGGAACGATAAATACGTTGGTAGGATGTGAAGCTTATGAGGATAGATAACGACTGACCCTTGACTTGAAGTGGTTAAGATTGTAGTGTAGAGGATTACCGTTCAAATGGCTACGATGAATGAAGACAACGGCTTTACCAGTGGATGGAAGAACTGGGAGGAGAGACGAGGTAACATCAGTATACCCCTATAGAAAAAGAAATCGGCAAGCCATTGCACTATTTCGGAACTTCATCTTTACAAATAACATTAATACAGTTCCATAACTGATTTGAAAATTATGCAGGGGATAAAAACCCAGAAATTCTTGAAGGTCTTGCCTCTTTAACTTCTGAGAGGAGGGACGGGGCAATCTCAACATCCCCCGATGCAAAAGGAACCAGTAAGCCAAGGCATTATTTTGTCACCGTGAACCTCAATTACAATAGAAATAGTGGAGAGTGGTGACCACAGCGATGCAAAATGAGCTTACTGAATAAATAAATGAATCTCTGATATAGAAGTGGACGCTGGACAATTACTTCACAAGATGAAGAAAAGACCTGAAGCAACAGAGATGTAGTTCTACCGACGAATTCTAAGAATATTATGGGCGGAGGATGTAACCAAAAGGAAACCATAAGAAAAATAGGAACAAGAAATAAAGAAACACAGATGCATATTATAAGGATTTTTAGGAAAGATACGACCAAGGAAGAATCTTTCGGGCGTCTGATTTAAACGTAAGAGTTCTGGGGAAGAAACTGAGTGAAACTTCCTCCTTACTAATGGAATTCAAAGAGAATATAGATTTGGTCTGGTTTGGTTTGTTTTACGGCGTATCAACCTCAATGGGTTATTTAATGCCGACAACGTTTTTCCTGGTAATATTTTGTTTTGTTAAAAATCTATTTCTGGTAATATTTTTTCCTCAAAAATATATAGCTTGTAATATTATTTTCAAAAAAATGTATTGTTGGTAATATTTTTTTTCAAAAATATATTGCTGGTAACTTTTTTCTTCAAAAATTTATTTCTGGTAATAATTTTTTACAAAGTATTTCTGCTATTAAAACCTAGTTTTACACATTCATAATGCTTTTTTAAATGCTTTTTTCCCATAGCTGGGACTCTAGCATGTGCTACCACCCCGGTTTAGGGTAGACCTGAGAACATCAGCAATTAAGAGGTGGTTCCAAGCTCCTCAAAACCTCCTGATCAGAGGCCTTGCTGCTGGATGTAGTTTATCGTCTTACCCAGGACGCGGATGTAGTTTATCGTCTTACTCTGGACGCGGATGTAGTTTATAGTCATAACCAGGGCGGAGAGAGTGTAGAGGATTCTTCTCAATCGTGGCATGGTGGATCCTAGATGTGAAGGTCGGAACTGGTGGAACTCTGCAATTTTTTTTTATCATTTCGGGGGTTACTGGTTGTGAAAAAAATATTAGGAAACATTATTAAGGAGAGGTAATAATAAGAGAACTGAACTTAAGAGGAGAGAAGATAACGATTGACATTGCATTTAAATTTTTCAAGTTCAATGTTCTTGACTGGAAAGCAAGAAAGCCGAAGAGTTTTCAACAAGTGAAAAAAGAAACCGTTATTATAGAACTTAAAGTTACATCTAGCTATCCCCACTGTAAAATGATAATACCTTGCCGCCAATCCAGTATTGCGCTTAAATTCATAGCGTCTAGATACCATAGCTGAAACTCCACCAGAACAATTACTTTGAAAGTATCCATAGAAAAGTCACATGAAGTTACATTCGAGTGACTTGGAAGGCAAGATGTCAGGCCAGGACCAATAACATAGCAAATTCGTCTTTGGATTTTATCAAGGATCTTTAAATATATAGCAGAAGCACTAGACCATATATGGAAGTAATATTCTAAACCTGAACGAATGGTATGCTTGTAAATATGCAAGATAGATTCTGGTGAGACACGGTAAAATAAAACCCTTCCTAGCAATCGATTCGATTTAATCTTTCCAATTCATATCGGTGGGAAACGTTAACCCTAGAATGGCCAACGAGTCACTCTCCTCAGGGTTAACACCAGCCAAACTGTTAGAAGGGTTTTCTCAGACGAGTGCAGGTTTGGTTTGTTTGTTATATGGGTTTTTTTTTGGTTTTTTGGGGGTTTTTTTTGTTTTTTAAAGCATATCAACACCTCAATGGGTTATTTAATGCCGACAAGATTTTTATTGTTGGTAATAATTTTTTTCCAAAACTGTATTGCTTGTAATATTTTGTTTTGTCAATAATATTTTTTTCCTTCAAAAATGTATTGCTGGTAATATTTTTTTCTTTCAAATATATATTTCTGGTAATATTTTTAACCCTAGGACGCCCAACGAGTCACTCACCTCGGGGCTAACACAAGCCATACTGATAGAAGGGATTTCTCAGACGAGTGCAGGTTTGGTATGTTTTTTTTTGTTTATTTTTTTACAGTATATCAACACCTCAATGGGTTATTTAATGCCGACAAGATTTTTATTGTTGGTAATAATTTTTTTCCAACAATGTATTGCTGGTAATAAATTTTCATCAAAAAATTTATTGCTGGTATTAAAACCTATTTTTACACTTTCATAGTTTTTTGACCCCAGTTTGGGGGTTAACTATTTGCCCATAGTTCGGACCCTAACATATATGCAAATACCCTTTAGAAAGATATAAATCCATCTCTTCTCTCCACCCAGGACAGACAGGGTCCTATATCCTTATGTGGCAACCGCTCTGGGAGGACAACTCTGAATTCCTAAACCCCAACGATGGGTTAAATAGTCTCTCCAACCCGAAATTTGTCAAGCATGGTGAGTACGGCTACACCCATGTAGGGAAGGGTTCCTTCAACAGGAGTGAGAAGGCAGTCCTGACTTTGAAATGCTCTGTAGTTTGTTTCTCCTCACCGTTACTTGTCTCGTAACCCATCTGGGACGTATGTATACCTCATGTACTACAGCCAGAGCAGCAATGAGTATGTTTTGCGGACGATAATCTGACGGAAACCGTCCCTCTTCAGAATGGCTTTGAACGCAGGGTTGTCTTTCTCCAGCATTGATGATAGTCTGAGGCTAATACAATCTGCTCAGCTAATTATTTCATAGCTGACGGAAGAAGGGACAAATTCAAGTATTTTCCAATGATATTTATGCAGAAGTGAACGCAACTGAATATAGCCTGTAATTCGAACTCGGCTCTCGGAGTTCACCACGCCGTTATCTATTACACTATCCACACATCCCACTAGTAGCATATCTTTTATAATTCTGCCTTAGTTTGTTCATTAGTTGGTTTGCCTGAGTGTTACGCCCTACCAATACCTCATAAATAATTAAAAGGCGGAAATGACATATCAGAGATGCTACTTGGTTTCAGTGAAAGAAAGAAAAAAAGAAAGAAAGAAAGAAAGAAAGAAAGAAAGAAAGAAAGAAAGAAAGAAAGAAAGGGTTAATGTCTCCTGTCAATACCTCATAAATGATGGACTACTCGATTTTGATTGCGTGGAAAGACATATCAAAGACGCTACTTGGTTTATAAAAGAAAGAAAGAAAGAAAAAAAGAAAGAAAGAAAGAAAGAAAGAAAGAAAGACGTCAAATCAAATTAAAAGATTAAGAGAAAAGAAAGAAAAATCAAATGGAAAGATGAAAGTTCGAAGGAAAGTTCGAAAGAAAGAAAGTTCGAAAGAAAGAAAGTTTGAAAGAAAGTTTGAAAGAAAGTTTGAAAGAAAGAAAGAAAGAAAGAAAGAAAGAAAGAAAGATAAAGACATCAAATCTATGGAAAAGATTAAGAAAAAAAAAGAAAAAAAAAAGAAATCTAATGGAAAGATTAAGAAATAAAGAAAGAAAAAAAAAAGAAAGACATCAAATCAAATTAAAAGAGATAGATAGATAGATAGATAGATAGATAGATAAATAGATAGATAGATAGATAGATAGAAGTGTTTAAAGTCTCTGTTTCAGTAAAATGGGAAAAGTTGTCAATTTCAAATCTTTTCCTCATTGTTATTGCAATACTCCGTTAAATTTGTTAAGCTCAAATATTTAACAATGCGATAAATGGAATTTCTACGGTTATTTTATTTTCACAGAACTCACCATGATCCTATTCAATCACTGAATTAAGATTCATCAGAAATTTCAAATAGCAAAAATATGCCCTCCCTTCGTTAGTTAGTTCCTTATTTAATTCGCACGACCTTTACCCCTTGCCATTACTATTGCATTGCTGGTCCTGCTATCAAAATATCAAGGATATATATATATAAAAAAAAAGGAATATCACTGTAATTATGCTATAAAGCATAAAAAATGTTTACATTCCATGGAGTTAAGTGACCTCAAAACTATTAATTTCAATGAAAAACATTAAAACCGTGGAATTTCCTTAGATTCCGCTAGTATAGATCAGACGAACAGATGGATTCTTTCACAGGTAAATAAAATAAGAACAGTATAGCTGTATTTTTATTGTTCTTTTTGTCTATTTGATTCCATCTTGGGAGAAGGCTCGTGAACTTTCGAGATAAAGTGAGAATCCGTTAAATCCATCCTTCGTGCCGGGATTGAATTTTCTCTCACGCCTTATCATCCGCAGTAATTGAGTTTCCCCCTCCTCTTTCTCACCTGAATAATTTGCAGGTGTCGGCCGTCGATAAGAAACGAATATAAGAAATTAAAAGCGAAAGGGGAAAATAGCCTCACCTAACATCCAACAATATGTCCTTCATCTTTCCAATCACCGAGTCAGTCGATTAATATTAGTTTTATTACTCTGACCAATCGCTGGACTTTATGGAGAACCAGATAGACAACGTCCGAATATTTTTAGGAGGATCATCGTCGACTGTAACGCCGTGAAAAATAAATAGATCAGCTGGCGAAGATAGGGCGGTCCGCTTTCCTGAAATACAATCGCAATGCGTGCGAGATTGTTCAGGCAATAAAAATGTCCTGAATTTCCAAGTATGGAACAAGGTCATCTGAGTACCTAGTTACAGTTATACATATTAAGACGTTCTCAAAGTAATTACATTTTTTACCGTTATGAATTATTGGCCAACTAATCGATACATGTAGCATGTTCGGAAAGTAATGGCGTATCCCACCGTTATGAATTAACCAAGGTTAAATGCTAGGAACCTGCGTCTAAAATTAGTTTAGAACTTGTCTCCGACAGTGGGACAGTTTATAGCGCTTCTCAGACCCAACCCCCTGGAGCTTTATTTACTTTAAAAAGCAACATATTTTCCTGTAGTTATTGACTTGAGTAGTATAAAACTCTTCTACACTTTTTCAATGGAATACAAGCTATATTAGAAGGACGATTTAACTTATAAACGATATTCTCCAATATGCCGAGGTACGCCAACTTGATCACAGTCCTGTGGAGATTGATTTCATTGAGGGAATCCTCTGCCCTTGTCGTTGGCTTCTGTCTTGGAAGCCGTCCTCCCAGCAATGCGTCGTGTTATCACTGCACTGGTTACAGGCATAGCTACGAATACTAGTGTATATCATGATGCAAGATGGCTGTTGACCCTACAGCCGTCAATTCAAGTCTTCTTTTTAATCCTGCTCACTGTCTAGCCACTTCACCCCCTAACAAAAAAAATACCTAGTGGTGGGGGTGAAACAGGTTTACATTATTTACATTATTCGGACTATTGTCTTCATCTTTGTCGCCATATTTATTACAACGTTTCGGCCGTTGTACTCTCCGGCCTTCTTCAGGTGGTTGGAAATGTCGAACTGAAGCTTTTATTTCGCACGCTGGAGTAGACTGTTCTAGTTCCACGTGCCATGTTTAATGGGTGTCAGTTATCATTTATCTCCTGTTAATTCAACTCTGAAGATTCTCCATTGCCTTAACCGGGTATTGAACTCACACTCTTTGGGTCCTATCACTGGATCTAACCAACGCCTCTATCCACTGTGCCATGTGTCTTTGACATTCCAATCACCTGAAGAAGGCAGGAGCGTACAACGGTCGAAACTTTATAATAAATATAGCGACAAAGATGAAGACAATAATCCGAATAATGTAAATGATTTACATATACCTCATCTTAGAAATATAGACAGATACTAAAACAGGTTTAACAGCCGATGAGTCGACCATGACTGGTTGGTTTGTTTGTTGTTTTTGTTTAGCGGCATATCAACACCTCTATGGGTTATTTAATGCTGAAATCTAAATAATCATGCGGGTATTTGCGCGTAAGTGAATATAACGAACCCAACTGAAATTGGAACTCGGCTCTGCGATTAACAACTCCAAATCATTATTAATTACACCACCCGCACATCCAATCCTGCAGTATTTGTTATTCCCAAGCGGTCACCCATCTAAGTACTGACCAGTCTAAACGTTGCTTAACTTCGGTGATCGTATGGGAACTGGTGTTTCAACGTGAGATGGCCATAAACCTGACCGCTAGTATTGAGTTACATGGTAGCCATGCCTCTCGAAGATTTACCTGACATAAAATGATTCCAAAAGGTTGTTTGTTAAAGAACAGATGACAACTTGTATCAGAATAATAGGTCCGATCGTTACTGGGTACCCTATATTTAATCTTGAATCGAAATTGAACGAATAATTACATTCATTGCTATTGATTCAATATTTGAATAGAAAAGAAAGTTGACATTAAGTTTTTTTTCAAATTGGAAAGATCATTTATAAAAACTAGAAAATTTGTATTCTAACTACGAAATCTTTTTAAAACGTATTCAGTTATCTCGAGAACCGGTTGCGTGGTCTTGAAATAACTTGGCAGAATGTACCTTATTGCGCGACCAGGTGGTGGCTACTTAATGGCAGTAAGGAAAGATGTGTAGTGCGTAAGTATCATATTCATCATGATCGAACCAGTTGATTGTTCACGTCTTGTACTGAGTTTTTCTTTCGGAAAGTAATGACGTATTCCACCGCTATGAATTATGAATCAATTAACCAAGGTTAAATGCTAGGAAACTGCGTCTAAAATTAATTTAGAACTTCTCTCCGACAGTGGGGCAGTTTATAGCGCTTCTCACACTCAACCCCCTGGATCTTTATTTACTTTCAAAAGCAACATATTTTCCTGTAGTTATTGACTTGAGTAGTATAAAACTCCTCTACACTTTTCAATGGAAGAAAAGCGATATTAGAAGGACGATTTAACTTATAATCGATATCCTCCAATAAGCCAGCCGCACATCTTTCCACGTTTAAGTAGTTTCCCCCAAGATTATCATTCTCCCCAACTTAAAGGCTAGACTTAGCTCCCTCACGACCCTGGCTACGTGGATAGAGATTAAGGAAAATACAATTTGGCAGCTGGTGGTAATCCCGAACGAAAGTATTTGTTTTGAAAAGTTAAAGAGACACTAGATTGAGTGCACGTGTACCCGATGGAGAACTCTGGAATGGTCTGTGGTGACATTGCTCTAAGTCGACTAATTTTACATTGATAATACATGGCTGGATATTTTCTCGGCATAATTTTACATTTTTCTTTCTTTTTCCTCTTTTTAAGGTGCATTGTCAAGTACTTTATCTGAGTACTGTTTTGTAAAATTATATTGGAATAATAAAGAATACGGAGCATACTGTAAGTAGGTAGGTAATTAAGTACAAACAAGTGTATTATTATATAGATTTGAAGAGAGGGGTGAGAAAAAACAAGAAAGGTGATATTTCTTGGTTGGGGGTACTGCGGTGCGTCCGTCAGAATAGGTACCACAGATGAGAAACATTTTTGGAGAAACTTGTCTTAATGTATTAGGTTGCGAAATTTGGGGAAATCGTTCAACCCTACACCGCTAATTATACGATCTGTTGCGTCTGGCTACGAAGAAAAACTTTTCTTTTTTATTTTTTTTTATTTTCTTTTTTTTTTTTTTTTCGGAAGCATTTCAAAAATAGGGAAGAAAAAGAATGTGTAAAGGAAGCTTATAACGGCGAAGGGAAAACAATTAACAAGGTAAAAGAAATATTAAGACGAACAATCAATGCTTCCAAAATGAATTGCTAATTATTGTTTTCACCCCATAATCAACTCGAGGAAACGAAAGATACATAAACAGAGAGAACAGAAAAGGAGGGGGCAGTTTAGAAATTAATTCAATCGAAAAAATATCGATATTCACAAATGAAAAGACTTTGGCGCTCATAAGTGAAGTAGTATTGAGATCGACATTTACAAGCGGAAAGACTTTCGCATTCATAAGCGAAAAGGTATTGAGACTCAATCTAAAAGCTATCGACATTTAAAAGCGGAAAGACTTTCTCGTTCATAAGCGAAGTAGTATTGAGACTCAATCTAAAAGCTATCGACATTTACAAGCGGAAAGACTTTTGCATTCATAAGCGAAAAGGTATTGAGACTCAATCTAAAAGCTATCGACATTCACAAATAAAAAGACATTGGTGTCGTTTTTGAATACGTTGATGATGACATTGTGCTATGTTGAAAGTATTCGAAATTTGTGTGCAGAAAAACATTTAGTTTTATTTTTATGAGTAAAAAATCTATATTTTTTTCAGAATCTAACAGAGAAATAAAAGAATCCCTGTAATGATTTCTAAATATTTTAATGATAGTGATCTAAGTCTTCATGATATCTCACCCACTGATGACAGTGAAGATCAATTTCGGGGTTAAAAATTTTCTTTTGCCAAGCGAAAGGTTATAACTATTTCGATAATGGAGAAAAATAGAGATCTTTCATTTGAGCACTATTTACATTATTCAGCACATATGCTAGGCGACAAAAATCTCCTGAGCCGACCAAGAATAGAAATGAATTCTATATGTGAACCAGTAATAAGGAGTGTCAGGGAAAAGCGATAACAAAAAATTGCAATATGAGCTGTGGTAAAAAATATATGTGCTGAGACATTAGGTTTATAATACCCAGAAATTCATACACAGATGTCCTCACGGACACGTGGCACAGTGGATAAAGACGTTGGTTAGATCCAGTGTGAGTTCAATACCCGGTTAAGGCAGTGGAGAAGGGGAATTAACATGCGACAACTGATAACTGACATCCATTAGACATGGCACGTGGAACTAGAACAGTCTACCCCAGTGATCGAAATAAAGGGTTCAATTTTTCATTCCAACCACCTGAAACCGGCCGAAACGTTGTAATAAATGTGGCGACAAAGATAAGGACAATAGTTCGAATAATGTTAATAGGGTACATAATACCTCATCTCAGAAATATAGACGGATACTGAACGGCCGAAACGTTGTAATAAATATGGCGACAAAGATGAGGAAAATAGTCCGAATAATGTAAATAATGTACATAATACCTCATCTCAGAAATATAGACAGATACTGAAAGGCCGAAACGTCGTAATAAATATGGCGACAAAGATGAGGACAATAGTCCGAATAATGTAAATAATGTATATAATACCTCATCTCAGAAATATAGACAGACACTTTCATTTGAGACCTTACATTATTAGTTAAGTGTCCAGTGGCCATATATGATGCACAAAATATTAGATTAGGCCTTTCCTCAGACATCTTGCTCAGTCGTAGACTCTTTTCGTAAGTATCCTTTAAAAACCATGGCTCGTGTACACTACATATGATGTACGGACGTGGAAATCACATGTCCTGTGCGTCATATATTCTGCTCAGGACAGAACAAAATATTACTCATATGCGGGCTATTCTCCTCATCTTTATTGTTACGGTCACGTTTCGGCATTTGCGAACCCCGAAGGCTTCTATCAGATGCTTGGTGATTGGGGTAACCTTCATGAAATGTCGAAATGCGTCATTTATTCAATCAACTAGATGAGATTGTTCTTGTTAAGCTGACTGTATCCAGGGTTATCTTTTCTATGTTTTATTTAGTACTATTCTGCGCACCCTGTTTCCACCGAGTATAAATCTATACTATCCAGGTCAGATACTGAACTCAGAATTACTAGGCCATCAAATCAAGGAAGCAACACTTTAATCCAATAGTCTATTGTCTTGTCAAGCGTAGAATTTCGAGCCTTCCACCTAATCTGCTTATAATACAGAATCTCCAACCTAAATTCCTAATCCAACTGCAGATGAAGAACACCATACACCGTCTCGAAACTTCGGCTCTTTTAAACTCCAGATACGGTGTATCCCCGAAAGAAATTCTCCTTTTTACAATAAATGTTATATGGAGTAGAACACAATCGGAACTGTTTTATAAAGCAACAGAAATGCGGTTCTACAGAAATGCAGTTCTCAATAATCTCTTTTTAATCTGTGAGGAGATTATCCAGCATTTACTACCATATAGGAGGACTGATATTAAATAACAAGTCTGTACTCTTTTCTTTGTTTCTAACGAAATTTTCGTTTTTCTTGATATTTTTTCTTGGCTTTTGGAAAGCATCTTTCGCTATCCCTTTCCGCCTTTAGATTTAGGTTCCACACTTCTCAGATATTGTTGCAAAGAAAAAAAAATCTTCATAAGTTTACTTGAAAGCTTAATCGTTGGCCGGGCATCGGACACAGTTCTAAGCTTATGCGTGAACTGACGACGCTCGTTTTAAACACGAGACTTGACTGGCAATTATCCACTGTTAAATTGCCGTGTAAGTGGACGAGAAAACATCGCCAGTTTACTTTTGTGTTCCTTTCACCTAAACGCACCTAAACGCCCCTCTTGCGTACACACGACTGAATGCTCGCGTATCGATTTAGCGGGCGGACAAGAGTAGTGAAATTAGTTTAAATGGAAAGAAGAAAAAAAACTCAACTTCACATAGGGTGAAATGTTCTGGGCAGTCCTAATCACTTCCATTGTTCCTGATTATTTCTCGCCTCTCGTTCCATTCCAAGAAATTAGCGTTTGCGATTTCAATCATCTCAATTTACAGAGACCTTTACGAGAATGAACCTTAAAAAAAATCTCCGACTTGTTCACCAGATCGTGATCAACAAACATATTTGTGCATGAGTTGAGTTTTTTCTTTTTTTTTTCTTTTTTTTTTAAATCTCTATCTATAAAAGCTAGGATGTGTGTGTGCGTGTGTAACGAATGCACGGTCGCAATTTTCGACGGATTTGCACCAAAATTTACATGCACATGCTCCAAGTTAGTGGGAAGGCCAAGACCGACTCTGCATTTCCCAACTCCCATCGATAGTGGAAATAATCGATTTTTTCATGCTTCTACGGCAGTTTTCATGTAGTTTGCGGCCATTTTCTACTGGCCAGAGTGAGAGCCTATAGCTGGCTGCCACGAATAGGCAGGAAGATTCTATTGGCCAGCGTGAGAGCCAATAGCTGACTGACACGAATGTTAACTAGCATGCTAGCATACAAAAAAGTCGATAGCTGTATTCATCACAAGTGGGAAAAATTTAAATCAGCATGGCACTTTACTCCAATTGGCTCATTCGCTTGCTTAAAGTCAACGTTGATTCTGATTCCGCAGAACTGGGTTGAGTGTGAAAAAGTATTTGTTGTTAACATTCTTTTTTCATTCGGGTTTTCCAGTTACGAGTCCTTTTTTAAAGCTGATCGTTTTGTGTTCATTTTGTTTAGTTCTTTTTTCGTAACAGACTTAATGTTTAGTATAGAGCTTAGAAAAAATTCGCAGTGTAAGATAGGCAAGAAGTAAGGCATGTAGCAACATCAGCACGGCCAAGGGCACTCCTTTAAAGGCAAGGAAGGGCAAAAATATTTTAAGTCAAGTGATAGCGATTGCTGTATGAGTCGTACGATTTTTGAATCAAGCACGGGCAACGCCGGGTCATGCTGCTAGTACTATTAGGTTGGTGCAAAAATAATGACGTAATAATGTCGTTTTTTGACGTATTTTTTAACGTCAAAAACGACATTATTACGTCATTATTTTGCACCAACCTAATAAATATTAGGTGTCGGACTTAACGATCATCATTTAAATAGATGACTTAGAAATATGAATTAAATCCAACACAAGGTTAAATAAGGAATAAGAAGGAAACTATTTAAACCAGAAAGACCCGTGAAAATTTCACGATTTTTGTAACACTAGAGAAAGTGGCTCACCTCCGGAACGGAAACTGATTCGTACGTGTCTCGCGTGTAAAATAGTCCCAAAAAGAAAATGGCGGATATTAGTCGGATATTTAAAAAAAAGAAACATACCTCTGCTAGAATGTCTTTTAATCCATGCCAAATTTGTAACTGTCGCACAATCCCTAAAAAGTGCTTAAGGAAGGAAACAGACAAAATTGAGACTGCTGTAGCGAGTAGGAGATACCGGTTGATGGATTGTTTGACTTACGCTACTATGTTGATTGAAAATAGTGGGGTGGAATGAATTACGAATCTTTATTAAAGGCCAGAAAAAAATGCTTACATTTTTTCCTATTAGAAACTTCTGATGATTTGTAATACTTCAATTAATGACTGAATAAGCTCATGGCGCGTTCTACGACAATAAACTACCTTAGAAATCCCCTTATCACATCGTTAAATATTTGAGCTTAACAACTTTAACAAAATATTGCAATAACAATCATGAAAAGATTCGAAATTGACAACTTTTTCCATTTCACTGAAACGGACTTTAATCACTTCTTCCCTTTCTTCTCTCCCTTCCTTCCTTCCCTCCCTCTCTTCCTTCCTTCCTCTCTCCTCTTCCTCCCCTTCTTTCACTCCCTCTTTCCTTTTTCCATCATTTGTTCTTTCTTCCTTACTTCTTATTTTCTTTCTTTTTAGCTGAAACTAAGTAGCGTCTTTCATATGTCTTTTCCGTTTTCCTATGCAACCAAAATGAAATAATCCATTATTTATGTGATATTGGAAGGAAAAGGTAAACATTTCTAAGGAAAATTATTTAAACTAGAAAGACCTGTGAAAATTCCACGGTTTTCCTATTTGAAATTTATGATGAATCTTAATTCTTCAGTTAATGGTTGAATAAGCTCATGGCAAGTTCTACGACAAAAAATCCGTAGAAATGTCTTTATTGCATCGTTAAATATTTGAGCTTAACAAGTTTAACAAAATATTGCAATAACAATCATAAATATGAATTCTGGTCGTTACTTTAAGAAGTAAGGGGGTACAAATGAAATGATTTGAAATTGACAACTTTTTTCAATTCACTGAAACAGCCGTTAAATAATAATATCTTTCTTTTTTTCATCGATTCTTTTTTTCACTGATGCCAAATAGCGTTTTCCCCCAATTTTCACGCGATCAAAACGGAATGATCCATTATTTATGAGATATTGGCAGGGTGTAACGGTCGTTCTAATTAACGAAGGATGGGGACAAGCACAATGATTATATGATTATTTGAATGCGGGCTATTAGCTTCATTTTTGTTGCTGTTATCACAATGTTTTAACCGTTGTATCCTCCGACCTGCATCAGGTGCTTGCCAATTCGAGTAATGTACAGGTAATTTCGATCAGAAACTTTCTTCTTCTTCTTCGTCGTCGTCGTCTTCGTCGTCGTCTCCACCTCCTCCTCCTCCTCCTCCTCCTCATTCATCATCTTCGTAGTCGTAGTCGCCGTCTCCTCCTACTCCTCCTACTCCTCATTCTTCTTCTTCGTCGTCGTCCTCTCCTCCTCCTCCTCATTTATTATCTTCTTCTTCGTAGTCGTAGTCGCCGTCTCCTCCTACTCCTCCTACTCCTCATTCTTCTTCTTCGTCGTCGTCCTCTCCTCCTCATTTATTATCTTCTTCTTCGTAGTCGTAGTCGTAGTCGTCGTCTCCTCCTCCTCCTCCTTCATCATCTTCGTAGTCGTAGTCGCCGCCTCCTCCTCCTACTCCTACTCCTCCTCCTCATTCTTCTTCGTCGTCGTCCTCTCCTCTTCCTCCTCATTTATTATCTTCTTCTTCGTAGTCGTCGTCTCTTCCTCCTCCTCCTCCTCCTCCTCCTCATTCTTCTTCTTCTTCGTCGTCGACTCCTCCTCCTCCTCCTCCTCCTCATTCATCATCATCTTTTTCTTTTTCTTCTTTCTTGTCTTTTGTATCTTTTAGTAAACTTTACATTTTTGCTATCTCTCCTAATCCCTATTCTGCGATCCATTTAAACAAAATCGTTATGTAGGTTATACGCTGTTATCTTCCGTCCCTCTTGCCTTCAATCTTCCCTGTGAGTGTCAAATTTTCCAAGCCTTCTTTCCTAGAAACGTTAACACTCTCTTTCTGATTCTAATTATAAGTATCCTTTTTTTTATTTCATTTTCTCTAAAACTTCCTCGTTGCTCACATGATCAGTCTATTGTATTCTCAATATCCTTCTGTAGAACTACATTTTTTGTTATAAAGCAACAGAAATGCGGTTCTACAGAAATGCAGTTCTCAATAATCTCTTTTCAATCTGTGGGGAGATTATCCAGCATTTACTGCCATATAGCAGGACTGATATTAAATAACAAGTCTGCACTCTTTTCTTTGTTTCTAACGAAATTTTCCTGTTTCATAATATTTTTCTTGGCATATAGAAGTTATCTTCGCTATCCCTTTGCGCCTTCGGATTTCGGTGTCACAATGCGCATATATTATTCTAAAGAAAAAAATCTTCATAAATTTAATATTCTGGTATCTAATTAACTTCATTAGAAATCAGAAACTCTTACACGCAATACCGTCTTGTATCTTAGTGGCATTATTGCCTTGCTTGGAGTGAAATGATTAAAACTGCTTCTAACTCAGTTGTTCTGAACCATCTTTTACCCATGGACCACTTGTCTTCATACTTTTTTTAGTGGACCCCCCAGAACCATTCGATGAAAAAAAAAACTTTTTTTTTTTTACTAATAGATAAGTTTAGGAATTGTATTATAGAAATAGCAAATGTATATGCTTTGCTTTGAAGTAAAACTAGTTTAATAAAAATAAACTTGTATTTAACAACTAAATTTGATGGAACATTTATGTACACTAGTAAAATGACTCATAATAAACCTTTTTAAAATGGACCCCTGTAGACCCCAGTAATTTTACATGGACGCCCCAGGGTCCATATGGACCCCTGTTGAGAAATACTGGTCTAAACCCAAGTTTGTTTTTGTTTTTTTCATTGTTGAATGTGTGAATGGCTTGGCATGAGAAAATCGGAGAGCCGTGTTCGAATTCCATTCGAGTTTATTCTATTCACTTACTGGCAAATACCCGTGCAATGAATTTGTTTATTCTCCATCACATCTATGAGTTAAATAGTACTAGTCTTATCTGGATAAATCCTCGTTATCTCCTAGAATTCTTAATCCAATATTAACTCTCAAGAAATTATTCTTACAAAAAATGTTATGTTTCAAGTTTTTAAATTTTGTGTTGCTTCTTCTTCCATTGGGCGTGAAGAAGACAACGTATTTATTATACACCGTTTGTTTTTTATAGAATTTAAAACTTGATACATACGTAAACTCTAACGCGATAGCGTCCTGGGTATGACGATAAACTACGTCCAACAGCTAGGCCTCTGATCAGGAGGTTTTGAGAAGCGTGTAATCACCTCTTAATTGCTGGTGTTCCCAGGTCCACCCTGACCCGGGGTCGTAGAACCTATTAAATTCCCAGCTATGGGCAAACAGTTAACCTTCAAACTTGTGTCAAAACGTGTAAAAAATAAGTTTTAATACCAGCAATACATTTTTGAAAAAAAATATTACCAACAATATTTTGGAAAAAAAATGTTACCAGCAATACATTTTTTGTTAAATTTATATCTAGTAAAACGTTTTCAAAAAAACAAATTACCAGCAATACGTTTCAAAAAACATTTAACCAGGAATATATTTTTTTTTTAAATTACCTGCAATAATTTTTTTTTAAATTTTACCAGCAATACATTTTTTTAATAAATATTAATAGCAATACATTTTTGAAAACAAAAATATTACCAGCAATACATTTAAAAAATATTACCAGCTACAGATTTTAAAAAAGAAATATTATCAGCAATACATTTAGAAAAATAATACCAGCAATGCATTTTTGAAAAAAAAAATAATACGAGCAATGTATTTTATAAAAAAAATATTACCAGCAATATATTCAAAAAATATTACCAGCAAAACATTTCTGAAAAAAATTTTACCAGCAATAAATTTTTTAAGAAAATATTACCAACAATACATTTAAAAAATATTACAAGCAATACATTTAAAAAAAAAAATATTACCAGGAATACATTTTTAAAAGAAAATTACCTGCAATAATTTTAAAAAAACATTTTACGTGCAATAATTTTTTTAAAAATATTACCATCAACACATTTTAAAAAAAATATTACCAACAGCACATTTTTGAAAAATACATTAAAAAAAAATATATATATATATATATGAAATATATATATATCATCAGCAATAAATTTTTGACGAAAAATATTACTAGCAATATATTTTTAAAAATATATTACCAGAAATACATTTTTGAAAACAAAAATATTACCAGCAATATATTTAAAAATAAATATATAAATATTTCCAGCAATAGCTTTCTTAAAAATTAACAGTAATACATTCTTTTTAAAAAAATATTACCAGAAATACATTTTTGAAAAAGAAAAATTACCAGCAATAAATTTAAAAAAACATATTTCCATCAATACATTTGAAAAAATATTACTAGCCATACATTTGTTTAAAAAAAATTATTACCAGGAATACATTTTTGAAAAAAAAAATGTTACCAGCAATACATTTTTTTAAATTTATTACCAGCAATACATTTTTGAAAAAAAATATTATCTGCAGTATATTTTTAAAAAATATTAACAGCAATAAATTTAAAAAAAAGAATATTACCAGCATTATATTGTTTTTTAAAAAAGAAATATTACCAGCAATACATTCAAAGAAATTTCAAAAAATAAATTATTACCAGGAATACATATTTTTTTTTTAAATATATTACCAGCAATACATTATTTATTTTAAAAAATATTACCAGCAATACATTTTGGGGAGAAATATTATCAGAAAGACACTTTGAAAAAACATTACCAGCAATAAAAAAAATATTTCCGGCTTTAAATAACTCATTGAGGTTTATATACCGTAAACCAAACCAAACCAAACCAAACCAATCTAACGCCATAATATATAGACATGGCGTCTATACAACCAACACAAACAATACAATATAAAATGTAAAAGTTGGAACATAACTGTGCATTATAACCACTTCCCAAATTTCTGATTAAACTAAACAAGTGAAATTTATAAAGAATTCTTTAATCACTGAAATACATCTATTCTTTTTGTTATAATTATTATTTTCTTAAAATCAGTTCATGGCTGGTTGGTAGGTGGGTTAGGTGATTTGTTTAACGACATATCAATTCCTTGTGGACCATTTAATACGGAAATTTAAATTTCTTAGGAGCTTTTGAAGTAATAAAAATATGATATACGTTATTCTGCTTTTACAGTTGAATACATGGCAGATGATACTCCGCTTTTGAGCGTATAGTACAAATCTGTGTGCACATAATTACTAGTGGCGGTGATATGTGTGTTTTATGTTGTAGCTTTTTTTTATAATTATATTTTGGAAGACAGTTTGATTTAAGAAATTGTAGGATATTATATGGGTTAATGCTATAAAAGAGTTCTTTCATGTTGATTGTTTGGCTGCTTTAATTTTTTCAGTGGCATATCAACACATCTATGGGTTATTTAATGCCAAAATCTAAATAATTTTAACACAGTTTTATGACTTCAACTAAATATATTTTGAACGCATCTCTGTGCCTTCAACTACAGACAAAATGTATTGCTAGTCATTTTACTAGATGTATTGTTGATCTTTTTATGTAAAAATGTATTGCTGGTATTTTTACTATAAAATTGTATTTTTATACTTTTATATTGTTGGGATGGATCTAGGAACAAAAGCAATTCGGACTTTTCCTTCCGGATTCTTCCGTGGGGGTTGGCAGAGGAGGAGAAGGTTTCCCCCCCCCCGCAGGAGTAGATGCTGCACGTGTAATAAAAATAGGGTATAGAAAAATAGAGTATTAAGGAAAGAGAAATTTTAATTTTCGAACATCAAAGTTGACTGGAAAGCAAAAAACCGGAAGAGAGTTCCACAAATGAGAAGTGCGAGAAAAGAAACTGTTAGCATAGAACTTACGGTTACATTTAGCTATTTCAAATGTAAAATGATGAGATCTATCTGTCAATCTAGTACGACTTTTTCTTATTATTGACCTGAGAAAGCGGTTGTATGAAGCTGAGAGATTAATTCGGAAGGTTTATTTGGTTTGGTTTATTTTGTTTTATGGCCTATCAACCTCAATGGTTTATTTAATGCTGGTAATGTTTTGTTTTACCAAAACTCTGTTTCTTGTAATATATTTCCTTCAAAATTGTATTGCTGGTAATAATTTTTTTCAAAAAAGTATAGCTGGTAAAATTTGACTATTTGACTATAGCTGGGATCCTAACAGGTGCTACCACCCTCGGTGAGGGTGGACCTGGGAACACCAGCAATTAAGAGGTGGTTCCACGCCCCTCAAAACCTCCTGATCAGAGGCCTTGGTGCTGGACGTAGTTTAACGTCTTACCCGGGACGCGGATGTAGTTTAACGTCTTACCCAGGACGCAAATTCTGAAGGAGTTGGGCGCTTATGCATCACATCCATATGTGAGTATAAATTTGATAAAGCTATTAAAGAATAAAACTTGAATTGGTTTGATATTGAGATGATATTTTAGACATTTCTGAACGAGTTGGGCCCCATGCATGACATCCATATGAGAGTCTAGATCTGATCAGATTATTTAAGAAAAAAACGAGACAAGAGAACAAGAGAAAAATGTGACATGAGAACAAGAAAAAAAACGAGAGAAGAGACAAATGAGACCAGTGAACAAGAGAAATATGAGACAGATGAAGAGAAAAACGAGCCAAGAAAACAGGAGAAAAATGAGACAAATACAAGACAGGAGAGAAAAGGGAATCAAGAAACAAGAGAAAAAGGAGACAAAATGAACAAAAGAAATACGAGACAGGAGAAGAAAAAAAACGAAACAAGAGAACAAGAGAAAAACGAGACAAGAGAACAAGAAAAAAATGAGACAAGAGGCAAGAGAAAAACGAGACAAGAGAACAAGAGAAAAACGAGTAAGAGAACAAGAGAAAAATGAGACAAGAGACAAGAGAAAAACGAGACAAGAGAACAAGAGAAAAACGAGTAAGAGAACAAGAGAAAAATGAGACAAGAGGCAAGAGAAAAACGAGACAAGAGAACAAGAGAAAAATGAGACAAGAGACAAGAGAAAAACGAGACAAGAGAACAAGAGAAAAACGAGTAAGAGAACAAGAGAAAAATGAGACAAGAGACAAGAGAAAAACGAGACAAGAGAACAAGAGAAAAACGAGTAAGAGAACAAGAGAAAAATGAGACAAGAGGCAAAAGAAAAACGAGACAAGAGAACAAGAGAAAAATGAGACAAGAGACAAGAGAAAAACGAGACAAGAGAACAAGAGAAAAACGAGTAAGAGAACAAGAGAAAAATGAGACAAGAGACAAGAGAAAAACGAGACAAGAGAACAAGAGAAAAACGAGTAGGAGAACAAGAGAAAAATGAGACAAGAGACAAGAGAAAAACGAGACAAGAGAACAAGAGAAAAACGAGTAAGAGAACAAGAGAAAAATGAGACAAGAGGCAAGAGAAAAACGAGACAAGAGAACAAGAGAAAAATGAGACAAGAGACAAGAGAAAAACGAGACAAGAGAACAAGAGAAAAACGAGTAAGAGAACAAGAGAAAAATGAGACAAGAGACAAGAGAAAAACGAGACAAGAGAACAAGAGAAAAATGAGACAAGAGACAAGAGAAAAACGAGACAAGAGAACAAGAGAAAAACGAGTAAGAGAACAAGAGAAAAACGAGACAAGAGAACAAGAGAAAAACGAGTAAGAGAACAAGAGAAAAATGAGACAAGAGGCAAGAGAAAAACGAGACAAGAGAACAAGAGAAAAACGAGTAAGAGAACAAGAGAAAAATGAGACAAGAGGCAAGAGAAAAACGAGACAAGAGAACAAGAGAAAAACGAGTAAGAGAACAAGAGAAAAATGAGACAAGAGACAAGAGAAAAACGAGACAAGAGAACAAGAGAAAAACGAGTAAGAGAACAAGAGAAAAATGAGACAAGAGGCAAGAGAAAAACGAGACAAGAGAACAAGAGAAAAACGAGTAAGAGAACAAGAGAAAAATGAGACAAGAGGCAAGAGAAAAACGAGACAAGAGAACAAGAGAAAAACGAGTAAGAGAACCAGAGAAAAATGAGACAAGAGGCAAGAGAAAAACGAGACAAGAGAACAAGAGAACAATGAGACAAGAGACAAGAGAATAACGAGACAAGAGAACAAGAGAAAAATCTGACAAGAGACAAGAGAAAAACGAGACAAGAGAACAAGAGAAAAATGAGACAAGTAAGCAAGAGAAAAATGAGACAAGAGACAAGAGAAAAACGAGACAAGAGAACAAGAGAAAAATGAGACAAGTGAACAAGAGAAAAATGAGACAAGAGAACAAGAGAAAAATGAGACAAGTAAGCAAGAAAAAATGAGACAAGAGAACAAGAGAAAAATGAGACAAGTGAGCAAGAGAAAAATGAGACAAGAGACAAGAGAAAAACGAGACAAGAGAACAAGAGAAAAATGAGACAAGAGACAAGAGAAAAACGAGACAAGAGAACAAGAGAAAAACGAGTAAGAGAACAAGAGAAAAATGAGACAAGAGGCAAGAGAAAAACGAGACAAGAGAACAAGAGAAAAACGAGTAAGAGAACGAGAGAAAAATGAGACAAGAGGCAAGAGAAAAACGAGACAAGAGAACAAGAGAAAAACGAGTCAGAGAACAAGAGAAAAATGAGACAAGAGGCAAGAGAAAAACGAGACAAGAGAACAAGAGAACAATGAGACAAGAGACAAGAGAATAACGAGACAAGAGAACAAGAGAAAAATCTGACAAGAGACAAGAGAAAAACGAGACAAGAGAACAAGAGAAAAATGAGACAAGTAAGCAAGAGAAAAATGAGACAAGAGACAAGAGAAAAACGAGACAAGAGAACAAGAGAAAAATGAGACAAGTGAACAAGAGAAAAATGAGACAAGAGAACAAGAGAAAAATGAGACAAGTGAGCAAGAGAAAAATGAGACAAGAGACAAGAGAAAAACGAGACAAGAGAACAAGAGAAAAATCTGACAAGAGACAAGAGAAAAACGAGACAAGAGAACAAGAGAAAAATGAGACAAGTAAGCAAGAGAAAAATGAGACAAGAGACAAGAGAAAAACGAGACAAGAGAACAAGAGAAAAATGAGACAAGTGAACAAGAGAAAAATGAGACAAGAGAAAAACGAGACAAGAGAAAAATGAGACAAGAGACAAGAGAACAACGAGACAAGAGAAAACCGAGACAAGAGAATAAGAGAAATGTGAGAGAGCAGAACAAGAGGAAAACGAGACAAGATACGTTTAAGTGAAAGCGTTTAATCCAAAAGGCTGGAATATAATTTTTTCGTACATCAGAAAAACTTTGGTCAGGAGTACTCAAAAATTAAAACCAGATGAACAACAGATATTTTTCGGAGACTTGACTGTGGTTCCAAGGTTCATACAGACCAATTCCACGCAACTGTGATGATCCTGGAAATCGTCAGCAATGAGAGAGTGAGAGAGAGAGATCATGACTCCTCGTATTTTTTCCCGGAGCTTACTCAATTTTGCTGTCATTCAGGGGCCGATGGAGATTTGCGAAACCCTGGTTAGATAGACAGCATACGCAACGACCGTACAGTTTCCAGTAAGAGTCTGAAGTATCTCATATGGCTAACACAACCCAAGTATGGATGAATAACAATCTCCATGATCATGTTCTTCCAAACGTATGACTTCCTAGCTAACCCTAACCCTGAATCCACTGGACTATTACATACAGGGCGTAGTCGAACGAGGGGCCAACCAACACCCTATCGCAACATCAAATCTGCCAAGTCCGTCATAACAAGGACCATACCCAAAATTGATAGAGATTATCTGATTTAAACAACGCTTCCCACCCCGTATCGAAGTAACCGTCGATGATAATGGTGGATTCATTGAATATGTGGGTTAAAGCATTCGCACGATTATTTGGGGCAGTTTTTTTTTTTTTTAAATAAACCGTTTCTTTCTTGAGCTGTTCGTCTTATAAATCAGACGCACCATGTATAGACGAAAACGGCAGTTATAATTACAAAGCGAGAGTAATCGATGTAGGAACGCTAGAATTTAAATTTCATTTTTTTTTTTTTTTTTTTGGCCACCATCGTGTCTAGGTAGAAATGCTCATCAGATGCCATTTAATTTTCCAAATTTTTTGTTTGCTTGTTTTTTATCAATGCTATTTTTAAATCAATGCAAAAACAGAAGATTTGTTAAGAAAGATGAAATAACTTAAGTAACTGACCACAAATTTTCAGTAAAAGACTTAAGAATTCTAGGCATTTTCGCCTTATTAAATCAATTTCTATTTTAATTAAAGCGACATTTTCTAATACGAAATTATGATCAGACTCATAATGGTGAGCAACTAATCCACTGAGTGTTTTGTTTTGTAAAATACCTCTGTTGTGTTCATATAATCTTCCTCGAGGTTTCTCTTATGTAATCCTTTTGACAAGCATTACAAGAGATAGAGTAAATTCTTCTTTTAAATTTTACTTTATTATTTTGTTTTGTATTAAGTCTCTTATCGATTTAAATGTAGTTGTAACAAATTTTATATTAGGTTTAGACAATATTTTTCAGTTATAGATTTGATGGAATTCGTAGATATTACAAGTGCCTGGTTTTTATTATATTTATCTATTTACTGTCCGATCACTTATATTCATAAATTCTAGGAGCTTTCCGTTTCGCATTAAATATATAATAAATTTGATATTATAAAGTAAATATAGGAATTAATAATTAGGAGTAATATATCAATAGTTTTATTTACACTATTTATATTCGGCCTATTGACTTAATCTTCATTGTTGTTATCACGAGGCTTCGGCCATTGTAACCTTCGGCCTTCTTCAGGTGAACAGAAACATTTATTTAATCTATCGAGGTAGACGGTTCTCTTTCAACTGCCTATGTCTAGGGATATCTCGTCTAGTCCATATCTTTAGTACTGCTCAGTTATTGCTCGCCTGTTTTCCCTGAGTCCAGGTACACACTGCCTAGATAAGGGATTGAAATCACAACTTTGTTTCTAAAACTCAACGAAAAATGAACAGTGGTAAAAATACGAACTTGATGAAGTTATCACTAGACATGGGAAGTGGAACGAGAACCGTCTACCCCCGTAGATTTAATAAAGTGTTCAGTTCAGAATTCTTTGTAGGTTACCTAGATCGCTATACACTTCAGGAAGGCCGGAAGACACAACGGCCGAAATGTTGGGATAACAACAACAAAGATGAGGACAATAGTCCGAATATAAATAGTGTAAATAATGATAACACCTCATCCCAGAAATCAAGACAGAAAAAAAGAGCTTTACATCTGCAGATCTATACAGCATAGAATTTATTGTAATTACTAATTTGTAACTCGTGATATCACAGGTAGGATTTATTAAATAAAAATGCCATAAATTATTAGTCGCATGCTTGCATATATAGGGTGTAGGGTGTAAAGCTGCAACATTTGAAATCAAAACTGAAGAAAAAGAAAATGAGAGATCAAGAAAGAAAAAGAGAAAACAGAACATATGCGGAAGAAAGCACGTTACACTTTTTATTATGGTATTATGTATTATGCATATGTACTATATATGCATTATGTATATTAATTATGTATTACGTATATTAATTATGTATTACGTATATGTATTATTGTTATGGGACCGTACCCATAATAACATAATGGACTATTCCATACGTAATAAATACTGCGCCTCAAGAGGAAGCAGGGAGTTCAGCCTGAAGTTGGGCGACCGGCTGATCGGCTGATCGGTTGAACTCTCTGCCTTCGGGCGGGGAGGAACCCGAACGAGGATACGCCGAAGGGCGGAGTCTCTATCGGGGAGGTAAACCAACCCTTAACCCGTTTAAACGGGTTCAAAGAGTATACTTTTGGCGGAGTCTCTTTCGGGGAGGTAAACCGACCCTGAACCCGTTTATTCGGGTTCAAAGAGTATACTTTTGGCGGAGTCTCTTTCGGGGAGGTAAACCGACCCTGAACCCGTTTATTCGGGTTCTAAGGGCATATTTTTGGCCGAGCCGACGGGTTCGGAGATCTCACGTTTAACGGGCCTTGTGCCACATGATGCCCTCGTCGTGGGGGACTAAATACTGTTCAGTCTGAAGTCGGACGACCGGCTGACCGGCTGACCTCTCTGCCTTCGGGCTGGGAGTAACCCGAACGAGACACATGATCCCCTTGGGGGTGGGGGTGACTAAATACTGTTCAGTCTGAAGTTTGGAGTGAAGTCCGTCAGGAGTCTGTCAGTCAGTCAGAGCGAGCGAGTCAGTCAGTCGAGCCAGAGGCAGTCCGAAACAGAGTCGCTTTCAGACAATTACTGCAAGACATTGGAATAGTGATACTGGTCGGGACTACATTGTTGTCTCTACTAAATCTGATTGTTCATACTAACACTTCTACTTCTCTGTATATATTCCTGTTTGTAATATATCTGTGTTATTCCATATCCGTATTCGAGTTCTTCTTTAATGGTCCTACCTTGGACCATCACCGTGATACAAGGACCTGGACCATAACAATTACGTATATTAATTATGTATTACGTATATTTATTATGTATATTAATTATGTATTATATATTATGTATATTATGTATTATATATTATGTATATGTATTACGTATTATGTACATTAATTATGTATTATGTATATGTGTTATGTATATCTAATATGTATTATGTATATTAATTATGCATAATGTATTATGTATATTAATTATGTATTATATATTATGTATATTATATATTATATACTATGTGTATTATGTATTATATATTATGTATATGTATTACGTATTATATATATTAATTATGTATTATGCATATGTATTATGCCATATCTATTGTGTATATTAATTATGTATTATGTATATTAATTATGTATTATGTTAGCAGTTATGAAGGAAAATTAAATTTTACAATGAAACAAATTCTGTGTCTTTACTTTAAAAAGAAGGAAACCGCCTTTGATTGTAATTTCTAAAAAGGTAACGAATCCTGGAACCTTTACAAAAACATGACAGAAGAAAGAATAATAAGAACACAGAAAACATAGAAGATGGGGAAATAAAAATGAGACCGCAAATGTAGTAATTATATAATAAATGCGAATTTCAGTGTGTCACACTTTTTCAACTTTACTCCTAAAGGCCGTAGCCCAATATATACCATTTCGGAATGAGGCCGACTCCATGAACAAATTAAAAACATTCCGAACCCGCAATCCTGAAATTTTCGATCCCGAAATTTTCGTTATTGTGATTGTTTTCGAATTCCGCCATATTGGTATCTACTGATAAAAACAAAGGGACACAACTCTCTAATTTTCAATAGCTCATGTTCAGATTAAAAAAATTACGGATCTCAAATTACAGTGTTTCAAAATAAAATTGTCCGTGTTTTCAACTTTACTCCTAGAAGCCTTAACCCAGCATAACCTATTTTCGAATCAAGCCAGATCCGGACCCGCAAACCTGAAATTTTCGATTCCCAAATTTTCAATACTGCGATTCTTTTCGGCGATTTTTTTAAGTGATTTTTTCTGATGATTTTTTTGTACGATAACAACTTTTATAACTTGGAAATAAATTTTGGAATAATTGAAATTAATTGCAAAATCCAGTGAAAGTCACCCATGAAATAATAATTTTTTGTACGGTAAGAACCTACAATTGTCTTTAAATTAAGTGGCGGTAGAAGAATTATCGTTGAACTTTTAAAAGTTAAGCTTAAATAAGGATGCAACAATTAAATGCAGCGATCAATATTGTGTTCTTCCGTAGTTTATTGTTGCCTATTGCATCTACTCCTCCCTAGCTATTGTGATGAAGGCCCAATCAAGATACCTCCACGAGAGCTAGCTTAAATGCCAACCGAAATGGCGGCTTTTAAGCTAGCCTAGAATAAAAAGAATTACAAGCATACACATGACTGTGTTGGAAATGTCATGCAATGAGAATTGTGCAAATGGAAAAAATTAGACTTTTGAAAACAGTGACAGAAATTTAAACGGGTCACCCGATCCAGGACAAAATCTAGGAGAGTAGTTTTTTTTTTCTTTTTTTTTTTTTTAGCGTTTCACTACAAGCAATGTGGGAGTGACACTAGCAAGGACGCAAGGGGTTACAGAGAGTGAAAATAAAATTAAAGAGGGGTTTTTGAGGAAAGGATAAAGAGAAGGGCAGAGATCAGGATCAAGGCATCAGAAGATATCGATTGACATAACATTTAAATTTTTGAAGAGTATAGTTAATAGGGAAGCAACTAAATAATAAATGGATTTTTGACGAGACTTGCTGTCACTTATTCTCCAATATAAGTCACCAGTTTTAACTGGGGCAAATGCGCAATGAGAATATAATAATAAAAATAAATAGCATTGCTTGGGAATAGCGCATTTTTACGCTTACAGGACGCTGCGGCTTGGAAGACGCCCCTTAATATTAGAAAGAAAATTAAAAATTCATACAACACATTCACTGTGCGTCCTTCACATACTGGCGCCATGTATTGCTTACATTAATCACTCATCCGATTTTGTTTGTATGACAATGACATACTAGTTGGTGGTTAGTAAATATGCTATACATCTTTCATTGTCCAAGGGTGGTTTTAAATCGTTTTGATAAACTCGCCATGTGTAATAATTTCCAGATGATAAAAAGCTTGTGATACGTGTGACAGCCTGGTGGTAACTGATATTTTCCCGACATAAGAGCGTGAGCAAATCTACACGATCAAGATCAAGAACAAAAAGGCCCCCGCATCTGCTAGTAAACAGAGCTTGTGGCTCGGCTCCAGGAAGGTTTATAGTCTTGGAAATACTTTTAGCAGCTAAGTACTGATGTTACATCATATAAAAGGCTGAATTAGGTAGATAGCTAACATTATAGTGTAATGATTCAACATACAAATCCACGTACCAATCATAGGAAGAAGAGTCTAAAATAGACTCTTTAGAGAGAGGACAAAACAACAAAAGGTATGAATCCACCTCTCCTTACCACAGCTATGGGTTAATTAGTAAGATTTGTATCACTAAACCATTGTTATCTAAAAAAAATTCTTACATTCTAAAAGTTTCTCTGGCTTTAAATAATCTTCATAGGGTTTATAAACCACGGCAAACGAACCAATCAACCAACTGTTTTTTAAATCCCCCTTTTAATCCAGTTTTCAATCAATAGGATCCATCATTAGAGAAGGACAATTCTAAATTAAAGTTGAATAATATTCAAGAAAACACATTAGATGCATAAAATTATGAACGATAAAAACAGGATATGGCCATTTTATCGTTGTAAACAATTTCTTTCTTCTCTTTTCATTTCCATTTCACTGAGGCAGACAGTAAGAACATGATAGCATTATCGCTTCCTCTATCTTATTTTCTTTCTTAATTTCTTTGTTTCCCTCTTTTTTTCTTCCTTCCTTTCGTTCTTTCTGATTTCTTTTGCTAAAACCGTTAACGTCTCTGATATATTGCAACCAAAATGTGATGGTCCATTATTTATCTGAGGCAATAGCATGTGCTAACTTATACACTAGCGCAGAAATAAGCAGAATGATATGATGATGGTTTTTCCTCTGTTCTGAATTTTAAAATATCTTTGTTTTCCAGAATTCGATTTATACTGAAGAAAAAAAAAAGACAAAAGTCGGGCATCCAGCTGGATTGCGTGTCAGAAAATAATATTTTCCTCGCCTATCAACGATTATTTGTCGAGTCAACAAGATGAAAAGATAAACAAACATGATAATTAGTTCGAGTCAATGTTCCGGGGGTTTATTGTTGTAAGTTTGGTCAGGCAGAAAAAAAAAAAGATTCAGAATAACTCTTACTGTTATTTTGTGATTTTATTTCTATTTTTTGTTTTTGTTTTTGTAGTTTTACGCCATCTTATTACCGTTGGTTTTATTCCAAAATTTTTGTCTTTAAAAAAAAATTAAAATCACGTAACTTTTACTTGGTGAAAAAAAAAATCAAACAAAAATCAAAGAGAAGAACGAGGAAGCAATAAAAGAGAAAGAGACAAAAGGAAGAAGAAGAAGAAGAAGAAGAAAACAACAACAACAAGGAGGAGGAGGAGCACAAAGGGGAGGACGCTGCAAAAGAGAGGTGGAAACAAAGAAGAGGAGGAGGAGAAGGAGGAGGAGCACAAAGGGAAGAACGATGCAAAGTGGAGGAAACGAAGAAGAAGAGGTGCAGAAGGAGGAGAATGAGCACAAAGGAAAGAACGCTGCAAAGAAGGAGAGAAAACGAAGAAGATGAGGAGGAGGAGAAGGAGGATAAGTACTAAGGGAAGAACGGTGCAAAGAAGAGGAAACGAAGAAGAAAAAGAGGGGCAGCACAAAGGAAAGAACGCTTCAAAGAGAAGGAGAAGAAGAAGAAGAAGAAGAAGGGGGGGAGGAGGAGTGAGATTACAAAGAAAAGAAGGCTTCAAAGAGAAGAAGTAGAAGAGGAGGAGCACACAGGAAAGAACGTTTCAAAGTGAAGAAGAAGAGAGGGAGCACAAAGGGAAGAACGCTTCAAAGAGAAGAAGAAGAAGAACAACAACAACAACGACGACAACAACAACAATAACAACAACAAGGGGAGGAGGAGGAGAAGGAGGAGGGAGATTACAATGGAAAGAACGCTTCAAAGAAGAAGAAGAAGAAAAACAAAAGAAATAAGGCTATTACGAACAAGGTTGATAGGAGTGGAAAGGGAAAAGAAGAAAAAGATTTTTCGAGTAGAATGAAATAAAAAAAATGGAATCGAATAGAAAGAATGAAAACGAATTAAATGGAAAACAAAACCAAAAATAACCCGTTAAAAAAATTAATGGATGATTGATAGACGGATTACAAAAAAAAAAAAAAAAAAAAGAAAAAGAGAAGGTGAGAGACAGAAAAGCAATCCGCAAGTTTCTGTTCACGTCTGCAAGAAGATCTGCAGGTTGTTTATATTTCTACCCCCCGATTATTTCGTCTATTTTAAAAGGAGATAAACAGATTTGAGTGACAGATGATTTTTTTTTCTTGGTAATAGTGGGTCAGAGCTGGGAAAGTTTACTTGACTCTTTGATTCTCCTCCTTTTTTAGGTAGCAAATGGGTCAAGTCACCCGTTTTCTATTCAGCGAGAGGCTCAAACGAACACCCAGAAGCAGGTGATGTAGTGGGGGTACGATATACAAGTCAAACACTGGTTTTGATTTACCAAGAGTTCTCTTAAAGAAGAAGCTTTAGTTTAATATCTTTTTACACGATTACGTATTCTCGACATCTACCTTCCGCGCCCACACTACACATAGATAGATAGATAGATAGATAGATAGATAGATAGATAGATAGATAGATAGATAATGAACAGACTCAGATAGATAGATAGATAGATAGATAGATAGATAGATAGATAGATAGATAATGAACAGAGTCAGATAGATAGATAGATAGATAGATAGATAGATAGATAGATAGATAGATAGATAGATAGATAGATAGATAGATAATGAACAGATTCAGATAGATAGATAGATAGATAGATAGATAGATAGATAGATAGATAATGAACAGACTCAGATAGATAGATACATAGATAGATAGATAGATAGATAGATAGATAGATAGATAGATAGATAGATAATGAACAGATTCAGATAGATAGATAGATAGATAGATAGATAGATAGATAGATAGATAGATAGATATTAGGTTGGTGCAAAAATAATGTCGTTTTCTCACATATGTTACTATATGAGAAAACGACATTATTTTTGCATCAACCTAATAGATAGATAGATAGATAGATAGATAGATAGATAGATAGATAGATATGAGCAGAATCAGATAGATAGATAGATAGATAGATAGATAGATAGATAGATAGATAGATAGATAGATAGATAGATATGAGCAGAATCAGATAGATAGATAGATAGATAGATAGATAGATAGATAGATAGATAGATAGATAGATAGATAGAAAAAAAAAGAAACAGGCTGTTTTGGATTCTCTTCTTCTTTATTTCGACAATGTTTATAGTTACAGTCTTACTTCTCCCTATTTTTCTTCTCAATCCTTTTTTTATATCCACTTTTTTCCCTGTTTTTTTTTTCTTTTTTTTCTTATGCTCTCATCTTCTTTCATTTTTTCCCAATTTACACTTCCTCTCTTCTTCTTCGTCTTTTTTTACTACTACTACTACAACAACGACTATTTCCTCTTCCTATCCTCTTCCCTTTGTTCTTTATGTCCTTCTATCTCACATCTTTTTATCAAAATGTTTCCATGATTACCATTTCCTTATTATTCCTCGTCTTTTTTAACTTATTTTCCTTCTTTTAATTCCGCTTATCCTTTTCTCCCCATCTTTTTTTTTTTTTTCCTTTTTGCGTCTTGAATGAAGAAATTCTCAATTAAATAACGCTGAAAAAAATGACCAAATGAAATACAGTCAAGAATTTATAAGCAAACACGACCATCTTCCTCATCTTAATTGTCTTTTCCCAAAAACTTCTGACGTCTTTATTCACTGGAATCGGTCAAATGTTTGCCACATTCCCTAAGCGCCAAAAACTTTTAGGGCTTACACTTTATATAACAAGAGCAATAAAAAAAAATCAGTTATACGCACTCAAACAAAATAAACATGATATCCATTGGTGTCTTGTGTTCGCGCAAATCTCAGATGAAATTGATTGGTAAGATTTTCTGACGTCATAAATGAGATAACAGATTAGCAACTCAATATCCGTTCCCTTATCAAATTCTTCGAGTGTCTTTGAAGTAACGCGAATTGATAAAAACTAATAGTAAATGTCAATAAAATATTCTAATCCAAAAGTTGGTAGGAGTTAACAGAAGGTTGAACTACAAGGTCTCAACTAACGTAGTACATCAGTGAGAAAACACCTTGTCACGTTTTCTGCCAATGATGGCAGTTATTTGCCGAAATTTTGATCTGAACTTTTCATTGTATAATGTTCGATCTACTTAAGTAATATTCACCATTAAATTAAGTGCGTTAATAAGTATATTATGTTTCAAAAGAAATATTTATTGTGTAAAATAAGTTCTTTTAATTATTTAAACTACGGATTTTATGGTGTACCGCTCTCTCTCTCTCTCTCTCTCTCTCTCTCTCTCTATATATATATATATATATATATATATATATATATATATATATATATATATATGCAGAATGTAGTTTTATTTAAAGTTTGTTATATTTATGGGAAAAAGTGCTCAATATCAGAGATAGAGCGTATATATATAAATATAAAAGTGAAAATTGAAGTGAGCACACAGAGGCGACGGGCTGTTTCACGCTAGACGGAATCGTCAGGCGGCTTGACAATTGCGTCTAGCATGAAACAGCCTGTCGTCTCTGAGTGTTCACTTAAATGTTCACTTTTATATATATATATATATATATATATATATATATATATATATATATATATATATATATATATATGTAATATAAATTTTTTGTATTTAGGTAGCAAATTCTCTTTCAGGCATTTCTGATTAAATAAAGTACAGGCATTTTTTTTTTTTTTTTGCTTATTTTTAATAAAATCCGTTGATACTCACGGACAACATATTGCAATTAAATGATGTGGGAAATGTGCTATAACTATAAAGTCCTTTTTTTTATTATTTTACATTTCCCAAGTACTTTCGATCTTCTTCCGATATCATTTTCAGGGCTGTATGTAGTAATACAAAATGATGTGTTGCTCACGGGTGCTAGTAGTAATACACAACTGTTTTTGATATCCATTACTGTAATTTTTCTTTTTGCATTAAAATGCAACGGTTGCCAATCATGCTTAATGTTCATTAGAACATGGAAAAAATATGAATGTTTTTCTTGGTCATGCGCGCATTAAAGCTTGAAAAACCGCTATTTTTATAAACATTTCAGAACATTACTACAGTATTCGTAGTTGATTCTATTAAGTGACGGCTTTAATTTTTCAATGTAAATTGCTTCGAGGATCTGTAATTTGAATTTGTTGTTCTCTTGTTGTAGGATAGTTGTGTTGTCAATTATATATCTATGTATTTAGCATATTTCCATTAAAACATGTTTAATTGAATAACATCGACATATTGTGTCTACTTATTTTTTTTAAATTGTGCCTATATATTTTGCAAAAAAATTCAATAGCTAAAGATTTAGATTTTAAAATAATTCTTGAGTGTGTTCGCGTATTTTTTAAAATCACCTTCACAACGGAATGCAGATTTTATCACAGATAAAATAAATTTGTCGTCGCAACTTACCCCTGAAGATAATTTTGTAAAACATCGAAAGTACTTGGGTGACAAAAACTACGCGCCTTCCTTGATAAATTTCATCTTAACACCAAACAAACTGACTAAACAACTGGAAAGTATCAGCATAAAAATAATTAGGTACAATATGTGTATATTATTCACTGAAACATTTTTAAAGATAGATCGATAGATAGATAGATAGATAGATAGATAGATAGATAATGAACAGACTCAGATAGATAGATAGATAGATAGATAGATAGATAGATAGATAGATAGATAGATAATGAACAGACTCAGATAGATAGATAGATAGATAGATAGATAGATAGATAGATAGATAGATAGATAGATTGATAGATAGATAATGAACAGACTCAGATAGATAGATAGATAGATAGATAGATAGATAGATAGATAGATAGATAAGAAAATAATAATGCTAGCTAGTAATATTAGCAATATATATGTTAAATACGGAAAATGACATTTGGCGTCCTGGGTAAGACGATAAACTACGTCCAACAGAAAGGCCTCTGATCAGGAGGCTTTGAGGAGAGTGGGACCATCTCTTAATTGCTAGTGTACCTAGGACCACCCTGACCCACGGCGGTAGCACCTGTTAGGGTCACAACTATGGGCAAAACATATGAAAGAGTAAAAGTAGGTTTTAATACAAGAAATAATTTTTTGATGAAAAATTATTACCAGCAATACATTTTTGAAGGA
>OZ010596.1:13947753-14090253 GCA_963932145.1 Acanthosepion lycidas | reverse complement strand
CGTTTGGAGACTTTGTTGAACGCAGTGCACAAGGTCTCTGCATTCAGCCCTTCAAAAAGTGTGGATGGTTCTGCACAAAGCCTTCACCACTATAATCAAATCATACGTGCAGGTGTCTGGCTGCCGGTTCCTAGGAACTGAGTTGGCCAGCATTCAATGTTAAACAAGACGACTGACATTACATAACATTTCACACAACTCAATCTGACATTGACAGCTTCCAAAAACAATTAAGAAGAGATGTTCGTCAAAATTCTTAATAACTTTGGATGAAATGTTTTAAGTTTACGTAAACAAAAGATTAACAGTCAGATAAGGATTTTAACAAAACAACTTCTTAGTAGTAAACGAAAAAAAACTTCGAAGTTAAAAGAAAAACAAATCTTAAACTTATGTTAGAATTAATCAGACAAACATTAATCTTGTCAGCAAGTGTGTGTGTGTGTGTTTTGTTTTTTTGTTTTTTTTTTGTTTGTTTTTTTTGGGTTTTTTTTTTAGAGTTTTATTTGAATATAAAGTAAACGAACACAATTGGTCAATCCTAGTCAAAATAATACGAATATTCCCGGTCTCAAATATCGACTGATGTTTTCTTTTTATCGATAATGGTTTATTCCACTTGACTTTAAAAAAACCCGTTGCATGGAGACGCTCCTTAAGCTATAAATAGATAAAGATATGCTCACTCATTTCCTCTTTTTACAGCTCTTGTTATAAGATGCATTCGCACGCGGGAAAAAAGTGTCCTCCACTGAGGCACGTTCATTTTCAATGTCTTGCTTTTCTCTCGTGAATTTTTGCGCTCAAACACACACCTGTCTATCACGTCGGCCTACACAAATTTTATACAAATATTAACACATTCTCTAGTTTAAATGGTAAAGATAACGATTACTCATATATATAATATTACTAACAAATCCCCTGACGAGCAGATAGCATATCTACAGAACTTCGAGTTGTGAAGATAACTGTGAACATTTAGTTTCATCTATTAATAGTGATGCTAAATTCCTTAATGTTGAGTTCTTTTATTACAAATATTGCTTGCCTTATCCCCTTATATATATATATATATATATATATATATATATATATATGATGGAGTCTCCCGTCTTTTTTCGACGTATGATGAGCAAGCAACTCAGCTCCTAGGAACCGACAGCCAGAGAGAGGTGAAGGGTGAAGGCTTTGTGCAGAGCCAACCACACATTTTGAAGTACCGAATACAGAGACCTGGTGCACTACGAGGCACAAGACAGGTTTTGAATACAGAGTTGTCCTTCTCCTAGTCCAGTTGCCATAGATTGGCCCGAGAAAGTTTGTCTGTATTCTTATCTTTTAATGCTCCTTGTATGTTCTTAGATCCATTTACAATTTGTGTGTGTGTGTGTGTGTGTGTTTCTGTCAGCATGCGTATGCATACGTTTATTCCCTGACATAATTCTGATAATTTGTTGATTCCCCACCAAACCTACGGGTTAAATAGTATTACTTATATCTTGAAAAATCATTATCTCTTAGAATTCTTAACACAATATTGAGTCTGAATAAAAAATATTATTACGAAAAATAAAACAATACAGAAAATACTTGTTGACAACCCCAATATATTACACCATGAAGATAATAAACGAAAACTTCCCGAGGCAACCAACCAACACTAAACAAAATTTATTACGAGTGTAGCAGCAATGTTTTAAATTGTATTTGACTGTTAATTCCCCTCTTCAAATTCTTCACTACCTTAACAGGGTATTGAACTCACAGTCTTTGGGTCCTGTCACTAAAACTAACCAACGTCTTTACCCACTGTGCCACTGAGGACATCTGTCTATGAATTTCTGGGTATTATAAACCTAATATCATCAGCAATCATTTTTTACTAGTGCTCATATTGCAATTTTTGCTGTTTTTAATTACATGTTTTTTCCAGTACTCATATTGAAATTTTTGCTGTTATCAATTGCATGTTTTTACCAGAGCTCATATTGCAATTTTTGTTGTTATTATCGCTTTTCTCTGGCACTACTTATTACTGGTTCCCATATTGTATTCATTTCTATGCTTGGTCGGCTCAGGAGATTTTTGTGTCCTAGCATATGAAGAAGGCTGGAGCGTACAACGGCCAAATGGTTGTAATAAATATGGCTACTAAGATGAGGACAATAGTCCGAATAATGTAAATAGTGTACATAATACCTCATCTCAGAAATAATAGACAGATACAACTGATAAATTTAAAATTTTTAAATAATTATATCAGAGCACGTCCCCGTGCGTTTACACATGTCACCATCACAAAGATCCCAGTTACATTAAGTTTGTCTTAGCATTTGATCCCTCAGGACAATTTTGGACGAGATCGAAAGTACTTGTATTAACAAAAACTACAGCGCCTTCTGTGATGAATTTTAGCTTATCAACAAGAAGCTAATTAGAGAGCTAGAAAGGATTATTGTAAAAATATATAGACGTAATATGTCTGTATTATTTAATTAAACATACTTGAATGAAGATATACTGCCAATATATATATATATATATATATATATATATATATATATATATATATATATACTTTATTTTAGGATATGACATCAAAAACATGTAAAACACTACAAAATTTCAATCATGTTTCGATGTCTATTAACATACCAGGGGTTAGTAAATAACTGGATACTAGACAATTTTTTTAGATTTAAAAACTACATACAACGTCTTTTCACGAGAAAAGGAAGAAAAGAAAAATAGTAAGAAAGAAAGACACAAGATATACTCATCAAGTTGTGATGGGTACATTTTAAAACGCACACTGATATATATATGTATGTATAATTATTTACTTAAAAATATGATTCCATAACTCTTATGTAGCGTGTTGGAATCATATTTTTAAATAAATAATTATATTCATGCTCTACTTTTTTATCGAGCACTATTTTTTAAAAATAATGACAAAAATACCAAAGAACTTGGGATTATTTACCTAACCAGTTCTTTCCTGTTTTCTATATATTTTTCATATATATATATATATATATATATATATATATATATATATATATATATATATATATATATAACAGTATGGACAGATAAATAAGCGCTGCATGGTGACACATAGTGTCACTCTTTAAGTGATTATCACCGGAATTTTATTCTCTTATTTGCAAAGTAGATGTTTTCAAAGAAATAAAGTAGCTGTTATAAAAATTTGATTAACAAAACTAAAATAATTTTCCCGTGTCAAATTATTTTAAAAAGATTTCATAAACATAAACGCTTGTTAACAAAAATTTCTACAAATATTATTACATTGCCTACACATACGCCATATTATATATTCAATTTCGCGCATGCGCGTTTTTTGTTTTTACATTTGTCGACTACACGGTATAGTAGGTTCAGTTAGGATGATAGTCCGAACAATGTAAATAATATATATATATATATATATATATATATATATATATATATATATATATATATATATATACACTATTTGCATATATAATATGATAATGATATATAAATATATCAGGTCATCCCATAAGTTCTGTCCGAATTTTGAATAAAGAAAACAAGTGACCAAATGTTACATTTAATTACAGATTCAATCAACAATCTATTTTCCCTGATTATCTATGACTTCCTTCCATCTATTAACAAGCATACTAATTCCATTACTGGAAAATTCTTTTGGCTTTGATTCGAAGAACTCACAAATGTCAGTTTTAACCTCTTCCTGTGTTACAAAAGCTGTTTCTTCCAAATTATTCTGTAAGCTACGAAACAAATGGTAGTCTGAAGGAGCAAGATCGGGAGAATATGGTGGATGAGGAATTTTCTCCCAACCAAGTTCTTCGATCTTTTGTGACATGATTCTTGCTGTGTGGGGTCGCGAATTGTCCTGATGAAACATCACCCGTTTTCGATTCACTAGACCAGGTCTTTTTTCCGCAAAGCTTGGTTCAAACGCTCTAATTGCTGACAGTATATTTGAGCATTAATTGTTGTATTAGGTAGTAAGAATTCAAAGTGGATTATTCCTTGGCAATCCCACCAAATTGAAAGAAGAACCTTTTACCCATGAAGTTCCCTTCTCGGCTGTGGCTGGGGTCCTTCCCCTTTACCAAGCCACTGACTACGACGCTTGACATTTCGATAAAAGATCCATTTTTCGTCGCCAGTCACAAGTCTATCCAAAAAAGTTTGCGCGAATGGAGAGAAGAGCAGATGTCAACTCGGGATTTGAGGTTGTTTTCAGACAATTCATGAGGCACCCATTTTCCAAGTTTAGGAACTTTTCCAAGTTGTTGAAGATGACGATGAACAGTTGTATGAGTTGAACTGAGAAACACTGCCAATTCTTCAACTGATAAAGCAGGATTTTCTTCAAGGACTGCTTCAAGAAGCTTTTCATTAAACTCAACTGGACGTCAGGTTCGATCTTCATCTTCAAGGGTGAAATCTCCACCTCTGAATTTTGCAAACCATCTTCTGCAAGTTCTTTCATTCACACATAAACTGAGTGAATGTTTTTAGCTGCTTCGGCTGCTGAGTTTCCTTTCTTGAACTCATAAAGCATTATGTGCCTCAAATGATTCTTGGGTACTTCCATGTTAGCAGGGTTTTAATCAAACAAAATTTAATTTTATTGTTCTCTGAAATAAAATTTGATCAGTTTAAATGCATTTAAACATAAAAATAATGTTCAGCTCCATTAGACATTATAAAATACTCTTTAAATATCGTTCATTTTAACAAAAAGTTAAAATTCGGACAGAACTTATGGGATGACCTGATATATATATATATATATATATATATATATATATATATATATATTATTTACATAAATAACCTCATCCTAACTGAACCTGCTATACCGTGTAGTCGAAAAAATAAAAAACAAAGAACGCGCATGCGCGAAATTATATATATAAAAAGGCGTATGTGTAGTCAAGGGAATAATGTTTGTGGAAATAATGATAATGTTATTAAGCTTATCAGACGTTATGAAAAGAATTTACATAATAGACAAATCTTGTCTATATTATTTAATGAAACATGTATGAATGAATAAATGCTGCCTAAATACACACACTATATATATATATATATATATATATATATATATATATATGAAGAAATATAGTCTTAAAGTGTGCTATATTTATGGGATAAAGTGCTCAATATCAGAGATAGAGCGTGTGTAAATATAAAAGTAAACATAGAAGTCAACACTTAGAGACGACAGTCTGTTTCAGGCTATATGCAATCTTGCAAATCTTGCAAACTTACAAACTTTGCTTGGAGGAAAAAATAGTTATCATTACTTTCCCAGACCAAAATAAATTATTAAATAAAAGATCCGAGCTCATCTCAAAATGCAGACATGAAAACAAATTTTTACTACGTTACTTAAAAAACTGAAAACGAAAAAAACAAAATAAAAACAAATAAATAAACAAATAAACAAAATAACAATAAATTAAATAATCCAAACAAATTATCAAATCACACCTGTTAGAATAGACGAAAAATAATAATAATAAAAAAAACGAACCCAAATAAATAAAGTAAATAATAAACAAATTAGCAAACCATTATGACCAAAATATTAGTTAGACTAAAAAATCGAACCAAAAAAATCGGACGAAAAAATACCTATAACTGTTATATAACGATAAAAAAAAATAATAATAATAATAATAATAAATAAATAATTTCTACGTTACTTAAAAATCGAAAAACCGAAAATGAGAAAATATACAAGTAAAATAAATTAACCTAAATTCATCCAAGTAAATAAATAAACAAACCAATCCCGATAAAGTTACCGTTAGAAAAAACAAATAATAATCAACCCAAATAAACAGAAATTAAAAACTGTTCCTGCCAAAATAATAGTTAGAATAAACTACAACAATCAACCTCAAAACCGAACAAATAGCTTTAATTAAATTCTCAAACCAAAACAAAACTATTAAATAAGTGACATAAACAAATTTTTACTACGTTAATAAAAACATCGATTAAAAAAATAAATAAATAAATAAAATAAGTAACAAAAAATAAAAACAAGCAAAATAATTTAACCCAAATGAATAAATAAACGACTTCCGGTAAAACAACCGCCATAATAGACTTCCCACAATGCACCACTGACCCGTATATTATATAAATAGCCGAGAAAAATAACAGCACATGTGGCCTGACAATTGCATATAGCATGAAACAGACTGTCGCCTCTAAGTGTTGACTTCTATGTTCACTTTTATATTTTTATATATATATATATATATATATATATATATATATATAGTGATTTTCTAAGCCCGGCTTAGATGTGGCACAAGGCCGAAAGTATGTGGCACCCAGTGAGAATCGCACTCAATCAGTGCCGCATATTACATAAATATATATATATATATATATATATATATATATATATATATATATATATATGCTAGTTACATTGTTCGGATTATCATCCTTATCTTTGTTGCCATATTTATCACATAGAAAGATGTTCTACATTGTGTTGAGGAGGAAATAGCGAAGGAAAGATGTTATGTAAGTGCTTTTAAGTGCATTTAACATCTTATCTAATGGTAATCTCTCTCTCTCTCTCTCTATCTATCTATCTATCCCTCCCTCCCTCCTTCCCACTCCTTCCCACTCTCTCTCCCTCTCTCTCTAGATAGATAATGAACAGACTGATAGATAGATAGATAGATAGATAGATAGATAGATAGATAGATAGATAGATAGATAGATAGATAGATAGATAGATTCTGGACGATGCTTAGTAAGCTTGCTCAGCGAATTTAATAAATCTGATCTTCTATGAATGAAACAATTCATCTTCATATTTTGTCCAAATTCAACTCTTTCAGCTCAGACGGCACACCGTATAGTATGATGTCAGCTAGAATAATCGAGTAATTATATCCTGGATTATTGTTGCTTGTTTCAACGACGGCAGGATTCATTCAACTCGAGAAATATGTTTACGTCACTTGAATTTTTAGTGTAGCAGTTTATTTAACCTCATGTACATATTTATTTCAATTATAGTCTCTTTCCCCGCCCCCGCCCTCACAATGTTTATTATATTTTAATATATATATATATAGCCAGCAAGCGTAAGAAGCTTCAACGTCCTTGAGGTAGTCGGAAGGGGGCTAGTGAAAGCATATGGGATAATTGGAAAACTTTGTGTTACATATTTGAAACAAGCGTTTAGATTTATCCTAAGCGTTTACATTTGTCGACATAATAATTGATGTCATTCAATGAAATTAGTGCTGATTTGCTGAAGAATTCACACAGGGAAGAATTTATTCGGTAAACATATCTTGGGGCTAATGGAGCAGAATGGAGCAGAAGAGCTGCGGAACGAATTTAGGTTAACGATTGAAAAACAAAAAAGTAAACCAGAAGACATATTTGGAGACGTGTTTGTGGCTTGAATGCTATGTGAACTTGAAAAGGGATTTCGATACGAATGATTGTATTGAATCGAACATTGGCTCATAATGCTAATTAAAATAAAAGATGTTCTACATTCCGTTGAGGAGGAAATAGCGAAGGAAAGATGTTATGTAAGTGCTTCTTCCATTTAACATCTTATCCAATGGTAAGCTCTCTATCTATCTATCCCTCCTTCCACTCTCCCTCCCTCTATCTCTATATATATATAAAAATTAATGAACAGACTTAGATAGATAGATAGATAGATAGATAGATAGATAGATACATACATACATACATACATACATACATATGAATAACCATAGGTAGACATGAACGGACAGAGATAGATAAATAGATAGATATTAGGTTGGTGCAAAAATAATGTCGTTTTCTCACACAGTAACATATGTGAGAAAACGACATTATTTTTGCACCAACCTAATACATACATACATATGAGTAACCATAGATAGATATGAACGGACAAAGATAGATAGATAGATAGATAGATAGATAGATAGATAGATAGATAGATAGATAGATGTTAACGGACGGAGATATATAGACAGATACATACATGCTTACATACATACATACATATCAATAGCCATAGATAGATATGAACGGACATAGATGAGTTTTGTAAAATAATTGATTTTCTGTATCATAATTAGATGAACTTTAGCTAAAATTAATGAATTAGGTCACATGGCACAGTGGATAAAGGCGTTGGTTAGATCCAGTGACAAACCCAAAGAGTGTGAGTTCAATACCCGGTTAAGGCAGTGGAGAACTTTCAGAGGGAAAATTAGCAGGAGATAACTGACATCCATCAAACATGGCACGTGGAACTAGAACAGTCTACCCCAGGGATTGAAATAAAGGGTTCAGTTCGAAATTCCAACCACGTGAAGAAGGCCGGAGCGTACAACGGCCGAAACGTTGTGACAAATATGGCGACAAAGATGAGGACAATGTTCCGCATAATGTAGATACTGTACATAATACCTCATCTCAGAAATATAGACAGACTCTGAATTAGGATTTAATTCAATTTTTGTTTGTGTTTATTTTAATTTCAACCTTCACAAGAAATTTACTCCCACCAGAGTAAGAAGATATTCCCGAGGGGCTAAGATCGTGTCAAATAGACAAGCGGGCGATAGAAAGGGGTATTTCAATACAACCCTGTTAAAACCCTTATTGAAAACAACATCAGTAGCCGTCGCTCTATAGAAGACCCCCGAAATTTCCCCAAGACTGCTTGGATTAGGAACACAGGAAGTAATCTTGCAGTGTAGGATCATTTGCACGAAGTAAAGGATGCCTTTCCGGAGATCCGTATAGTGAAAATGGGAACTCCGGACCATAAAATGGTAGAATGATATTGTGCGGAGAGGTTCCCAGTAATCCTCCATCCTTCATTAAATAGGGCCCTGAAACTGACCTATTCCGTGGACGTCGGCGGGATTGTCCCAGATGGTCGCATGACGACAGGGATGGGGACAGGGAACCTGGGACAATACGTCGGGGTCCTTTCATTCGCAGATTTCCGTCTAGTCTGAAAAATGTCTCTCAAGATAGTTTGATTGCAAGTGTCATGAGGGATCGGAGTAAGGTTGCCCGACTGCTTCGTGGTCACCTGTCCTTTGGCGTAAATGTAGCTGCGATCCAACAAACGCACTTTGTTTGCGATGTTGATGCTCGTGTGCTGTCTAGCGACTATGTTGTCTATTCAGTATTCGGGAACCAGCCGGACAGAACTGTTTTCTTGCTTGTTAAACGTACCCTGGGTGCAAGGGTGGACATTGTCCATGTCGAAGCTAGGAGGCGGTTGATCGTGGCCGATATTGCCGTGAACAGTAGTTCGTTTCGAGTCGTTGCGGTTTATGCGCCGAACAATCAGAGGGGAGCGTGTCTCCTTTTTCCGGCAATTGGGTCCGTTCCTGGTTGATTCTTCGCGCTTAGTCTTAGTGGTGGATTGATGCCATCTTGGACCCCAAGACAGTAGGGAGCTAGCGGGAGATCATTGGATGATGTGATCTTAGCCTAGTTGATCTGATCGGTGAGTTTGGTCTCGCCGATTGATACCGGGTCATTCACCCTGGGCGGGAGATGTGGAGGTGGACTCGTAAGTGGGCGTCTACCCATGTAACCAGCTAACTGGATAAAATGTTAGTTAGAAGGTCCGTTATAGACTTAGTAGATTGTCCGACGTTCCACTGATTAGGCTATTTGGACTATAGAATTGTCGGTTCCCGGATAGCGTTAGATGCTAGGCCTAGAATGGGTGGACACTGGAAGCTCAAGCTGCCTTTACTAGACAGGCGGGATTTCTAGTAACAGCTAATTAGACTAGTGCAGCTGGAACTAGTGGAGTGGTTATTGGCAATAGGTGATGGGAGAGGTTTAAAAATAGGATTAGGTCCTTCAACACCGAATATAACCAGAGGCTCACATTAAATAGTGCTAAAATTGTAAAGACACTTAAAGATAGCCTGTCGCAGGCGGAGGCTGGGGGTGGGACTCCCTCGAGATAGGTTTAGCGAGGCAGGCTCTGGAGCGCGCGGAGGGCGAGCACTATCAGGGTCAGCTAGATATAGATTAAACAACGTGTCTAAGACGTGAACAAGGTTTACCAAGGTGCTTGGTCTCAGTGTCAATAAGTTTCGCAGCTATTTGGCTGACTTTCCTCGACTTAAGCGGCTAGCTGCGAGGGTGAGATCACGGTAGGCGAAGTCTACTTGGCATTGAAAAAGGTCGGCAGTGGCAAGTCTCCGGGACTTGATGGTTTACTCAATGAATTCTACTTGAGGCTGTCGCACATCTTTGTGCCGATTTTAACTGTCGTGTTCAACAATTGGTTCCGGCAGGAGTCTATCACCAATCGGATCACTAGGAGTGTGATCACGCTGTTGAAAAAGGGCAAGGATGGTGGGCGGGATTTAGATGATTACAGGCCCGTAAATCTGTAAAACACAGAGTTAAAGATTTTGGCCAAGATCCTGACTGATCGTTTGCAGTCAGTTGCCGAGATTCTGATGGCACCCGAGAAGACAATTCAGAGCAACCTGCATCTGATCAGCACGAGTGTAAAAGACGACGAGCAAGTCCAAGACATTTGATAAGGTCGACCATCGGTATCTGGCTGCTGCCCTGCAGGCTGCCAGATTCAAACCCGACTTCCCTGGCTGAGGGATAGGGCGAGCAGTTCGGCCCTACCTGCAATCGCTGTCCCTGATGAGGCTCGAGCCACAGTTTCCACGTACGCGGATGACGTATCCATTTTCATGTCGTGCTGCAGCGACATTGAGGTGGTACAGAAGGCGCTTGAACGGTACGAAAAGGTCACAGGGGCCAAGATTAACCATAACAAATCTTCCGGCTTGTGGTTAGGTGCCTGGAAGGGGTCTCTCTCTCGTGGCTCTTTGATTGGATGAACGGTCCTGATCGCATTCTTGGAATATGGTTTGAACCCGACCTCCAGCTGGAGAAAAATTGGTCAGAAGTATAGGCAAAGGTCGGAGCGTCAGTCTGGACTTAGATCCGAAGGAGTTTGTCCTTGAAAGTTAGAGATGAGGCGTATGCCACTTACGTCTTTCTTCTCATCCTTTACCGGTAGGCTGTACTTCCTTTTTGCAAGGACCATAGGAAGGCGATCGAGCTCTTGTTGTGGGGTGGGCGCAAAAAGAAGGTCCGTAAAGAAGCCTGTGTCCAACGTCTGTTGGTGGGGCTGGGATTGTCACACTTGGTGAGTCACTGACACGCTTCGTTTGGCTTTACTACATCGCGTTTTAACAGGGAATTCGATTTCGCTGAGGAATGTTAGGGACGCTTTCCCTAGCTTTAGTATCACTCCTCACATTTTTGTATCGTGAATTAGTGGAGGGTATCGCGAAGGACCGTCTCTGTGAGCTGTTTGACTTGTCGCTGGCCGAGTTGCGCTCTTTCTGGTCTTGGGCGCCATCGGCGAATTACCTCAGTAAACCTGAATTTTCGCTTACCTGCCGATTACCTATCTCTCAATGACATGACCTTCAGATGGGGCTCGGTGGATTTGCCCGACTGTTACCGGTGTGACCTTGGTTTAGAAGAAACAGCTTCGCACGACTTCTAACATTGTCCCCAGGTACGCCCTATGTGGGACTATGTCGGCAAGTTGGCGGCACGTACTCCTCCTGATCAACTCGTGCTCATCGATCTTGCATACGCGTGCGACAATGGGTCACCTCCTTATTCTGGGGTGAAACGAATGGTGCTTCTAACGTTGCTAGCCGTGGCAAGAATGGTAATCTGGATGACACAAACGCTATTCTCATCATGCTCTGATCAGATTCTTTCATCATCAGTTGAAAGCGAAGATCAGAACTGATAGAATTTTGGGTCGACAGATTTCAACGAAAGGTCGGTGACAGGCTGTTTCATGCTAGATGCAATCGTCAGGTCACCTGAAACAGCCTGTCGTCTATAAGTGTTGACTTCTATCTTCACTTTTATATTTACACACGCTCTATCTCTGATATTGAGCACTTTATCCCATACATATAGCACAGCTTAAGACTATATTTCTTCATATATATTTATATATATATATATTACGAACATTTGTACATTGGAAATTTGTATATAAGAAATTTTTAAATCATGGAGTTTATTTTGTATGTTTCTTTTGTGCATGTGGTATTGTGGTATATGTAGGAGTAAAAGGTATATTTTGGTATATGCGTTATTTGTAATGAATGAATGGGTCGTGAATCAGATTAGCTAGGTATAGGATAATTAATGATGACTAGCCTAGAACCACTCCCCACTTTTTTGGCCATGAGCCGCATTTATTTTATTTTACAATAATAAATATTAGCAACTTGAAAAATAAAGCTTCTGAAATATGGTAAAATCGAATTTTCAGTTTTGGAGATGCAAAAATGATTGAAAGTGATGAGAAACTGATTGCTTAACCAAACGATCTGTTCTGATCTAAAGTCTGGGCGAAGATACACAAAATTTAGCCATGCACAAATTTATAAAATACCTCCGTTTGTCCACAGATGCAAATGCGCATATTATTAATTTTGACAAATATTTTATGTTTAATTTTAGACATTCGGAACGGTAGTGCAGTGAATATTAGGAGTTGGTTATACATGCGTTACTATCATCGATTGATCATGAGTTCAATCCTTGGATCAGACAGTAAAGCACCAATAACTGATTGTCACAGGAACAAAAATCCCAATAATCAAGAGATATCCCATATCACCCAGAATGAACACCTGATGATGACCAGAGTGTACTTGGTCGAAACATGGTGTCTATAATAACATCTATAACAACAAAGAGATCAGTAGTCCAAAATAATTCAGAGAATATTTTCTATTCAATCGACATTTCATAACATTCGTCATTTCCGACAAATATGTCTGGTTTGGGTAAATAGAACTTCCAAACATATAGATTCGGGCTCGGCTTTAAATTATTGTCATTAAACCTTAGAAGATGACAGGACCGATATATCGACCGAAATGACGAAGACGACTAGATCGATCAGTCGACCCGATAATACAAGTCCTGAGATTAGATGGCTGTTCTTCGTACCAGCCAATCAGATTGCTTCTCTCATTTCTTGTACATCATCTACGATAGTTATATATATATATATATATATATATATATATATATATATATATATGTATGTATATTGGCGCGTGGCCGATTGGTTATAACGTTCACTCTCTGAAAATGAGACCCATCATGGTCGATTTGTCAGAAAGGAAACACTCCTGATGTTATCGGTCTGGAGTGGGGACGATGCCAGCGTGTTGTACCTTTGGAAAGTGCCTGAAAACCATACCACGGTTAGACCCAAGCCTTGTGAATGAAACTGGGTAGACGGGACACTTGGGGGACTTCGATAGCTGTGCTAGAACGAAGTCACAAGTGCATTCATCACACATACTCCTCTGTAACTCCTGATCACGACTCAATCAACGTTTCATAACTTTCGTCATCTGTAACAATTGTTTGGGTAAAAGGAACTTCAATGCATATAGATTCGAGCTCGGGTTTAAATTATTGTCATTGAACCTTAGCAGATGACAAGACCGATATATTGCCCGAAATGAAGCCGACGACTTCGCCGATCAGTCGGACTGATAATACAAGCCCTGCGATTAGCTGACTGGTCATCGTACCAGCCAATCAGAATGCTGCTCGCATTTCTTGCATATCTGGACCTTTCAATGGTGGTTTATATGATAGTTTATTGTGTTCTGTGATTTTATATCGATATTTTGTGTGTGTAAGGGAATGTTAAAAGGGTTCCGTCTTCTTGCCACTGAAACTCCAAATGAGGCTCCGTCTTCAAAGGGTTAAAAGGATTAGACTGAGAGTGAAAATAAAATCAATGAGGGTCCAGTTCGTAAGAAACTAAGTTTAGACAATCTGTTTTCCGTGTGATTCCATAATGGTTATGTATAATATATAACGACGGTTCAAGGCTCAGTTGAAGACATTCCTGACACATGACAACTTCGACGCTGAGACCTGGGAAACAGTTGCTGCAAATCGGCTTACCTGCTGAAGGACCATCTGAGGAGGTGGGGGCGAAATTTCGAGTTAGACTGTCAACATGAAGATGATCTGCGTCGTACTGTCAGGAGACCCTGACTCGCCCGATCGCTTCCCACACTCCTCTGTGATTCCTGCTTACGATTCTTCAGGAGTAGACCAGGGCTTCAAAGTCATTTCTCCTAATGCCACCAGAGGGGAGTAAGGGAATGAGGTGATTTTCCAGATACTGTTCCTACTATTTAACCCATAGTAGATAAGAGGAGAGGGATTCATAATTTTCCCAATGATATTTGCGCAGAGGTGAATGTAACGAGGAAATAATTTTGGAATAATGATCCTTAAAAAGCGTCAATACTTCTGATACAGCCTAATAAATCGATGTGCATGAATCAGTCAGGAATTTTGGAGTTCTTTTTTTATTATTTCACGCTAAAAAAAAGGCAACAATGCCACTAAGACGCAATGGGTTACTGAGTATGAAATATTATTTAAAAAAAAATAACATTATTAAGGAGAAAGAACAATAAAAGATTAGGATAAACGTTGATATTGCACTTAAACTTTTGAAGATCAAAGTTGGCTGGGACGCAAGAAGCAAGAAGAGAGTTTCACAAGCGAGAAGTTCGAGAAAAGAAACTGTTAGCATAGAACTTACGGTTACATCTAACAATTTCAAAGGTAAAATGATTCATTGTTTTATTCGGTTGTCTGCTTTAATATCAAAATCCACGAGATGACACATTTTGTTTCTTTTCCTTGTTGGGCAACAAAACCCAGGAGTACCGAGATTTTTCATAATCACTTCACCCCAAGAAAGGCAATAAAGCCACTAAGGCAGAAAGGGGTTACTGAGTGTTAGAGAATATGTGAAAAAAGAACACTATTAAGGAGAAAGAACAATAAAATAAACTGAATTTTTGAAGATCAAAGTAAACTGGAAAGCAAGAAGAAACTGTTAGCATAGAACTTATTTTCAATTGTAAAATATTAAGCCCTATCTTTAAAAAAGAGTGGGTAGAAATGCTGAAAACATTAAATACATCGTAGGTAGGTAAGATGAAATAAACGTTTTAATCTATAATTTAACTTAATGCTTTAATTGTTAAGTGAAATCTGTGACATTCGTATACCAAATATGAATTTAGGATTTTGTGATATATGGTGATTTAAATTTGAGCTTATGAACAATGACAGTGGCATTAGATAGACGTATTACTCACGCCATTTAGGTAGATGTAAAATCTAAGATAGCTGTAAGCAAAATATATCTCTTCTTCTTCAGCTTCTACTTGCCACTCCACTCTGACTATCCTCGCCAAACGCGTGAGATTCCAGAAACCCTCGCGGTATGTCAGAGTTTACCGACCGTCTCACATTTCTACTTCTGAGTTTTAAATAATTAAAAATAATTTCCAATTGAACCAAGCCAGAAGATATCAAAAGAAGGTTGTTTTTTGTTTGTTTTTTTGCCACTAAGAATAAAAATAACATATGAAATACCCAGTGTTATTTGGGCTTTTCATTTTTTTTTTTTAAGTTGGGGGCAAACGTACTTTTGAAATGAACTAGATTAATTATAGTAAAAAGTGACTACGATTTACGTGGTTTCATTTTAAAGTCGCAAGTCCTAACTTTCAAAAAACAAAAAAGACAGGACTTGCTCTGTCTATATTTCTGAGATGAGGTATTATGTACATTATTTACATTATTCGGACTATTATTCCAACCTCCTGAAGAAGGCCGGAGCGTACAATGGCCGAAACGTTGTGATAAATATGGCGACAGAGATGAGGACAATAGTCCAAATAATGTACATAATACCTCATCTCAGAAATATAGACATATACTGAAAGGCCGAAACGTTGTAATAAATATGGCGACAAAGATGAGGACAATAGTCCGAATAATGTAAATAATAATTCTCTGTGATGTTTTGCTTCTTCTGTGCCGTATCCCTTGAGGACATGGCTGATCATGGCTCTCCACATTACCCTATTCTTTGTAGCACTTTTTTTTAAGCATTTCACCCCAAGCAAAGCGGGAAGACACTAGCACGCAAGGGGTTACAAAGGATTTGGAGCGAGAGCAGATAGGAGTGATCAAGGAAAGGATGAGGAGAAGGATAGTGGATAGATCAAGGCAATTAGAGATGTCGATTGACATTACATTTGAATAGTTGGAGATTATAGCATAGCTCTCAGGGAAACAGGAAAAAGAAAGGGAGTTCCACAGGCGAGAGGTGCGAGATGTAAAGCCATTAGAGTAGAAGAGACGGCTACATTTAACAGTTTTAACAGTGAAATGGTGAGAGCGGGATGCCATCCTCGTAGGACGCTTGAAATCATGAAGTCTGGGAACCAGCGAAAGTAAGGGCTGTGTTTTGCTATCTCTCCTAATCCCTGTTCTGTCAATTATTTAGATATATTATATGGCACTCCTTCTTCCTTCTGTATCAAATTCTCCAGGCCCTCTTTCCTCATTACGTTCTCCACCAATTTCAACTGTCACCTTCTGATTCTATGTATAGGTGTCTTGAACGGCCAATCATCTAGATCTTTTGACATTAATGCAGTATACTTCAAGGTTCTATCAGTGAACCTACGCTGTTCCTAGTTATTATTACCGATCTTCCCAATGTTATCGGTTCTCAAAACAGTATCAATGCTGATGACACAACTACTTATTCCTATCTTAATGCTAACACTGATCGGTTCGATAAGGTCAAATTGGCAGTTGATCTAACAAAATAACTTAGAATCTGTTGTTAACTGTGGAAACAAATGGATTGTTAATTTTAACACCTCCAAAACGAAACTACTCTCTTTAATCGTCTTAGATAACATTTTTTTTGTCTTCCTTTAGTATGGCTGATGCTAACCTCCAGTAGGGAGTTAATTATTGCCCCTTCTCGACCAAACGTTTTACGCTAATACGGATTGGAAACAAAATACTGAATCAATTACTAGGTTTGTTGCTAGAAAAGTTGGTTCACTATGTCATCTTAGACACAATTTCTCGCTATACATATTTATAAGTCTACCATTCGTCCATACTTAAAATATTGTTACATCATATAGTCTGGTGTTTCTGCTATGTATTCTTGATTCTTGATTAATCTTTATTATACTTTACCAACTTCCGGATAAGATGTTGAATATTATGTTCGAAGTTGTGAATAAACAGTCCGAAGTTTACTTTTTTTACTGCACTGTTATCCACATCTTCATTGCCATATTCACAACGTTTCGGCCTCCATATCTCTGAGATGAGGTATTATGATTACTTATATTTTTTATATTATTCGGACTGTTATCCTCATCTTCATTGCCATATTCACAACGTTTCGGCGTTTGTACGCCCCAGTATTCTCTAGGCGATTGTAATTTCGAACCGAACCCTTAATTTCGTCCACCAGAGTAGATTGTTCTAGTTCCACGTGCCATGCCTCTTCCGTATGTCTCAGTCATTTTCCTTTAACTCAACTCTTCAAGTGTTTGGTTCCCCACTGCTATGGCCTGGTATTGAACTCACAACTCTTTGGGTCTAGTCACTGGACCTAGCCAACGTCTTTATCCACTTGGCCATGTGTCCTTGAGGACAATCTTTTCCGGTGGACGAAATAAAGAACCACAAGACCACAAACCCTCCTAACCTAAACACCCTTTTTTTTTCGGAAAAGAAGTTATATTTTGCTTTTAAATAAATCGTTCACACGCCAGTAATTTCCAATCGTCGCCTGATGAGATGCATTTGATACACCTCAAAACACTACTGCAATTGTGTAACGATTTTTAAATGTGTTTGATGTAATATCCTAATATATATATATATATATATATATATATATATATATATATATAATATATATATATATATATATATATATATATATATATATATATATATATATATATAAAGGCAGATTTTTGTTTGTTTGTTTGTTTGGGTTTTATGGCATATCAACCACTGTGGGTTATTTAATGCCAAATCCAGTTTATATGAATTTTAAATGTCTATTTTGTATGGAATAAAAAATGTATAGCTGGCAACATTATTGTTTAAAAACGTATAGCTGGCAACATTATTGTTTCAAAAAACGTATAGCTGGCAACATTATTTCTTACAAAAAACGTATAGCTGGCAACATTATTTCTTGCAAAAAACGTATAGCTGGCAACATTATCCTTTACAAAAAACGTATAGCTGGCAACATTATTTTTTACAAAAAACGTATAGCTGGCAACATCATTTTTTTACAAAAAACGTATTGCTGGCAACACTGTTTCAAAAACTTATAGTTGGCAACATTATTGTTTCAAAAACGTATAGCTGGCAACATTATTTTTCCGAAAACATTATCTGAGACCTTGCTGTTGGATGCAGTTCATCGCCGTACCCAGGACGTGGATGTAGTTTATCGTCATACCCAGGACGCGGATGTAGTTTATCGTCATACCCAGGACGCGGATGTAGTTTACCGTCATACCCAGGACGTTATAAAGGCAGAAAAATGCCTATATTGAGGTCCACGAGCGTTTAGTTTGATAGACCCTTACCCTTCTACCGTTTAGGAGAAGCATACCTCTGGTGTTACACCCGCCTCGGTGCTAATCAGGGTATCTAGCATCTGCTTGTCTTTATTGGTGTGAGTCGTTGCACTGTAGAGCGTGCCAAACACAGCGATACTCTCAATACGGCCATTGCTGACATCTTAACTTTTATTGGGAGAGGGGGATTTTGCTTTTATACACGGGTGGTGTTATTAATAACGACGCGGAATGAGAACTCGGCAAATTATATTCACTTACGCGCATTGAACTTTGGCGAATCTATGAATCCTTCTATTCCTCAAAGTCATGGGCTAAACAGCGGGACAGAATGTGTGGTGTAGCTATGTTTGGAAACCAGTTTAGGAGAAGGAGGACTCAGTATTTAAATCCATATCTTGGCCATTGACGTTCTCACAAGAATGAAAGTCAAACCTTAATCACGTCAGCGATTGTCATACTCGCCTAACGAATTGATAACCATTATATATATATATATATATATATATATATATATATATATATATATATATACTTTTTTCGCATTTTACAGCGTTTATGCTCACACATTTTCCGAACTTACATCAATTCTTTGTCTCCTGAAGATGATCTTTGATGAGATTGAAAGTCCTTGAGAAAATAAAGACCATATGGATATTTACGATGATGATGATATTATGCTATGTCGAAAGTACTCGGAATAAATGCTATATGAGCCAACAGGGTGTTCTCTCGTTTTAACAACCGCACGATAAAGCTTATTTGCGAATATGAAAGGATATTATCGAAAATAAATAGACAGAACGTCTCTAAATTATTTAACAAAACCTGTATGAATATATGTGTGTGTGTGTGTGTGTGTGTGTGTGTGTGTGTGTGTGTGTGTGTGTGTGTGCGTGCGTGTGCGTGCGTGCGTGCGCGTGTGCATGTGTGGCGTGGGTATATATGTATAAGTTGTATTTAGTCAGCAAAAATTCTTTTAAATAAGTTTTCTTAAACAATACCGACAAGTCCAATTTTTTATAAAGTTTTTCCAAATTCCGACTGAATTGCTTCATGTCAGAATTAATATATATATATATATATATATATATATATATATATATATATATATATATATATATATGCGTGTGTGTGTGTGCGTTTGTGTGTACGGATATATATATATATGTTTGTGTGTGTATGTGTGCGTGCGTGCGTGTTTTGTGTGAGAGGGAACTAGGTTTGAATACTACTGGAAAGCACGGTTCCTTTGTTAAAATCTCTCGAAAACCGAGGCCAGTAGCCGAAAATTGAATTGATTAACAACAGAGATGTCTAACCAAACACATGTAACGATTAAATGTAATGTTTATAGCAATAAGAAAGTAACTTCTTATTTGCCGTGAATGTCATTCGTGGCTTAGCAGTCTAGAAGCACACTGGATAACATGGTGATTTTCCCAAGGGACTGGTTCGAACTCTGCCCGAAAGACCCTTGATAACCCAGGCTGGTTGAAGACAATTATACGGTTTACAAAACAGAGATGTCTTCTCGTCATCGATGTCGACTCGTATCCAAAAACTGAATTTCTTCTTTGCTAATTGCTTACGATAATGGTGTTGATGACTAAATTCGCCTCTAACGTTCATGTCCAGAACTAGAAGCTTCCAGTTTCACCAAAACCTGCTCTCGTCATCCATTACCTATCGCCGTTTGGCTTTGCAAAAATTTGGTTGAAAGTCAAAGAAAAGTAGAAGAAAGTGGTGAATTTGTTACCAAAAAGGGCACTACACACTTGATTTTATGACATCCTTCTGCGGCACATTTGAAATGAGACATGCAGAATCCATTTATGAAACTGCAACGGACTACTGCTGAATCTGTTATAATTTTGAGTGGCGCCTTCTGTAGTATATCCCTCATGCGTAGCCCCTATTCATCCGATGATCTGCTATGAAATTGCCATGAAAGTATTTATAGAAAATGCAGAGAGAAGCTACATTATGGTGGTGAGAAAGTGACTGTCAACATGTATCTCTAAATATATAGTAGGAGAAGCTGACCATACGTGGTAGCAATATTCAAAGCTTGGACGAAAGGTAAACCTATAAATATATATTTTATCGTCGGCTTTATCTCGTATTCAAGAATTTAATTTCTTCTTTGCTGATTGCTTCCTTTATGATGCTGCATTTGATGATTTTAGAAGTATTTAAAAGCTGATACATACTACCGATAAAACTGTGCTTATAGGTCGCTTCGTACGGTACACCCTTAAAATGCACAGACAAGATAATGCAGAGTTTTAAATAGTTTTCCTCGAGTTATGTATACAGCCAGTTCTCTAATACTAAAACAAGTTAAGAAAATAAAAAAATAAGGAAAATAACACACTCTTTGTCTGCAGTCTTTAATAAAACTTCAATTAATAAAAGGTACGAGTATGACCATCACTGAGAAGTTTGATATATGTCATTGGCGAAAAAGAAAATGTTTCTTGAAACTGGTAAATGACTTGCAATGCAGGAAAGCTGCAATATGGCGGTGAGAAAGAGATGCCAAATCAGGACCGATAACATTGCACATTCTCCTTTGTATTTTCTCAAGTATCTCTAAATACATAGCAGAAGCACCGTACCTGATGTGGCAGTAATATTCAAAGCATGGAAGAATGGTAGACTTAAAAATACGTAAGATAGATTTTGACGAGAAAAATTGCATGGCACGACACAGTGAACCAACCTTCCTAGCAGCAGTTGATTCAATATGAACTTTTCACATCATGTGAGCGGAAAATGTCAGCCCCAAAAATAGTAGTCACTCACCTGGAGGTTAGCATCTGCCATGCTGATGGAAAATTAAAAGAAAGATTCTCTCAGACGATTTAAAACAAGCGATTTTGTTTTGGAGGAGTTAAAATTAACAAGCCATTTCTTGCCCCAGTTAACAACAGACTTTATGTCATTTTTTTAGCTCAGCCCCCAATTTGACCTTATCAAATCGATCAGATTTACCATTACGACAGCAGTAAATAGACATGTCCTCAGCATGGCTACCGAGCTGAGAATTGATGACAAAGTAGTTCCAAGAATAGAGCAATAAGAATATGGATGTCTGTAGGCGTATGTATATACATATATCTAAAACAATTTTTAAAGAACTAATGGATTTATTTTTAATCTAACATTTTTATTACGTTATTTTTGGTGGATACCCATATTTTTAAGGAATTAATGGATTTATTTTTTTATATTTTTTCATACGCACATATAAGTTTTGTCGTGCTTTGGTAGTTAACAAGCTAATCTTGTTTATTTTGGTTTGGTTTGGTTTGGTTTACGGCCGATTGATCTCAATAGAGTATTTAATGCCAAGATTTTTAGGATAATTTCATATAAATAGAATATATATTTTTTGTAAGAAATCAGTTTGTAGGTCAAGTTTCATTGGCGTATTTTGGCAAAGAGGTTTTTTGTCGTGAGTCAAATCTATTGCTGGTAATATTTTTCCAAAGATGTATTGGAGATAATGATATGAAAATCTTCTAAGTCCAACTGGAGATTTCTGGTTTAGTTTGGTTTGGTTAGGTTAGGTCTGTTTTACCGCATGTCAACCTCAATGGGTTATTTAATGCCGACAAAATTTTTATTACTGGTAATATTTTTTTCAACAATATATTAGCACGTAAGGGAATGTAATGGAGTTCGATTCCTAGTCAAAATATTCACTTACGTGCTAATATCCTTAGGAAAAGTGTGAATCCTCTTCTTCTCCCCCCAGATATGGGTAAATAGCAGGACAGGCCGGGATCTATAGACTTGGATTGCAACTGGTCTACCGCAAAAAGAAATGGCAACCTATTGCGGGAAAAAATCTTCCTCGTCAATCATGTATCGAAAGATACATGATCGCCTAAGTGTATATGACGCATCGCACATAACTGACTGATTACTGATAATAATATAGTGCAGGTAATAATTTTTCCTTCAAAAATGTACTGCTGGTTTTAAAACGTGTTTTTACACTTACATAGCGTTTGGCGATTAACAATTTGCCCATAGCTGGGACACTAACAGGTGCTACCACTCTGGGCCAGGGTCGTCCTGGGAACAGCAGCAATTAAAAGGTGGTTCCACGCTTCTGAAAACCTCCTGATCAAAGGCTTTGCTGTCGGATGTAGTTTATCGTCTTACCCAGGACGCGGATGTAGTTTATCATCATACCCAGGACACGGATGTTAGGTTTATCGTCTTACTCAGGATGCGGATGTAGTTTATCGTCTTACCCAGGACGCTGATGTAGTTTATCATCCTACCCAGGACGCGGATGTAGTTTATCGTCTTATCCAGGACGCGGATGTAGTTTATCGTCTTACCCAGAACGCGGATGTAGTTTATCGTCTAACCCAGGACACTGTGGCGTTAAAGTTTACGTATGTACAAATTTTTAAATTCTATAAAAACAAACAGCATACAATATATACATTGGCTCTTCACACCCAATGAAAACAACACAAAAATTAAAACCTTGAAACATAACATTTTTGCTGTTGGAAGTAGTTTATCGTCTTACCCAGGAGGCGGATGTAATTTATACTCTTACCCAGGTCGCGGATGTAGTTTAGCATCAACCCCAGGACGAGCGCATCATGTAGTCCATGATTGTGAGTAATGAATTCGATCCTTATCGGGTGCCCTTCACTTGTTTTCTTGTGTCAAACTAAGCTGAACCTAGCAAATATATACTTAGATATAGTTAATACTGTCTGATTGCTCGTTATCATAAGCTAACTGGCAACATTATGACCAGAGTTTATCATTTGCGTTTATTCAAAACCTACAGAGCGAACCTGCTTTTTAAACTACGACACTGCCGAGCTGACTTTAGTTACAGTTTCTGGGGGAGAGCCGGTAATCTAGCGTAATCAGTAGCTGGACAAGGCCAGTAGGTGGTCAAGTGTCCTTTACGATGTCGTATGATTAATTGAATGGTCAATTTTCACGCACTTTCCAGCTGGGACGTATACTAGGATCGTCTCTACAAGGTGATATTAAGGTCAGAAAAGTGTGATTCGCATCCGAGTTTCATAGTCGCAATATATATATATATATATGTATATATATATATATATATAATTCAGTGAATCAGTAGTGACTTATGCATCTGAAAATAATTTATCTGTATCTCACTCATTTAAACCGTTATTTAACTCCTCCCTTTAAAACTTCTCTGTTAAATTTTAAATCCCCACCTTCACCTTTTGGTCTTCCTGTTCTTTCTTCTGTCACACCTCTCTCTAGAGTTTTCATAGATTTCCCACCCCTACACATACACTCACTAAAATTTTATTTTTTATACCCGGAGTTATATTTTCCGATTTCTTTTTGAATTTGTAGATCAGATGAATTTGATCGTGATTACGATTCCAATATAATAAATTATAACCATGGAATATTAGTGAATGATCCATTTATATATATATATATATATATGTCTGTTCCATGCTAGATGCAATCGTCAGGCCTGACGATTGCATCTAGCTGAAACAGACCGTCGCCTCTGAGTGTTGATTTCAATGTTCACTTTTATATTTACACACGCTCTATCTCTTACATTGAGCACTTTATCGCATAAATATAGCACACCTTAAGACTATATTTCTTCATATATATATAAATATTTTCCTACCAAGAAACTTCGTCCATTGATTGTTTTTTTTTTATTATTATATAATTTACTCTGTTGAGCGAGGTAAGAAACCGGTTAGCTAGGCCGTTTTTCCTTTTTACTTTCTATTATCATGAGTGGTAATTTTTGTCTATTCATGTCAGTGAAAAAATTTTGTACCACTAAACATATCTTTAAATATATATATATATATATATATATATATATATATATATATATATATATATATATATATATATACAAGTGGATACTGAGATCAACACCAAGCGGTAACAATGTGCTTCACGAAAGAACGAAAGTTTCTGGCCATGGAGATTGTGTCCAGTAATAAAAACGAACTGCCGACGCTCAGTGTTGAGCTCAGGATCCATTTTTATATTTAGATACGCTCTATCCCTGATCCTTAGCAATTTTACTAATAAATATAGTACAGCTTCAAACGATTATTTATCATATATATCAGGTCATCCCATAAGTTCTGTCCGAATTTTAACTTTATGTTAAAATGAACGGAATTTAAAGAGTATTTTATAATGTCTAATGGAGCTGAACATTATTTTTATGTATAGATGCATTTAAACTTATCATATTTTATTTCAGAGAACAATGAAATACAATTTTGTTTTAATTAAAACCCTGCTAACATGGAAGTACCCAAGAATCATTTGAGGCACATAATGCTTTATGAGTTCAAGAAAGGAAACTCAGCAGCCGAAGCAGCTAGAAACATTCACTCAGTTTATGGAGAGGAATGTGTGAATGAATGAACTTTCAGAAGATGGTTTGCAAAATTCAGAGGTGGAGATTTCACCCTTGAAGATGAAGATTGAACCGGACGTCCAGTTGAGTTTGATGAAAATCTTTTTGAAGCAGTCCTTGAAGAAAATCCTGCTTTATCAGTTGAGGAATTGGCAGTGGTTCTCGGTTCAAACCATACAACTGTTCCTTGTCATCTTCAACAACTTGGAAAAGTTCCTAAACTTGGAAAATGGGTGCCTCATGAATTGTCTGAAAACAACCTCAAATCCCGAGTTGACATCTGCTCTTCTCTCCATTCGCGCAAACTTGTTTCACCTTTTTTGGATAGACTTGTGACTGGCGACGAAAAATGGATCTTTTATCGAAATGTTAACCGTCGTAGACAGTGGCTTGGTAAAGGGCAAGGACCCCAGCCACAGCCGAGAAGGGAACTTCATGGGTAAAAGGTTCTTCTTTCAATTTGGTGGGATTGCCAAGGAATAATCCACTTTGAATTCTTACCACCTAATACAACAATTAATGCTCAAATATACTGTCAGCAATTGAGGAAAAAAAGACCTGCTCTAATGAATCGAAAAGGGGTGATGTTTCATCAGGATAATGCACGAACCCACACAGAAAGAATCACGTCACAAAAGATCGAAGAACTTGGTTGGGAGAAAATTCCTCATCCACCTTATTCTCCCGATCTTGCTCCTTCAGACTACCATTTGTTTCGTAGCTTACAGAATCATTTGGAAGAAACAGCTTTCGTAACACAGGAAGAGGTTAAAACTGACATTTGTGAGTTCTTCGAATCAAAGCCAAAAGAATGTTACAGTAATGGAATTAGTAAGCTTGTTAATAGATGGAAGGAAGTCATAGATAATCAGGGAAAATACATTGTTGATTAAATCTGTAACTAAATGTAACATTTGGTCACTTGTTTTCTTTATTCAAAATTCGGACAAAACTAATGGAATGACCTGATATATATATATATATATATATATATATATATATATATATATATATATATATATATATACATTTTGTGTGTGTGTGTGTGTGTGTGTGTGTGTGTGTGTGTGTGTGTGTGTGTGTGTGTGTGTGTGGTGGCAAGTTCTCAGCCTAACCAAGAAGAATTTTTTTTTAATTTTCATGTATGGTCAGATTTCCGGGAAATGCTTTTAGCTGATATCTTTTACAACGCGAACCGGAGTCTAGCCATGGGCGATTTGTCAGGAAGGCGTTTTACTGATGCTATCTGACTGGAAAACCATACCACGTATTTCACCCAAAAGAGATTGGCTCGAAGACGGGTATCCTTGAATACGAGTGGCCGGAATACGAGTGGATATATATATATATATATATATATATATATATATATATATATATATATATATATATATATATATATACTTGCAGCATGGCCCGGCGTTGCCCGTGCTTGATTCAAAAATCTTATGACTCATACAGCAATCGCTATCACTTGACTTAAAATATTTTTGCCCTTCCTTGCCTTTAAAGGAGTGACCTTTGCCGTGCTGATGTTGCTACATGCCTTACTTCTTGCCTCACACTGCGAATTTTTTCTGAGCTCTATACTAAACATTAAATCTGTTACGAAAATAGAACTAAACAAAATGAACAGAAAACGATCAACTTTAAAAAAGGACTCGTAACTGGAAAAACCGCATGAAAAATGAATGTTAACAACAAATACTTTTTCACACCCAACCCAGTTCTGCGGAATCACAATCAACGTTGAGTTTAAGCAAGCGAATGAGCCAATTGGAGTAAAGTGCCATGCAGATTTAAATTTTTCCCACGAATGCAGCTATCGATTTTTTTTGCATGCTAGTTAACATTCGTGTCCGTCAACTGTTGGCTCTCACACTGGCCAATAGAATCTTCCTGCCTATTCGTGGCAGCCAGCTATAGGCTCTCACTCTGGCCAGTCGAAAATGGCGTCAAAATACATGAAAACTGCCGTAGAAGCATGAAAAAATCGATTATTTCCACTATTGATAGGAGTTGGGAAATGCAAAGTCGGTCTTGGCCTTCCCACTAATTTGGAGCGTGTGCCTGTAAATTTTAGTGCAAATCCGTCGAAAATTGCGGCCGTGCATTCGTTACACACACACACACACACACACACATCCTGCTTTTTATAGATATATATTCATTCTCACATTATTGATTAACGTCACGCTATATAAAGCCTTCTCACCGAACACACTTTCTTTCTCTCTCTCTTGCTCAATCTCGCTCCCTCTCTCTCTCTCTTCTCGCTCTCTTTCATTCTATTTTTTCTCTCTGACTATCTTTGCTTCTCACAACATACATCACTTTCGTGCATTCTCACTTTGTGTACACCTTATTTTAGTCTTTCTTCGTTGCTCGCTATTTTCTTGGCCAACGCCATCTTACTAGGAAATAGTAACACGATAAAGGATATGTCAATGGAATTCCATTGCTACGGACTGCGTGGGTGTTAGGGTAAAAACATACAGCCAAGGAATACAGTTGAGGATTGCCAAGTCTCGAGGCTTGATATCTTTTTGATAGGCGCGCCTTCGACAAAGAACACCCATCTTTTAAAGATGGCGTCTTGCCAGGACCCCCAGGCCGCCTGTTTGTTACATTTACAATTTTTCTCAGTGATTTTTTTGTTTTCATTTTATATTGCTTATTTTTTTTTCTTTCCAAAGTTATTTACCAATTTATAGAATATTGCTGAGTTGGATTTTTTATTTGGGTTTCTATTTCTTCTGAAATTCTATTCTTGTTTTCTATCTACGGCCGAATATTAAGAAGAATTCTCCACATGTTTTCTTTCATACCTTTGTACAGACACACAAACATACTTATACGTACAATAGAATTATTCTTTGAGAAAAAATTCTATTAATTTACTGACTACTGACTAATCGCAGTTTTCCAAATTTTCGTGCATTTCAAGAGTAAAAATATGAAGTCATTTTTTATTATACTAACATGGACTAAAAATTTCTAACATCCATTCATCTACTTCCGAAATCAGATCAAACATCACGTTTTCTCGGTGGGCTTCTTTAAGGATACAAATATATATATATATATATATATATATATATATATATATATATATATATATATATATATATATATTTAATTTTTTATATTACTAGGATCCACTTGGATCACATACCAACGACTTTATTACATGTACTATACTATACTATATATATATATATATATATATATATATATATATATATATATATATATATATATATATATATATATATATATAGTATAGTATAGTACATAAAGTCGTTGGTATGTGATCCAAGTGGATCCTAGTAATATAAAAAATTAAAACTGATCCACAAAAACGAAACTACGTCAGTCTTATTCAAGCCCGGTGTATAGCCCCGAGATTGAATAAGACTGACGTAGATTGGATGTTGCGTAATACTATATATATATATATATATATATATATATATATATATATATATATATATATATATATATATATATATATAGTTTATGCAAAGCTGGGTAATCCGTATGGGTAGACCCAAGGAGGATGATATGCAGAGAGATCAATATAAAATCAGAGCAGACATGTTTGAATAAAAACAGATCACTTTAAGGTTCCATGTATTATGTTATTTCACCACAACCCTTTTAAAGGGCTCTGGATCATCAGACTTTACTTCCAAAAGTTGAAATGAAAAATGAAAAGAAACTTACACATTTTTGACGGACCGCACCAAGCATAGGTAAAATTAACGAAGTGAGTAAGTGAAGTGGGAGAGAAGATATGAGTGATTTAGATGTACCATTTTCACTTCCTTATCCTTAACCCCAATGTCGTTTTCTCACATAGTAACATATGTGAGAAAACGACATTATTTTTGCACCAACCTAATAATGTAATATGTTTTCATCGTGAAAAAATATGATCTTTGATAAATTTGTCAAATACATAAAACACTTATTTTGAAATTTGAAAAAGTTAATAAAAATTGGCTAGATGTAAATTGTCGGAATTATTCAACCATATAGGTTTGAAATAATATTTGCTCCGAAATAAACCGAAATCAAAGTAATATCAAATGTTAGAACTGCGCCACAAAAAGAGCTCAATATATTATAACAGAGCATATAAATTACACAACAAAATCCAAAATTACCTCATCATATGGGGAGGCGTAGATCTCTTTCAGTCGACAAAACTATGTCAGTCTTACTCAACCCCGGTGTATAGACTCTATACACCGGGGTTGAATAAGACTGACGTCGTTTCGTTAGTTGAAATAGATCTATACCCTGCATATATGGTAATTTAGGATTTTGCTGTATATATATATATATATATATATATATATACATGTTTCATTAAATAATATAGACAAGTTTTGTCTATTTATTTTATGTAAATTCTTTTCATGTCGTCTTATAAGCTTAATAACATTATCATTAAACGAAGAAAGAAAATCACAATATTGATACATATTTTTTAATCGAATCTAAGCTTTCAGCTTACATAATCCATTATCAAAGATGACAATTACAGTACAATATATTAAGCAATACACGGACAAGAAAGTGACGATAATCTGTTTCTGTTTTCATGGATGATTTCCAAGCAACTACAAACACGTGTATATAAGACGCTGGGAAACGTTTTTATCATTGCTTGGAAATCATGTATGAATGAAAAAATGCTGCCTATATATATATATATATATATATATATATATATATATATATATATATATATGTATATGTATGCATGTATATACTATAAAAATCAGGAGGTCATTTGAATCCGGTAACTTTGTGGTATCCTCTTATTTTTGCCAAATGACCTCTTAACGCTTTATTTTTTAAAACTAATGAAAGCAATAATATTATTTTAAAAAATGAATAAAGAAACGCAAAACTGTACCAGACTGCGTTTCCCGATTCGAAGGTTGTCGGGTCATCCAACTTTTGCTGCTGTTTATAGTCGCATTGCTGAGACAGGATCCGCGGCACCACAAACTATGAATCGAGGAAGACCGAGATCCGCTCGTATGCTTGACCACAAAGAACACATTCTACAGGCGGTCGGAGATGATCCAGGTATCAGCACGTCAAGTGGCCTTAACATATCATAAATCCTCAACAGAATGCAGAAACACTGCCATTTTTTCTTATAGACTCGATGAATTACTGCATATATATATATATATATATATATATATATATATATATATATATATATATATATATATATTGGCTATATCTTGTAAATATATATTATTAAAAAGAAAAGACATTTTATGTCTATTAAATTTATTGATCTTCTTTTGTCAAGTTTCCGAATAATCTTTCGCAAATATGATTGTTGTTGATCCATAAAATAACCAAAATTCCGATTGAATTCCCGTTGGATCTTTCGATTCACGTTAGCTTGTGGGTGAGAAATGAGATGATAAGAAAATGAAGTATATCTTAAGCAGCACCTTGTTTTTAAAATTGGACGATCGAATATTTTAAATAGGTTTTTGACGTGATCCAAAATGCCATTACTTATTCTTTATAACTTGTCTGACCAGGACAGCGCTTCAATTAGGCTGCGAAGGCTAACCGACAGACATATAACAACATTACCATCATCCGCTATTTCTTCAAGCCACAGTGTTTGTTTACACCTCGTAGTAGTAGACATAGCAGTCTTCAGTTGTTAACATTTCTGACTTTTACTTTCATCTTACATCTAATAATGGTGGCAGTCTGAAGTTCAGCAAATTTATCTGTCTATATTTCTGAGATGAGGTATTATGTACACTATTTACATTATTCAGACTATTGTCCTCATCTTTGTTGCCATATTTATTACAACGTTTCGGCCTTTCAGTATCTGTCTATATTTCTGAGATGAGGTATTATGTACACTATTTACATTATTCGGACTATTGTCCTCATCTTTGTTGCCATATTTGTTTCGGCCGTTTTACGCTTCGGCCTTTTTCAAGTGGTTGGAATGTCGAACTGAATTCTTGGTGTAGACTGTTCTAGTTCCACGTGCCATGTCATTTATCAGTTATCTCCTGTTAATTCTCCACCGCCTTAACCAGGTATTGAACTAACACTCTTTGGGTCCTATCACTAGATCAAACTTTATCCACTGTCCCATGTGTCCTTGAGGATATCTGTGTATGAAGTTCTGGGTATTATAAAGCTAATGTCTTCAGCCACCATTTTTACCAGAGCTCATATTGCAATTTTTCTTGTTATTATCGCTTTTCTCTGGCACTCTTTATTACTGGTTCCCATATTGTATTCATTTCTATGCTTGGTCGGCTCAGGAGATTTTTGTGGCATAGCATATGTGCTGATTCATTAAGTTTACGATTTTTCCAGTCGTGTTCTTTGTCTATGATCTCAACCTGTGGGTAATTTATATAACGTTTTCCACTTTTTCATTCACTGATTGTTTTAAACTTTTACTACTGTTTCGACTTTAACATTGTCTGCAGTTCGCTCTTCCTTGGACATCTTTTTCAATGCTCATACATCTCTTTTACCAGCTTAGATGTGACACCCAGTGACAATCGAATTCAGTTGTCAGCAAGACAAGCTTGTTAACAATTATACCACATCGAAGTGCCCTAGATCTCTTCTATATAATAAATACGAATGTTAGTGTGTCATAGTTTTTCAACTTTACTCCTAGAGGCCGCAGCCCAACATATCATCCCATTTTGGAATCAGACCGTCTCTTGGAAAAAAATATTCACAAGTTTTCATTACTGCGATTGTTTTCGGATTCCGCCATCTTGGCTTCTACTGATAAAAACAATTAAAGGGACATAACTCTCTAACTTTCAACAGCTCATGTTCAAATGAAAAAATTACTGGTCTCAAACTACAGTGTTTCAAAATAAAATTGTCCGCGTTTTCAACTTTATTCGTAAAGGCCGTAGTCCAACATACCATTTCGAAATCAGGCCGACTGCGTGAGCAAATAAAAAACATATCGGATCGTATCTGTGCCCGCAATCGTGGAGTTTGGGATTCTCAATTCCCAAGTTTTCATGACGACGATTGTTTTTGGCGATTTTTTACGTGATATTTTGCGATTAATTTTTTGTACAATAACAATTTTTATAACTTTGAAATAAATTTGGGAATAATCGAAATTAATTGCGAAATCAAGCTAAAGTCACCCATGAAATAAAGTTTGTTCGGAAAATAAGGATTTATGTACATCAAACTGTCTTTAAATTAAATGGCTGCAGAAGAATTATCGTTGAACTTTTAAAAGGTAAGCTTAATTATTAATGCAATACTTAAATGCAGTGATCAATTTTGAGTCCTTCTGTAGTTTATTGTTGCCTATTGCATCTACTCCTCTCTAGCTTTTGTGATGAAGGCCCAGTCAAGAACCCTCCGCAGCTAGCTTAAGGAGCTAGCATGAAAGACTCCCAATGGGGAGGTGCTTTTACGCAAGTTTAATGATAAGCCACAAGTTTTCTATTACATTAATATTTGGGGAGGTTGAAGTCTATCCAATTAATTTGGTGTCTTTGAAATATGATCAAAAGAAAAATTAGTTAAAATTAAGAACATAAAATAATTTTTATTTCTTTCTTCTTTATCGCTTTTCCTTTTACTTTTCATCTTTCTTTAACTTCTTTTTTCATTACTAGATCTTCTCTCACGCTTTCTCTCGCTCTCTCTTTCAATCACCCTCTCTCTCATTCTCTCTTTATCTCTCTATCTTTCTCTTTCACTCTTTCTGTCTTTCATTTTCTCTCTCTCTCTCTCTCTTTCTCTCTCTTTCGTTCTCTCTCTCACTCTCTGTTTATCTCTCTATCTTTCTCTTTCTCGCTTTCATTTTCTCTCTCTCTCTCTTTCTTTCTCTTTCTATTGGACAACTTCATACTCTTGCCACACACTCTTTTGCTGCCTTACGTTTGCATTTTCTTTTCGCGTTATTGTTGTCGGCTTAGTTTTCACGGAACCGATTTCATTTTCTTCTTATTCTCCGTCTTTTTTCAGTTTTTATCTCCTTCTTTTTATTATTATTCTAATCTGCATAATAATAATTTTTAGCTTGTCTGCGCAAAAGAAAGAAAGAGATAAACAATAAAAAAGGATTGTGAAAAAAGAAGAAATTGTGACGAAAGAAAGAAAGAAAAAAGAAAGAAAGAAAGAAAGAAAGAAAGAAAGAGAGAAACAATAAAAAAGGATTGTGAAAAAAGAAATTGTGACGAAAGAAAGAAAGAAAGAGAGAAAAGAGAGAAACAATAAAAAAGGATTGGGAAAAAAGAAGAAATTGTGAGGAAAGAAAGAAAGAAAGAAAGAAAGAAAGAAGGAAGGAATTGTGAACAAGAAGTGATCGTGAAGAAAGAAACAAAGAAACAAAGAAACAAACAAACAAAGAAACAAACAAACAAACAAAGGAAGGCAGAAAGGATTGTGAAAAAAAGTATTGTGAAGAAAGAAAAAAAGAAAGAAAGAAAGGATAAAAGAAAGAAAGAAAGGATAAAAGAAAGAAAGAATTGTGAAACAAGAAGAGATCGAAAAGAAAGAAAGAAAGAAAGAAGGAAAAAAAGAAACAAACAAACAAACAAACAAACAAACAAACAAAGGATTGTGATAATAGAAGTGATTGTGACGAAGAAAGAAAGAAAGAATTGTGAAACAAAGAGATTGTGAAGAAAGAGAGGATTGAAAAGAAAGAAAGAAAGAAAGAAAGAGAGAGAGAGAGAGGGGGGTTGTAGTAAAAAAAGAAATTGTAAAGAAATAAAGAATTGGGAAGAACGAAAGAAAGAAATGTATGTGAAGAAAGAAAGAAAGGATTGTAAACAAAAAAAAATTTTTTAAATGATTATAAAAAAAGAACTATAAAAAAAATGAAAGAAAAGAAAAAGAGAAGAAAAATGTACACGTCACAAAGAAACACTATGGAGTTTCAACTAAAACTGCTTCTCAGAAACGCTACTCTCCCCGTTTGAAATATCCTTCAAGTATTTGGTTATGTTATGCTTAAGTGCACCATTGCTCTTTGGTCACACAATATATTTTCTTATCTGGAATGTTCATAAAACTGTCGTAAATTGTTTAAAAATCTCGACTAATTCCGTCGTTACACTTGTACATTTTTCTTTCTTTCTTTTTATGTGCCGTGACCTTTCAAGACATAGGCGATGATGGCTCTCCACTTCCTCCTATTCCTTGTAGCCATCAATATGTTTCGTCCCTCTACCACCTCCACCACCTCCACCAGACCACGTTCTGTCATTCACTTGCTCGCTAGGTACGTCATGAGTTGCTTTCCCTTGTCTCTCTTTCCGTCTATCGACCTGTGAGTATCAGATTCTCCAGGCCCTCTTTCTCATAAAAAAAAGATGAAATTTGTAATTGCATACAAAACATTCTTCTTCTTTTATATTCCGACCCTCCCACCTTCGGACAATCATAGCTCTCCACAATATCCTATCTTTTGTGTCATTAATCAGTATTTGCCCCCTAATTATCCCAACCTGGTCATTAAGGATCTGTCTACACTTAAAGAGTCGTAAGTTCAATACCAGGTTACAGCAGTGGTGAACCAAGAACTTGGAGAGTTGAGTTAAAGGGAAATAACTGAGACATCCAAAAGAGGCATGGCACATGGAACTAGAACCGGTGAACGAAATAAAGGATTCGGTTAGAAATTTCAATCACCTGAAGATGGCCGGGGCGTACAACGACCGAAATAATGTGATAATGGCAATTAAGATGAGGATAACAGGTCGAATAATGTAAATAATGTAAGTACTCATTAGGTATGTTATTCGAGATTTCTCTCTGTCAATCTTGCTTTTAATATGACCTGCGCGTGTCTATTTCTCCAAGCCATCTTTCCTCATTAAATCTCTTCTGGAAATTTCACCTGTATATTTCTGATCCTAAAGAAAATAGTCCTTTTTGTTTCCATTTTCATAAAAACTCTCCAGTAGATTACATGTTCCGTCCATGGTATACTAAGTTTGTATTTTAGTCATTTTAGATAACCTTTTTGCTGTCTATGGCTGATGCTACCCTCCAGCTGAGCATCTCGTTGCGTCATCTCGGTTTCACGTTTTCCACTGAGATGAAGGGGAATGCTTATCAAACAGCGAGGCCTACTGCTAATAAAGTTGGTTCAGGCAATTTTTCTCGTCTAACACGTTTATAAATCTACCATTCGCCCGTGTATTGAATATTACTGCCATATCTGGTCTGGTGCTCCTGCTGTATATCTCGAAATTCTTGACTAAACCCAAAGACGGGTCTGAAATGTTATCAATACTGACCTGGCATCTCGACTTGATATCTCGTAAAGTATCTTCACTCTGTTTCCCTATCACCAAGGATCTTCAAAATCTTAAAAGCAACATCAATCGACATCTTCTGTCACCCTGAATCCTATTATTTTCATGTCCTTTCTCCTTTAATATTTTTCTCATTTTCTTTTTCCTTAGTAACCACTTGCGTCTTAGTGGCAATATCGCCTTTCATTGGATGAAAAAAATAAATAATACCATGTCTCAAAAGGAAAGAAAACTGAGAAAACAGAAACTTTCTGGGAGTTTTCTGTTAATTTTGGTTTGGTTTGGTTTGGTGTGGTTTGGTTCACGCCATATCAAAATTTAATGGGTTATTTAATACCGACAAAATTTTATTGCTGATAATATTTCTTTTTTCAAAAATGTATTGCTGGTAATAATTTTTTTCCTCAAGAATTCATTGCTGGCAATTTTTTACAAAAATGTATTGCTGGTATTAAAACCTGTTTTTACACTTTCATGGTGTTTTGACTCCAGTTTGGGGGTTATTTGTCCATACCTAGGACCCTAATAGATGCTACCTTCAGAGTAAGGGTAGACCAGTGAACAGTAGCAATTAAAAGGTGATTCCACGTTCCTGAAAAGCACCAGATCAGAGGCCTTGCTACCGGATGTTGTTTATCGTCATACCCAGGACGGTGTTAATTTTGGTATGTTTCACCTGCTTCTGATCCATTGTAACTAAAGATCTTACATTTTACCTTACAACAACTTTCCAGTCAACTACGATCTTCAAAAATTTAAATACAGCATCGATCAACTCCTGTTAGTCTGTAACTAGTTCTTTTATTGTCCTTTATCAACACTAATGTTTCACTAACCCCTTGCGTTTTCGTGACGTTATCGCCTATCGTGAGGTGAAATTATACAATAAGAATTCCTTGTTCGCTTGTTTCTTTAGCAGCTAATCAACTACTTGTAAATCATTTAATCCATAAATTTAATTTTGTTGCGAGCATTAGTGATTTTCTTTACAAAAAAAATAAAAAAAATTTTTAAAATTACCAGCAGTACATGCTGGTAATCTTTTTTTATTTTTTATAAAAATGTATTGTTGCTACATTTTTTATTATGAAAATGTCTTACTGGTATTTTTACTATAGTTTGGAGCGTTCACTATTTGTCCATGGCTGGGACCCTAACAGGTTCTACCACTCCGGGTCTGGGTAGACTTGGGAAGCAGAGCAATTAAGAGGTGATTCCACGCTCCTCAAAACCTTCCCATCAGAGGCCTTGCTGTCGGAAGGGTGGACGTGAGAAGCACGGCAATTAAGAGGTAGTTCGACGCTCCTCAAGACCTCCCGATCTGAGGCTTGCTGCCGGAAGGGTAGACCTGGGAAGCACAGCAATTAAGAGGTGGTACCACGCTCCTCAAGACCTCCCGATCTGAGGCCTTGCTGCCGGAATGGTGGACCAGGGAAGCGGAGCAATTAAGAGCTGGTTCCACGCTCGTCAAAATCTTCCGATCAGAGGCCTTGCTGCCGGAAAGGTGGACCTGGGTATCCCGGCAATTAAGAGGTAGTTCAACGCTCCTCATGACCTCTCGATCTGAGGCCTTACTTTCAGAATGGTGTAGCTGGGAAGGAGAACAATTAAGAGTTGGTTACACGCCCCTCAAAACCTTCGGATCAGCGGCCTTGCTGCCGGATGTAGTTTATCGTCATACTCATGACTAATTTAAATAGAAATAGAACCACATCTTTGGTGCCTCAATTCGCCTCTTCATCAGTGAAGAAATTGCCCAGCATTCACTGCCATATAAAACTGATATTATATAAGAGTTAAACATACTGATGTTTGTTTCGAATGAAATTACCCTGTTTCTTAATATTTCTCTGCGATTCTACAAGGCTTTTTTTTTTGAATATTTTAATACGTCTTTAGATTTCGGTGTCACATTTTCCGTCGGCTTCCCAGACAATCAAATTTTTTGATTGCTTTATTTTGACATCCCGCATATAAGGCTGTTTCTTTTGTTAATGGCTACATATTCTGTGCTCTTAAATTGATTATTTACTATTTTCTCTTTCCATGTCTGTTATCAATACTGTGTTATCTGCATATTGTTGAGTTTGTGCTCACCATTAAAAACATCCGGCAGAATCTCCAGCTCTACTAAGACGCACCCTTGTCTTACGCCCTTTCTCTTTTTGCGTACTTACTGAATTCATTTTTTCTTTGTCTGCAAGTGGTTTGCTCCCAGTAAATATTCTTCATTATTATAATATATTTTTTGAATAAATCAAGTTTCCCTAACAGTTCAAATAGATCATTGTATCGTACATTATCAGATACCATACGCCTTTCTGCTTTTGTATTGCTCGCTCTGATAGCATTCCGATCCTAAAGATTGTATTTCTTGCTCCAGTGACTTTAACGAAACCATACTGTTCTTGCCGGAATAAATCTTCTACTCTCTCTATTCATCAGAAACCGGATGAGAAGCTGAGATATGTGGCTTATTAAGCTGATAATCTGACGCCTTCTAGTATGTCACCACTGTTATATATTTCATTTATTATTTCGATAATCTTGTCTAATCTAGAACTCATCTCAGGCTGATAGCATTATTATATTTCATTAAATCCTGCTGCTTGACTCCTGGCCGTCTTGCCCAGTTTCCCTGTTTTTCTGCATTGCTGGCTTTCCTCTGATGGGTACGGGGTTTGTCTACATCAGCTTGTTTGGTAGGGGCAGAATAATATTGACCATGAAGAGTCATATCTCATTTCTGCCTCTGTTACATTGCATTTGCTTTCTTGTTTAGCTTCTTTGCATCAGCAATAATATTATGTTTTACTTGCACTTCTTCACTCACTTGAAATTCCCTTTTGAATTTCTTGGCTTCTTTTATTGCTGAATAATGTTTCTTATTTCTTTCACGTTCTTTGACGCAGATCATCATAAAATCTTCTGTAGTTTCCAGATATCTTTGCTGATCAATTGTTGTAGATTTGTAAAACAGTTCTAGTTGAACTAATCCTCTACCTTCTTCGGATCAGGACACATGCGATCAAAATCAACTTTAGAATGATTCACGCGGTGGCAAGTGAGAAGCTTTCTTGCTTTGACACCCATTCGCTTAATGTCAGCTATGGTCCAATTAAGAACGTTGGAACTGTATTGCACCACATGGACAGCCAAAGTATTTATGGCTGATATTCTGTTTTGTTATTATTATTATTATTTGCTTTCTGTTTAGTACAATTAAGGTAGTATATATATTTTCTTTCTTTTGATAAATGATAGTTCCACACAGTTCAATGTTTGAATCTCCTGTGAACAGAGTCTACCAGGGATTTTATTAATGTGCTCGTCTGCGACTTATTTTAATTGTCCCCAGAGCCTCACGTATTATATGTGAAAGAACAGTTTTCTGGTGCCAAATGTTTTCAATTTTAAACGTACTTTTTTTCTTTTTTCTTTTTTTTTATCTGATGTCGCTGGTATATCTATGAGAAGATATTTTATGTAAGTCGTCTTAAATCACCGTGTTTGATTTTTTAGTTTTTAACTGTCAATCAGTATGAATGTTACAATCTCAAAGATTAGTGACTTCAAGGCTCAAGAAGATGTTGATACCATGTGGCGCACAATAATATTGCCATATCTTCCTCCGGTGTTAGATGCTCAATAGTCTCAATATGTTGTTTATATGATCAACACATTGTGCCTGTGCCGTTTCTTAGATTGTTTGCTTGGTAAATTCATGGCCATTAAATCTTGATCTCATCCAGCCATTATGAATGTGTTTAGGTCTGAACCAACCACTGATGGGTTTTGTATTTATCTACATCGACATCTTGAGCCATGTCTGGGATTTTTCACAAGTTTTTTTTTTTATAAAATTGATTAATCTTTGTAACTTGGCATCATTTTTATGATTTCACCTGTATTTCTTGTCCTTGACAATAAAATGGATTTTTTTTAAGTAGTTGCTCTTGAAAATGACTCCCAATCAGTTGTTAACAGGTGCAAGGACTGACTTGCAAATTGAATGCCTCCAAATCGAAGCTGCAATCTTTTAATCGCTACGGAGAATTTTTGCCATTTATCAGTATGGCTGATGCTAACCTCCAGGAGAACGACTCGCTGATCCTTCTCGGTTTCACGTTTTCCACTGACACGAAGTGGAACGATTATATTGAATACAATTCTAGGTCTGCTGTTAGAAAGGTTGGTTCACTGTGTCATGCTAGACAATGTTTCTCATCAGAATCTAACTTGCACATTTATGAATGTACCATTTTTCTGTGAATTAAATATTGTTGCCATATCAGATCTGGTGCTCCTGTTATATATCTCGAGATTCTTGACAATTATTATTATTATTGATCCCGACCCTGGCATCTAGATTTCAATCACCGTGACGTGGCTTCCCTGTGTCTTTTCTATAAGTATTTTCAAGGCAGTTGTTCTAAGGAACTCTCCTCCTAGGTATCGCGGCCGAATGAATTTAAGCGTACGATTAAATTGGCAACTAGTGTGAATTTCAGCGTACAAGTCAACTTAGCTGGTGTAAAAGTTGACCTCAAGAGTTTTAGCTCAAAATTTTGAGTTTGGCTTATATCTACCGTATAGGTCGATACCCAAACATACGTTAAGCTACTAGTTGGCAAAAATTTACGTCTACCGGTAAATGAAGTATGTTATATACTAGCAGTATACCCCGTCTTTGACCGGGTGTTTCCTTACTGGGAATTATTGCTGTTCAATTGGAGCAGTTTAAGTTTAAAGTCAGTGCAATATTAGTAGTAATTGAGGTAAATCTCTGAATGGGGTTAACAATTTGAATGGAATTGGGCCCGAAAAGTGCCGTTTTTGCATTCTCAAACTTGTTCCAGCCTCACGTACAGAAGCAGTTGAAGAGGCGTTTCTCCTCAGCCGTTGAATCCTTTGATCAGCAATTTCAGCCTCATGCACAGTAGCTGTTGAAGAAGCGTTTCTCCTCAGCCGTTGAGTCCTTTGATCAGCAATTTCAGCCTCACGCACAGCAGCTGTTGAAGAGGCGTTTCTCCTCAGACGTTGTGTCTTTTGATCTGTAGTTTCAGCCCCACGGGCAGCAACAGTTGAAGATGCATTTCTCCTCGGCCGTTGTGTTCTTTGAACAGCGGTTTCATCCTCACGCTCAGCAGCTGTGGAAGGGGCGTTTTTCCTTAGCCGTTGTGACCTTTGATCGGTAGTTTCAGCCTCACGCACAGCAGCTGTTGAAGAGGCATTTCTCCTCAGTCGTTGTGTCCTTTGATCGGTAGTTTCAGTCTCACGCGCAGCAACAGTTGAAGAGGCGTTTCTCCTCAGCCGTTGTGTTCTTTGAACAGCGGTTTCATCCTCACGCTCAGCAGCTGTGGAAGGGGCGTTTTTCCTTAGCCGTTGTGACCTTTGATCGGTAGTTTCAGCCTCACGCACAGCAGCTGTTGAAGAGGCATTTCTCCTCAGTCGTTGTGTCCTTTGATCGGTAGTTTCAGCCTCACGCGCAGCAGCAGTTGAAGGGGCGTTTCTCCTCAGCCTTTTTGTTCTTTGAATAGTAGTTTCAGCCTCACGCACAGCAGCTGTTGAAGAGACGTTTCTCCTCAGCGGTTGTGCCATTTGATCGGTAGTTTCAGCCTCACGGGCAGTAACAGTTGAAGAGGCATTTCTCCTCAGCCCTTGTGTCCTTTGATCGGTAGTTTCAGCTTCACGCGCAGCAGCTGTTGAAGGGGCGTTTCTCCTCAGCCGTTGTGTTCTTTGATCAGCAATTTCAGCCTCAGGCACAACAGCTGTTGAAGAGGCGTTTCTCCTCAGCCTTTGTGTCCTTTGAGCAGCAGTTTCAGTCTCACACGCAACAGCATTTGAAGAGGCATTTCTCCTCAGCCGTTGTGTCCTTTGATCGGTAGTTTCATCCTCACGCACAGCAGCTGTTGAAGAGGCGTTTCTCCTCAGCCGTTGTGTCCTTTGATCAGTAGTTTCAGCCTCACGCGCAGCAACAGTTGAAGAGGCGTTTCTCCTCAGCCGTTGTGTTCTTTGAACAGCGGTTTCATCCTCACGCTCAGCAGCTGTGGAAGGGGCGTTTTTCCTTAGCCGTTGTGACCTTTGATCGGTAGTTTCAGCCTCACGCGCAGCTCTAGTTGAAGAGGCATTTCTCCTCAGTCGTTGAGTTCTTTGATCGTCATTATCAGCCTCTCTCACAGAAGCGTTTGGATGAAAAACAGCGGGAACGCATAAACAACATCTGATCACACACACACACATAGATACATACTACATACTGTTGCGACCAAGTAATTGGTTAAGAAATAACAAGACAAGAGGTTGCAGATAAATAGTGTATTGAACAGTAAATACAACAGAAATGTGTTACATGACTTGGGAGGGTGTGTCAGTTGACCAGCGATCAGTCTATATCACTGTTTCCCCCCGAAGCTTACAGTCCTACTACTTTGTAGTAAGTGGAAGAGTCCACAATAGCCTCATTAGAGGGAGGACTCCGCAACGCATACATACACACACACATTTTAAGAATTATAAATATAGATAATATTATTGTAATAATTTAAACTATTTTTTAAAGTTTTTTTTATAAAAGATATATATATATATATATATATATATATATATATATATATATATATATAGAACAGATAGTAAATAGTAAAACGTTGCTGAGAATTATAATGAACAGGGAGTAGTGGAGAGCCATTGTCTCCAGCAGTTTCCACTCAAAATCGGCACTGAAGAATTATCTATCAAACAAAGATTTATCGAAATCGGATGAAAACTGTGAAAACGCATAAACAACATCCGGTCACACACACGTAAACAAACATGCACACAGATTTTTAGAATTATAGATATAGATTCAATAAAATGCCGTTATGTCTTAAATATGTCATTGCTATCATGAAATGGCGCAGATCAAACGCATACCATACCTAGTCGTTTGAATGGCCGCATGTGTTAAACGGCGCTTCGGTCATTGTTTACACTTAGTGTATCAGCAGTTGGACGCAATGTGTGCTGTAGCGTTAATAGAATACTAGATTTGTGCTACTATTTTATTATTTTATATTAATTTCTGTGTTAATTATGACAGATATGTTCACCAGAGACAAGGTTTAGTGGGATGTATTTATGGCAGCCACCTGGAGCTACGATATGTAGTGTACAGTAATTGATTTGGAGTGCTGTCCTACTTTTTACAACTCTGAGCTAAAGGTTTGCATTTGATAGCCCGGCATACAAGTCAATGCCTAATTTTGGAAATAGGTTTAGGTTTGAAAACTCGGCTTGTACGCCGGAATTTACGGTAGGTCTCATCATTTTGATGTTGATTTACCTTTGAGATCACCATAAGTTCTGTTCTAACAGTTTCCTTTCTCGCTTGTAAATTCCCTTCCGATTTCATGCTTCCCTGTCAACTACAATCTTCAAAACTTTAAATGCAACGCCAATCGCCATATTCCGTTTTTCTGAAATCTGTTCTTTCTCCTCTTTTAAGTCTTCTCATTCATTTTCACTCCCAATGCTACCTTGCGGCTTTATTGAGCGAAATGATTAAAAAAAAAAGAAAAATTAAAAGAATTTTACTTTTCTCGTGACTGTTAACAAGTTATAGCATCCACTAAGATATTTATAAAACAATAGCTGTTTTGTTGTAGGTAAAATCATGTTAGATTAAACCCTTACCCTTAGCAATAAAAAGAGTCAACATTCGCCTTCGGATCATGCATCTTATATTTCTAATACGTTTTCTTTATTTTAGATATAGTGAAGTTAATCATTTTTTTCTTCTTCTTCTTCTTCTTCTTCTTTTCCTTCTTCTTCTTGAAGTGTATAGGGATCAGAACAGCTTTATCGGGAGTCCGTTCCACAAAACAGTTCTGTGAAAGAAATCTGGAACTTCCTCTTTACTAATGGAATATAAAGTATGAACGGAATGAAGATGAGTCGAGTCAATGTAAATAGCATCAACATTCTCCTGTTTCTTCTCCTTCTTCTTCTTCTTCGTCTTGAAGAGTGTGGAGATCAGAAAAGCATTATCGGGAGGCCGTTCCACAAAGCAACAGTTCTGGGAAAGAAATGTGGGACTTCCTCTTTACCAATGGAATATGAAGTATGAATGGAATAAGGATGAGTCAAGACAGTGTAGATAGCATCAACATCCTCCTCCTTGTTCTCCTTCCCTTTCTTCTTCTTCTTCTTCCCCCTCCTCCGCCTTCTTTTTTCAAAGTCCTTGTATACTATTTAAGGAGGAGGACGCGAAGAGAAACCTAACACTTTATTTTCAACCCGTCCAGTCTACTCACTGCCGTAGATATAAAGCCTGGGTAATTATGTGATATGAAATGATAGGAAATTGAATAAAAGAATTCTGATTAAAGAAAATACAAGTAAAACAAATAATTGATATCAAGGGAAGATGCAACCATGTCAGCCAATGAGCGCGATCTCTGGTAAGCTAATTATTTTGCTAAAGGAGATGTTAGGGGTTGAAGATGAAGAAGTTGTGAATTATCTTAGTTAAGTAAATAAAACTGAACGAAGTAAGGAAAAAAGAAAACGCACGTGTAAAAAAAATAGGTAGAATCTGAAAAAAATAGGCGAAGATTTTTTTTTATCTGAATGAAAGAAAGAAAGGGAGAAAGAAAGAAAGAAATGAACTAAATTATCTGATAAAAATTTTCACGTAGAAAAAAGAAAAGGATAGATTAATAAATATGAGAATATTTGCCTTAAGCAGAGCTTTCTTTTTTAAAGTATATTTGATCGGTGAGTTCCGTGTTTTTCGTTTAAACATCATTTAAGTAAAAAGGAAAAACGTCTTCAAAGCAATGAAATGGTTAGAGAAATTGGAAAAACAGGGTTCCAAAAAGTTCAGAACGATAAAGAATGGTAACAATGCTGAAAGAGTATGAAAGCTTTTGGTGGAATCAGCCGGTAATTTACCCCCGAGAGAAATAAATATCTAAAATGCAGATTCCTGGGTGGCGAGGAGCTGATGTTTGCCACAATTATTTTGCCATTTCTTTTGAGGGTTTGCTGTTCGAACCCAGTTAAAAACCAAAATTTTGAGCATCTTAGCAGAAACTTAAGCGTTAAAATGTTCTCCCAGATTGATGGATTGTTATCTGGCTATTCCAATTTATTCAAATGTGAATGTATTGACGATGTAAAGCCATGAAATTAAATATCCCACATACTCCGAGATCTACGGATCGAACGGCTGAACGAGTCACAAATAAACTTTTTCCATTTGGTCTTACAATTTCCCCAATACTGTTCTTGATATATAAAACAGATAAATATGACAGGATACCCAAGATGCTAATGTACAGCTACTTAGATCAGGGCTATAGGAATGTGGGACTCCTATGGCTAAGATACAAAGAGAAGCCGAAGAGCAACTTGTCAGCTCTCAATATACCTAATAACACCCACGAGCGCATAGCCTTGGAGCGGGTAGAATGGTTATCAACGTGTTTTAGTGGACTCAGCAGTTTTGAATCAGCTTGTCTGGATCATCTTCAAGAATTGAGAGAAAGATCTAAAAGGTCAGTGAATTTCATCTCATCCCACGATCCTTACTCATGCTCCATATGCGTCTTCCTTTGTAAATCACTAGCGGGTCTTAAGTGCCACTTAAGATTATCGCACAAAATTTCATAACTGAATCAATTAAGCTTTCAGATCCTCATACGTCGTAACCGAAAAAAACTACTCATATACCGAAAAATCCACTCAAATACAGGTAGCCACTAAAATAACTTTTGAAATAATAAAATATTGCGTGTTAACAAACGAAATATATCAAATCTGACACAGATATATATATATATATATATATATATATATATATATATATATATATATATATATATATATATTGGTACTCGTTTGGAAAAACCTCGGATATATCAAATAGGAGTAGAACAAATCGGTACCAGAGCGAAAATGGAGAATAAAAAAAGAAAGATACCAAGAACATTAAACCAAGTCGAAAACAATCGTCCAGTGTTCAAGCTCCAAGTTCAAAGAAAAAAAAATCAAAACGAGTAAAAAGACAACTACGTAAAGTGCTCAGTGCATTAAGTAGACCAAACCTAAGATAAGATAATCCTAAGGAGCCAGGCAAACCTACCTAGATTTAGTACCGTGAAGGTCCGTTTAGGTGAAACCTAGGTAGGTTTGCCTAGCTCCTTAGGATTTTATATATATATATATATATATATATATATATATATATATATATATTAAAGGTATGCTATATTTATGGGTTAAAGTTCTCAAGATCAGAGATAGAGCGTACGTAAATATAAAAGTGGACATTGAAATCATCCCAAAGAGGCGACAGCCTATACATGCTAAACGCAATCGTCAGGCCATAATATTTATTTTTGTAAAAATACAAAAACTGTGGCACAAGGCCAATAGCGGTAATGGGGGATTGATGGTCTTCACCTGTCTGAACTTAAAAACTTAGCTAGCGACAATCACTGATCCAAATAAACTATACAATATTCTTTGCACCAAAACACCACATTCTTACTTACCATGCTTACTACAACCACCATAATACCTGAAAGTGTCTATGAAGTCCTAACTAGTCCCATATATACAAGTTGTGTGTCTGAGTGTGGAATAAAAAGAAGAACTTTCCAGATGAAAACCCCGATATTTTCAGTATCTGTCTATATTTCTGAGATGAGGTATTATGTACATTATTTACATTATTCGGACTATTGTCCTCATCTTTGTTGCCATATTTATTACAACGTTTCGGCCTTTCAGTATCTGTCTATATTTCTGAGATGAGGTATTATGTACATTATTTACATTATTCGGATTATTGTCCTCATCTTTGTCGCCATATTTATTACAACGTTTCAACCGTTGTACGCTCCGGCCTTCTTCAGGTGGTTAGAATGTCGAAGTGAACCCTTTATTTCGCTCACTGGGGTAGACTATTCTAGTTCCACATGCCGTGTTTAATGGATGTCAGTTATCAGTTATCTCCTGTTAATTTCCCTCTGAAAGTTCTCCACTGCCTTAACCTGGTATTGAACTCACGCTCTTTTGGTCCTGTTACTGGATCTAACCAACGACTTTATCTAGAAGGAAATTAAGAAAACAAAAATTCTATAATAATGAAAAAAGATTCTCACCTTCTCCGGAAAGAAAACAAAAATTTTATAATAAGAGAAAAAGTACAACATACAGGGCAAATTATGACGAAAATCGAAGCATGTTATCGATGTGGAGGGCTACATTGGAACAAGGATTGCCGTTTTAAATCTAAAAACTGTGTTGAGTGTGGGAAAATGGGTCACAAGGCATCCCAATGTAGGAACAGAAAAGATACTAGTAGAATAAGAGCTACTAGGATGCATAACGAAGACAACACCAACATAAGGAAATATGTTGAACTTGAAATCTTAAATAAAAAGATAAAATTGCAACTGGATTCGGGTTCCGACCTCACGACAATCAACCTACAGACATGGAGAAAACTTAACAGATCAACCATGTTATATACACGAAAAATTGTCAAGTCGGTTACAGGCAAGCGAATAAAATTCGAAGGAGAAAGAATCGTGATGTTAAATTTCACGGGAAAACAAAAAAAAAACTTAAGATATACGTCATGAAAGATACTGAAAATCTAGTAGGTATCGACTGGATGCAAAAGTTCAACGTTTGGGATCTACCTATCAGCACTTTTTGCAAAAAGTTAGAGGTTGAATCATCAGATGCTATAAAATTAAAGGAAGAATTATATAACCAATTACCTGAGGTATTTTCGAGCGGGTTGGGACGATGCAACAAATTTAAGGCCAGAAGTGAATTAAAAGAAAACGTCCAACCAGTTTTTAAAAAGGAGCGAAACGTACCGTTCGCTACTATAGAAAAATAGACAAAGAATTGGAGAGATTGAACAAACTGGGATTCTTTCAAAAACACAGTTTAGTGAATGGCAGCACCGGTAGTTTATGTAAAAAAGAAGTCAGGAGAAATCCGCGTATGCGCAGATTTTTCGACAGGACTCAACAAGGCGATAAATGACCATCATTACCCACTACCGAGCCCAGAGGAGATATTTACAAAGTTCAACGGCGGTAAGATATTTTCAAGAATAGATCTAAGTGAGGCTTATCTACAAATCCCAGTACAAGAAGAGAGTACGAAAATCCTTAGCATTAATACGCACAAAGGGTTGTACAAATTCTACAGACTACCATTCGAAGTAAAAGTTGCACTAGCAATTTTTCAGCAAACGATGGACACAATGCTCACGGGCCAGAATTTCGCGACCGCTTATCTGGATGACATTCTAATTAAGAGCGAAAATGTTGAAGAGCACACGTCACACATAAAAGAAGTTTTTAGAAGACTTCAGGACTTCGGCTTCAAAGTAAAAGGAGAAAAGTGAGATTTTTTTTCTAAATGAAGTTAAATATTTAGGTCAGATAATAAATGAAAATGGCAGGAAACCGGACTCAGAGGGGGCATCGGTAATTAAAAATATGCCGGAACCAAAAAATGTTGCAGAACTACAAAGTTTCCTGGGCCTACTATGGCGAATTTATTGATAATATGCATAAACTGAGGGCCCCACTAAATGAGTTACTAAAAAAGGAGAGTAACTGGAATTGGACAGAGGACTGTAAAAAAGCATTTAAGGAAATAATACCAAAATTAACTTCAGAGTTAACATAGACCCATTTCGATCCCGAACTCGAAATCATTATTGCAAGTGACGCGAGCTCACATGGGGTAGGTGCGTGTATTTTACACAAGATGCGGAACGTTACAAACAAACCCGTTGCACACGCATCTAAATCATTATTACCAGCGGAGAGAAAAGGAGGCATTGGGCATAATTTTTGCAGTAACTCGTTAGATATATTTATGTGAGATAGTTCACGATCCAAACGGACCACAAACCACTTCTTACGATTTTCGGTTCAAAAAAAGGTCTACCAGTCTATATAGCGAACATACTTTTAAGATGTGAAACTGTGTTACTAAACTACAGTTTCAAACTTGAGTTCTTACCATCAAAGAAAATAGGACACGCTGATGGTCTATCGCGCTTAATACCTCCGAAAGGCGAACCGTTAGAAGATTCGGTAATTGCGGCATTACAAGCTGAAGACGAAATCAGTAAGGTACTATGCAATACAATAAAGGAACTACCTGTAACGCTGCTAGAGATAAGACGAGAAGCAGAAAGAGACGAGTTTATTCAGAATACCAAGAAAAACATAGAAGAGAAGGTGAGGAATTTAGCAGACAGTTTCTCAATCTGTGACAACATATTGTTGTATAACGAGAGAGTACTAATACCGAAGTCACTACGAAGACGGATCTTGAAAGATTTTCACTTAGAACATCCCGGAAAAAACCGGATGAAATCACTTATGAGAAGTTTTGTCTACTGGCCGAACATGGACGATGATATTGCGCAAATGGTGGAAAGTTGCAAAGGTTGTGCTGCTGCGGCGAAAGCACCACCCTCTATACAAAAGCCATGGCCTAAAGTCGACAGACCGTAGTCCAGAAACCACGTGGATTACGCAGGACTCATTGAGGGTTACTACTATTTAATAACAGTAGATAGTTTCAGTAAATGGCCAGAGGTTGCCAGATTTAAGCACCCGACGACAGAAAATACCATAAACTGTTTACACGAACTATTCGCGAGATTTGGCGTCGCGGATTGTTTGGTAAGTGATAACGTCACACAATTTACCTCCAGTGACTTCAAAGAATTTTGTGAGACATATCAAGTAAAGCATATCAAGATAGCTCCGTACCACCCGAGATCGAACGGACAAGCTGAAAGATTCTTTGTCACACTAAAAAGTGCGTTAAAGAAAGCCGAGGATGTACCGACGATAAAAGCGATACAACAGTTCCTCCAAGTGTACAGAATAACACCTAACATGAACACGCCATTGGGTCTATCGCCAGCGGAATTGATGTTTGCTCGGAGAATAAGGTCTGTGTTTGACAAATTATTGCCAAACAAGAACAAAAACTAGTATACACCGATTGTACCCAAGAGATCATTTAAACATGGAGAACGGGTTTACTTTAGGATGTTTAGAAACAATATAGCTTACTGGGAGCCTAGCACAGTAATTAACAGATTAGGAAATCTAATGTACACAATAAAAGGCGAGAAGGTTTCACATAGAAGACATATCGACAAATTACAAAAAAGACGGGTTGAGGAGCAAAGCTCGTTACCCGCAGAAAACGACGCAATCTTCGAAGCGTTTGAGATCCAAAGACCACAGGAAGACACAGAAATAAGAAGGTCAAACAGGAAGAGAAAATTTACCGAACCTCTGATTATCAACCATAAGAGAAAAAATATTAACTCCCCCCAAAAGGGATCTAAGGAGGGGGTGTTAAAGGGTCCACCCCTTTTTCATACATGTGGACTCGCCCAGTGTGTACTTGTACTGCTGCCGGTGAATACCCGGAAGTCAGACAGTGAGTCAGAGAGAGTGATACAGTGAGAGAGTGAGAGTGTGAGGAAACCGCTTTGTAGGAGTCACAGTTGCTAGCACGTAGACTCAGAAGGAAGTCATACTTCGATACTGAATTTCCCAGACTGTATATATATTATTATTGCTACTAACCGCATTTCTGGATCTACTAACCGTATTACCAATTGTATTATTACATCAATAAATTTATTTGCTATATTTCATTCCTGCGTTTGTCATTCATTTTGAGACCGGATTTCATCCCGGAATCCACAACAAATATACAATAACATATTACATTGGATCTAAACATATAATTCTGTTATTAATATTTCGTTCTCTCACTTGGTACGACGTCGTAGAACCGCATCATGAATTTACGACCTTCGTCTGCTATTCCACCACCGTTATCGTCACATAGCAATCTTCGTAATAATATCGTTTTTTGACGTATTTTTAACGTCAAAAAACGACATTATTACGTCATTATTTTTGCACCAACCTAATATATATATATATATATATAAAGTCAAATCTCAGATGACCGACGACTGCCAGTTTCATACGCTTTCACGAAATAAGCAGATGCCTTTATTTTACCTTTGTAAAAAATAGGTTTTAATACCAGAAATACTTTGTAATAACAAAATTATTACCAGCAATAATTTTTGAAGGAAAAATTGTTATCAGCAATACTTTAAAAAAAATAACAGCAATAAAAACAGCTATACATTTTTTGAAAAAAATATTACCAGCTATAGATTTCTTCAAGGAAAAATAATCGCAGAAATAGATTTTGTCGGCATTAAATAACCCATTGAGGTTGATATACCGTAAAACAAACCTAACCAAACCAAACATTACACTTACCTGTCACTTTTCTGATCTTAGTTCTATTAAACAACTTTTCTTTAAAAAAAAAAAACCATAGCCATGTACATAATATTAGACAGATATTAGTTGATAACAATAATACTCACACATACACACAGTTAAAAAGAACATTGAGATATTGGAGGACATCTACATTAAAACAAAGCAATCCACACTCAACAAAATTACATTTCAAACTAGTCACAATACATTACTTCGCATCTAGACATATGGTTCTGTTGGTAATATTTCGTCCCCTCGCGTAGTACGACGTCATAGGACCGCATCATGAATTTAGGACCTGCGTCTGCTATTCGGCGACCGTTATCGCATAGCAATCTTCTATGACAACATAACAGAATATCATCTTTGATGGTGTATATCTTTGTTTAAATCTCCATATAACCACTCTGCAAATGTCTCATGTGAGTCGAAAGCTTAGATCAAGGAACAGCTTAATAAAAAAGAATCCAAAAGTTGAACAGTTTTTGTCTTTATTTTCTCCCGAAATTAAAACAAATGTACGGAGTTTAGAACGGCTCAGGAACAAACATAATAGATATTCGTTGTCTTTTATATTTAACAATATATGTTTGAATAATAATCTGCTACCCCAATGCACTATATATATATATATAGTGCATTATATATTGTTTAAAAATATGATTCCTTCGCTACATAAGAGTTCTCATGTCACAAAAACGAGAGCCGAAATCATCCAAATAATTATTAAAATTAAGTTGAATTGAGGTGTTTAGTCGCGTTTCATCTTCAACCGAAATTTTAGGAAGAAACTCCGGATTATGCACCCAACGTGTTCTTTTCTATTTTCTTCTGCATACCTGCGCACTTATATATATATATATATATATATATATATATATATATATATATATATATATATATATATATAAGAAAATGAGAAGTTAATTTAATAAGAAAAGTTGCTAAACAGATATAAGCAACTTGCATATTGATCGTGACAAAATTGTTGATCATGAAACTTTCAATGTCTCTTGGTCTGATTAAATTATATTAATTTTTTATTAAAACGGCACTGACAGATCAAAATTGCCCTCAGAAAGGTTCCGCTGGCATACGAGTGCACAGACCTGGAAAACACCGTTTTAATAAAAGATAAATATAATCTGCACAGACAAAGGTCGACTGAAAGCGCCATTATCAACGAATCGCGTATGCTTACTAGATGACCAAACTATTTCAGTGTAGTTTTTATCGTTATCACATCATGCAAGGCTGTAAGACGCAAGGGTTTACTGGGTGAACAAGAATTAAGAACAGAAACATTACTAATAAGCGGGAAGAGAAAAGAGTAATCAAGAGAACAGTAGATAGCGATTGACATTGCATTTAAATTTTCGCAGATTTAATTTGGCTGGAAAGCATGGAGCCGGAAAGGAATTCTCCATCAAGAAGTGCGAGAAAATAACTGTTAGAATAAAACATGCGGCTACATCAAGCCAGCTCAACAGTAAATTGATGAAATCTCGACGCCAGTCCAGTACTGCGATTAAATTCAAAATGTCTACGAACAAGAGAGATATTTATTCTGGTGTATACACAGAAATGTGGCACAAGGTTAAAAAGAGGAATGGTGGGAAAAGAACAGTCTTCTTCCATCTTAACGATAATTTAGCTAGCCACAAACACTGATCCAAACATATTCCTAACACCAAAACAACACATTCTTACTAGCCTTTCTTACTGCATTCACCATAATACCTCATTGTCTCGATGAAAGTTCTAACTAGTTCCCTTATGTACAATTCATTGTCTGTGGGAAAGGGGAATAAAACAACAATTACATCAAGCCAACCCAACTGTAAATTGATGAGATCTAGACGCCAGTCTGTTACTGCGCTTTAATTCAAAAAGTCTAGTTACGGTAGTGAAGAGCGGTATTTATTCCTGTCTGTTTACAAAAAATGTTGCACAGGACCAAAATGGTTAATGGGGAAAAGGACTGTCTTCTGTCTTAACGTTAAAGCCACAAACACTGACCCAAACATACCACAATATTCTTAACACCAAAGCAACGCATTCTTATTTACCTTCCTTACTACATCCACCATAATACCTCTTTGTCTCTATGAAAGTCCTACCCGACTTCCCTCTTAGAACTGAGGTCCTATTGAGTGGGTTACACATAACCCCGTCTTTGGTATTGGGCATTATGTCCAATTTAGACCCCAACAAGGCTAGTGGTGGGGATGGGATACCAGTCATTGTCTTGAAGAAATGCGCGCCTGAACTAGCGCCCGCCCTCTCTAAACTATATAACTACTGCCTCAAGGGATCTTGTTTTCCTGACTGCCGGAAGTCCTCTTCGATTGTTCCTGTCTTCAAGAACTCTGGCGACCCCTCTGACTCTTCTAATTACCGTCCTATCAGTCTCCTACCCCTCTTCGGCAAAGTCTTCGAAGCCCTAATCAATACCGAAGTGGTTAACCAACTTACATCCCATGATATGCTCTCAGACAAGCAATATGGCTTCCGCTACGCCCGATCTACAGCTGATGTGCTTACGGCCATCACTGAAACTGTCTACTAAGCTCTTCAAAATAACGGGGAAGCTCGTGTCGTGGCCCTAGACATCTCCAAAGCGTTTGATAGGGTTTGGCATGCCGGCCTTTTTCGCAAGCTCCAGGGTTATAGTATTACGGGTCGATTGTTTGACCTAATACAATCATTCCTGTCAAACCGTGAATTGAAGGTCGTTCTCAACGGATTCTCCTCCAGTTCCTATCCCACGAACGCAGGTGTTCGTCAAGGCTCCGTCCTAGGTCCCACTCTATTCCTTATCTATATAAATGACCTTCCTGGCGCCATAAATTCCCAAGTTTGCATCTACGCGGATGACACCACAATTTACTCCTGCCTGAAAAACAAATCTAGTGTCGCTGACAAGACTAACCTGGCCGTGCGTTTCGAAAAGGACCTCCAATCGGTTGTAAACAGGGGCATGAATTGGCTGGTCAACTTTAATGCCTCAAAAACAAAACTGCTCTCTATTAATCACCGCAGAGATCCTTCCCTGCCCTCCATTAGAATGTCTGACGCTCAACTTCTCGAGAGCACCTCTCTGCGGCTGCTCGGTCTCACGTTGACTGCTGACCTGAGATGGAACAAATACATTGAGTCAATTGCTTCGTCCACCGCAAGGAAAGTTGGCTCCCTGTGCCGCGCCAGGAAATTTTTCTCCCCGGAATCGATCCTCTAGATCTACAAATCAACAATTCGCCCTTGCATGGAGTATTGGAGGCGGATATGCGATATAATTGGCCCTGTTCTGGCATCTCGTCTACAGTCATTCTCTCACAGACTCACCGTCGCCTCTCTCTGTCTTTTTTACAAATACTTTTATGGTAATTGTTCCGAGGAGCTGCATTCGCTGGTTCCCAGACTTCATGAATTCAAGCGCCCTACAAGGCTGGCATCCCGCTCTCAGCCTTTCAGTGTCGAAACTACTAAATGTAGCCGTCTCTTCTACTCCAATAGCTTCACCTCTCGACTGTGGAATTCCCTTCCCTATTCCAGTTTCCCTGAGAGCTATAATCTCCAACTATTCAAATGTAATGTCAATCGACATCTCCAGTTGCCTTGATCTATCCACTATCCTTCTCCTCATCCTTTCTTCTATCACTCCTATCTGATCTTGCTCCAAATTTTCTGTAACCCATTGCGTCCTAGTGGCTTACCGGCTTGCTTGGGGTGAAACGCTTAAAAAAAAAAATGTCCATATGTACAATTCATTGTCTGTGGGAGAGGGGAATAAAACAACAATTTAAAATCTACAAAAGTACAAGAGCTCATCCGAACAATTACGATGAAAGTATTTATAGAAAAGGCAAGCTTACGGCGAATGGGAAAGTGACTGAAGCCGAGACGCCAGATCAGGACCAATAATATTGCTGATTCTTCTTTGGATTTTATCAAGGGGCTCGAGATGAATAGCAGAGGTATCGGACTATATATAGCAGCAATATTCTAAGCATGGACGAATTACTTGTTCTTACTAAATTAACACTGAAGCGACGTACAATAAGTAAATCTTGAAGAAGAAAAATAATATAAACAAAATAAAATATCAACAACGGCGTTGAAATAAATGAAACCTAATTTCTTTCATGATTCAGTTAAAGTCAAAGACAAATATTTAGCCGCTCAACGTGAACCAAATTCGGGCGGGATAATGCAGATTTTGTTCTTGTGAAATAAAAAGACGTTTTTTTTTAAATATTTAATTATTATGTTGGGTCATCGGTGAAACATTAAAATTCGAAGTTTTCCAAATTGTTTTATATATGTACTAAACCATTGGATTCTCAGCCAACGTGTGGTGACGATGGGAGAATCTCTGATCCTTGAAAATCAACATTCGAAATCCTTACTTCAGACTGAACACCGATTACAGACACAATAGGAAAATATAAATATCTGCCACTATGAATCATAGATGGAGAGATGGATATGAAAAGATGAAATGTGTATTTATTGAGAGTGAAAAATAGTGACCTTGGGATAGATAGATAGATAGATAGATAGATAGATAGATAGATAGATAGATAGATAAACGAACCTAGATGGAGACATAGATATGAACGGACTGAGAGAGAGAATGGTGAATAGAATGAGACAGATAGATAGATAGATAGATAGATAGATAGATAGATAGATAGATAGATAGATAGATAGATAGATAGATATTAACAGACTGAGATAGATAGATAGATAGATAGATAGATAGATAGATAGATAGATATTAACAGACTGAGATAGATAGATAGATAGATAGATAGATAGATAGATAGATAGATAGATAGATAGATAGATAGATAGATAGATAAACGAACCTAGATGGAGACATAGATATGAACGGACTGAGAGAGAGAATGGTGAATAGAATGAGACAGATAGATAGATAGATAGATAGATAGATAGATAGATAGATAGATAGATAGATAGATATTAACAGACTGAGATAGATAGATAGATAGATAGATAGATAGATAGATAGATAGATAGATATTAACAGACTGAGATAGATAGATAGATAGATAGATAGATAGATAGATAGATAGATAGATAGATAGATAGATAGATATTAACAGACTGAGATAGATAGATAGATAGATAGATAGACAGATACATATTAACAGACTGAGATAGATAGATAGATAGATAGATAGATAGATAGATAGATATTAACAGACTGAGATAGATAGATAGATAGATAGATAGATAGATAGATAGATAGATAGATAGATAGATATTAACAGACTGAGATAGATAGATAGATAGATAGATAGATAGATAGATAGATAGATAGATAGATAGATAGATAGATAGATTTACATTACATAGAGAGATAGATGCTTTGAAAAAACATGACATCACTACAACATTTCAGGCACCATATACTCAAAATAGGAAGTGCTGACAAGAAAGAAGACAATGCTCAAAGGATAACCATTTTTTTCTTTCTTTCTTTCAATGGAGTTCCCTTTTTCTTTAATGTTCTTTCTTTCTTTCTATCTAACTTCGTTCATATCTAGCAAGCTAGCAATTTCTGTTCATATCTATCTATCTATCTATCTATCTATCTATCTATCTATCTATATATATATATATATATATATATATATATATATATATATATATATATATTATAAATTAACTGATTTAAAATATATTTTAAATCAGTTAATTTATATTGAGCACTGTTTTGTAAAAATAAAAATATCAATAAGAACACCGGATTATATATCTTACTGATCTTTCTTTTTAGTATTATAATATATATATATATATATATATATATATATATATATATATATATATATATATATATATATATATATCTACCTCTCTCCATCTACCTATCCATCTATCTCTCAGTTTGTTCATATGAATATGTATCTATTCATTTTCAATATATCTATCGATCTATTTATCTATCAATCGATCGCTGTCTGATCATATTTTTTTTTGCGTGTGTGTGTTCAATGACTAAATTTAATTTAATCTTGTGCTGATGCATTTACTTAAAAAAGTATATATGTATGTATCTCTCTATCTCAGCCTGTTGATATCTCTATGTATCTATCTGCTCGTCTGTCTGCCTATCTATCACACGTTGTACATAATAGATGTGCAGATAACATGTTTACTCATAGAACAGAAACATACGAAAAAAAAATAATAGTATTTGCTCTAAGACGATTCCCACGGCCATTTGTTTGTCTGATTGCTCGATAATTTAACTGAGCAGTTAAAATAACTATGGTCTGTCTGTCTGTCTACCTGCCTGATGTCTATCTACCTGTCTATCGCAGTCTCTTTGTAACTATCTTTCCATCTATCTACCTACATGTATATATATATATATATATATATATATATATATATATATATATACATACATACATACGTACATATATATATATATATATATATATATATATATATATATATATATATATATATATGTACGTATGTATGTATGTATGTATGTACGTATGGCTGTCTATTAATTATATGCCGACCTATAAATTAAAAACAAAAGTAACGAAAACACGTACAGTGTAATAAAGAAAGAAGGAAAAGATCGACCAACCGGATGTGACGTCAAACTAGCTAATAAACAATTCGTGATCAAAGCTAACGCATTCTTTGGGATGACAAGAAAACGTGAAAGTCTTCTTTTCCATCCTGCTCACGTAACAAAGTAAGTGTTTTGGGTTATGGCCAAGGACTGTCAAATAAAATGAAAAATAAAAAAAAAAGGATTTACTAAGAAAACCAAATGTATTTTAAGTGTGTATGAAAGGAAGGGAAAATGGCGGTATCCGGAGGAAAAGAAACACCCGAAAATATTACGATGGCCTTGCAGTTTGGTTTTTCAAGCGGGAAATGAGTCTCCTTTGAGCGTCGTCTTCATTCTTCCTGGCGGAACTTCCTATTTCAGGGCAAATGATGTCTGAAGTTTTGTGGTGATATCATTGTTTTTATTCGATTAATAATTCAGACTAGCATTTCCACCTTTGTTACGTCGATGAATGACTTTCGGCTAGTAGGCATAATTGGTATTTCGATTGATGCACGGAGTTCTGAGATTAATTATCTTATAAATCATTCAGACTGAAATCCTCATCTTTATTTTGAAGTTTGTGTTTCGACCGGTAGGATCTCCAGCTTTCCGATGGTTTTCTTAAATTCTTGCTATTATTTGATGAAACACTTGAACAGATAAGTTCGCTTCTGTTGTCCCGATTGTTTATCTTTACCCAGATGTAAACTGCATTTGTCCTTTTTCTTATCTCAATTTTCTCCATTCTTTCATGTACCGTAGACCTTAAGAACCAGGGCGATCATAATCCCCGTCCTCGGTATCACAATAAACTACATCCGCGTCCTGGGTAAGACAATGAACTACATCCAACAGCAAGGCCTTTGATTTGTATTGAGAAGCACGGAACGACCTCTTAATTGCTGGTTTTCCCGGGGTTTTAGCACCCGTCAGGGTCCCAGCTATGGGTAAATAGTTAATCCCCAAACCCGTGTAAGTTGTCATCTTACTGTGGGTAAGATGACAAATTACAGCCAGCGTCCTGGGTAAGAAGATAAACTACTTGCATCAGCAAAACCTCTAATTAGGAGGTTTTGAGGAGCGTGGAACCGCCTCGTAATTGCTGGTGTTCCCAGATCCACTATAACACGGGGTGGTAGCACCTGTCAGGGTCCCAGCTATGGATAATTAGTTAACCCCCACCAAAAGAGGTCAAAACACTATGAAAGTATAAAAATAGTTTTTAATACCAACTATAAATTTTCGGAAAAAAAATTTGCCAGCAATAAACATCTTTTCAGCATTAAATAACTCATTGAGGTTGATATACTGTAAAACAAAACAAACTTAAACCTAAACCGATCATGTTTCTTTACAACTTCCCGCCTTTGCAGCCCTGAGCAACGCTTGTTAACCCTCCTAATCCCATTCATTTTATTTGGTTACTCTCTATTTCCCTATGTCCCTTCACCGCATGGCCGACGGTGGCTTTCCACAATTTCCTCTCCTTTGTGGCACTTAGCATATTTTATCTCCACCTTATCTCTAATGTTGTTATCTCTGATCTTTCGTTTCATCTTCCACGTGTCGTGTCTCTTCAAGACATCGGTCATCATGTCTCTCCACAACTTCCCGTTCTTTGTAGCTCTTAGTAAGGTTTGTGTTTTTGCTATCTTTCTTTGTTCTGTCAACCATTTTCAAAAGTTCGGTAAATAGTTATCTCGGTGTTCCCCGCTGCCCGCTTGCCTTCTGTATGTCCTGTGAGTGTCAAATTTTCCAAGCCCTCTTTCCTCATTATTTGTAATAGAAGTTTTCGCTGTCTCTTTCTGATTCTAAATGTAAGTGTCCATTTTCTTTTCACTTTCTTTAAAACTTGTCATTGCTCACATGTTAAGTTCATTGTATTCTCAGCATCCTTCTGTAAAGAATCACATTTCTGTTGCCTCAAGTCTTTTCATCATATGTGAGAATATTGTCAAGCATTCACTTCCATATAGGAGGACCAATATTACATAACATTGCATTACTCTTTTTTTGTTGTTGTTTCTAACGAAATTTTCCTGTTTCCTGATACTTTGCTTAAATGTAGGAAGGCATCTTTTAGCAAAGACGAGAAATGTAAAAAAAAAAATGTTACTAGGCTTGCAACCTTTCGTCTGTTGGAAAGGCGTTATAGGGTGGAAAAAATTGCTCACTCTATCAAGGCTGAAAAGTGAGGATTTGGCATCTCCAGCCCAGTTATGGCAACACTAATCTATTTTTGGTTTGATCTTATAAAGATAGAGTATAGTAGAAAGAGTTAGGTATTTTTGAAGTGATACAAAGATCATATTTCCAGATCAATCACACACGCCAGTTCCGCTTGAGGTCTGGAGTGAGCCTGAGTCCCAAGCAAAAAACCTCATATACGCTAACGTTTTTCATGAAATGCAAAGAGTATATTGATCAACTGTGAAGTTTGCTGCTATGAAAATTTGGTTCACTGCGTCGTGCAAGACAATTTTTCTCGCCAAGAATATATCTTATATATTTATAAGTCTACCATTCGTTCATACTTTGAATATTACTGTCACATCTGCTATATATTTAGAGATTCTTGATAAAAACCAAAGATTTTGTAATATTATTAGTCCTAACCTGGCATCTCGGTTTCAGCGTTTGTTTCTTGGTGGCCTTTTTTACGTTTAAGCGATTATTAAAAACCTCGGGACTTCTGGGTCTTGTTGCAAACAAGGAAAAGAAATAAAAAATGTCATATAGTGGGTTTTGATATTATAGCAGACAACGAAATAAAGCAGTGAATCATTTTACAATTGAACTGGCTAGATGAACCGTAAGTTCTGGGCTGAGAGTTTCTCCTCTTGAATCTCTCGCTTATGGAACTCTCTTCTGGCTTCTGGCTTCCTAGTCAACTTTGAGTTGAAGCTCAAAATTTAAATGCAATGTCTATCTTTATCTTGTGTCTTTTTTAATTCTTGTTCTTTTTTAGTTCATCCACCAAAATAATATTTTCTTTTTCATATATTCTCTCATAATCACTACCCGCCTTGCGTCTTAGTGGATTTATTGCCTTGCCTGGAGTGAAATGGTTAAAAACAAAAAAAAATGATGCAAGAGATACTTCCGGGGAATTGTTTAAAAGTCCATTTAGTTTCCATCAAGCACTGATATTAATCCTGTAAACTTTGCGATATGGCCCATAGTGGGGAGCGATTGTTTGTTCACATGTCGAATACTCAAGTGTGTCACACCTCAAAGAATTTCTTATGATGTCGTGATACAATTTAAGCGAAGAGTCATGCCTTTCAGCTGACAAGAGATTATGGCCTATCGGGGAAAATATGGTCGTTTTGAATTGTAAATTTATGCAGACTGCTGTCAATAAATAGGAAGAAAATGAGTAACTACCGACACCAAGGCTCGATCGTGACACTCTGGACTTATAAATATGTTTTCCGTCAGGTGTATAAATAGTGGTGTCAGGCTACTGACTGTAGTGATTATTGAGTGGAACTATCCAGTCGAATTAGTGTGAATTATTGTGCGTCGATGATTTGGGGTTTGATTTAGGATTTACCAAACATTAAGCCAAGCCGTGCTAGAATAACAAAGTATTCACTGAAATGTTTAATTATCTTTGGTTGGCTTTTATTTCTTTGTTCTTGTTAAGTATTTATTTGCGGTTGTAATTAAATAATGTTTTATCTTAACATTGAAGTCTTGAGTTATATTTAATTATTAACGGTCAGCGTACGTCATAAAAACTGTCTTTCAGAGATGGGGTATTGTAACTGTTTACACCATTGTTCAGACTGTTGTCTTGATCTTTATTGTCATATTCACGACGTTTCGGCTGTTGTACGCTCCGGCCTTCTTCAGGATATGTCTATATTTCTTATATGAGGATTTGTAACTATTTACACTATTCGGGCCGATGTCCTCATCTTTATTGTCATATTAACGACGACACATGGCCCAGTGAATAAAAGCGTTGGTTGATTTAATCCGATGACTTGACCCAAAAAGTTGTGAGTTCAATATCTCGCCACAAACTTGAGTTGAGTTACTAAAGACATATAACTGAAACTGAGATACACAAAAAAGGCATGGTACGTGGAACTAGAACAATCTACCTAAATAAAGAATTCGATTCCAAATTCCAACAGCACCCGAAGAAGGCCGGAGGATACAACATGTTTTGGTCACCTACCAGTGTAAAATATATACTTAGGACATTACGTGACCACGGGTGATTTGCTCCCAGCGAGGATCGAAATCACTGCAGTAGTTAGTCCTTATTGACGAGATTGCTAACTGCGGAGGCCAGAGATGAGGCTAGTATGTCGCTAGGCTTCGATAGTGAAGGTTAAAGGGAGAATCGAGCTCACTGTACTTGGTTTTGTTTGCTTTTCATTAACACCTTTTGCCGTATTCATCCATTTCTTGACGGATATACTTTTTGCATTCATCAACTGTGCTCACATCCACTGTTTGGTTGCCGTGAACTTTCAGCAAGCGTCAATGATTTCAGTGGTTGCAATTGTTTCCCAGATGAAAGAATTCCATAGGACATCTCCTCGTCGTACGCACTTTAATGTCATACGTAATATCAAAAGAAAGAAATAAAATCGTGACTTATTGTTGAGCTGGGAGATTCCAGGTTCTATTTCTTCCCGTCTCTGTCTTCATTAGCCAAAGGAACAAAATGGATGCAGTTCCTTTAGAACGAACCTCATATGACCATTTTAAAATAAGAATATGGAAAGGTTTGTTAAGTTTTACATAGTTTTGCATATCAACCTCAATGGGTTATTTAATGCCGACAAGATTTTTATTGCTGGTAACAATTTTTCCTTCAAAAAATTAATTCAGCCAGTTATGTCCCATACGTGATACACGCTTAGGCGATCATGTATCTTTCGATACACGACTGACGAGGCAGATTTTTCCCGCAGTAGGTTGCCATTTCTTTCTTCGGTAGACTAGGTGCCATCCAAGGCCATAGAAGCCGGTCTGTCTTGCTATTTACCCATAGCTGGGGTGAAAAGAAGAGGATTCATACATTTCCCAAGGGTATTAGCACATAAGTGAATGTAATGGTTTCGACTGGAATTCGAACTTAGTTCCCTGGTTCCTCAATCCGAGCCGCTATCCATTACTCCACGGTGCCCAACCCGGGGGCTAACTACCTGTCCATAGCCGGGACCCCAACCGGTGCTACTACCCCGAGTCAGGGTAAACCTGGGAACACCAGCAACTAAGAGATCGCTCCACGCTCCCCAAAACCTCCCGATCAGAGGCTCCGCTGTTGAACGTAGTTTATCGTCTTAACCAGAACCCCGGATTTAGTTTATCGTCTTAATCCGAACGCAATAAGGAAAGAATACTCCGTTCATTTGATTAGATGTGGCACAAGGCCGAAAGTATGGGAGCACCCACTGATGTTTGAACTCACTACTCAGTCGTAATTGTTTTCGCGAGACAAGCTTGTTAACCATTACGCCGCCTCGAGGTGCCCATTTCAGATGCCTTAAATATCTACTCGAACTGAAAAAATGTTCATCAGCCAGTCGAGATTACGCCGCAAATCAAAATGAACTCGTTCGCCTTTTTTTCTTTTGTTTTTTTTACAAATAATACATTAGAAAGTTTATAGAACTAATGGCGAACCTTTTTTTACAGGCATTTTAAATGTATTACCTTTTTGTTGTTTCTTATTTCACTAAACCTATGCAAGTCAAAGTAATTGTTTTCCCATCATTCCCTGCACCCAAGCAGTAATCTACACATAACCCGTTGTTTAAGCTACTCTCCACTTTAAATATACAAAGATGTTCATTGCTCGAATGAAAGAAGCAGACGTTCTTGCGGGGGTAGTAGTGGGATTTTATATGACGTGGTTGAAGATGGAAGTCGATAAGTGACGGTTTGTCAAGTGGACCCATGGCAAAGAATTAGCGTCCAGTCAAACAAAAAAGAAAAATTATAAAGCTTTAAGAAGGCGCAATACAGTCTTTTTAAACCCAGCCATCCTCATTCATTCGGGCCTTCCAACAGACTAAACCCTGTTTACTAAATATCAAGATAGCTTTAGGAGATGGGTTGTGAAACTGAAACGGTAACTATATGAAGAAGCCAAAAGATTTGGCGCCAGACAAAGTCGTTGTTATTTTAAGTTGATTACAACTGACTTCATCTTCGTTTTACTTGGATTTACTTATACATTTACTTATTTGTTCATTACTATATTATTATTATTATTATTATTAATATTATTATTATTGCCTTTAACGTTTTTCTCATGAAGTTAACTGCCGTTTTGTACGTCTTCGTAATTTTCATCTACCTATTTCTAATATCTGTTTACTCTCATCTGATAGGCTAGGTTAAACATTGCGCTATTTTTTACCACCATCTTCGTCACCCACATCTTCATTTTATCTTTGCTTGCATCGTCATCTCAAAGGATTCTGCTAGTCACAAGTGGAGATCAAGTGACAGTAGGTATTTACAAGGTCGGATTTAACGTGGGGAACCCGAGCGCCTACACCCGGGACAAGGTCAAAAATGACCCAGCCCCTACAACCGTAAAGCGCTGGCATCGGTATGCCAACCGATCCCAACCCTTTTTAATGCAATGGGGATGCAGCCTCGGGTAGGCTGTTTCCCGGGACCAGGCATCTCACAGTAGTTATTTTCCTCAGCTGCGTCTCTGTCCACAAACAGAGCCACAGCTGAGTCGTACTCTGCCCGAAGACAGAGATACAACTAAGAGATGATAAACCCTACCCAGAATGGGTCAAATAAGTAACAATAAGAGACGGTATATCTTCTCAGATCCCGCAGCACCCTCCTCAGTACTCTAACCAACTGCAACATAACGATGACTTGAACGATTTCATTTGTTTTCTCTTATATTTCATATTAGGTTGGTGCAAAAATAATGGCGTAATAATGTCGTTTTTTGACGTTAAAAAATACGTCAAAAAACGACATTATTACGTCATTATTTTTGCACCAACCTAATGTTTCTTCTCATGCCTTCTTAAGGTATATTCGAGCTCATGCCAGTGATCTGATGATTATGAAACGACACGATGTACACCAACCGCCCTGGTCAATACCTAAATGGGTGACTGCTTGAGAATAACAGGTGTTGTAAGCGTGGATGGGTTGGTAGTGTAATAGACATTGCCTCGGAATTGTTAATCGGGAGCCGACTTCCAATTCCAGTTGGGTTCGTTATATATTTAATTACGCGCATATACATTTGGTAAAGATATTGAACCACCTACCCTACCCCAGTTGTGGGTTAATTACTAAGACTTACACCAATAACTCTATAAATATGATCCCAAGCCCCGACAAAATTGGTCGCTATTTAAAAATATTTTCTGGCTTTAAATAATTTGCAATACGTTAATAAGGAGTAGAAAACGAACCAACCAAAATTAAGCTTCCAGCCGCTAAAGGACAATCATTGTTTATATGGTTTCCAATAGTATCAACGAATTTTCACGAATAATTGTCTGATTAGCTAGGAGAGAAAAATAGAAAACAAAGAAATTTACAGCGAAATATCTCGTCAGCAACTGCTGTACAATCTTTTCTTTTACTTGCTTTCTCGGCAGTATTTACTAACGGCCTGAAATCACTTCTCTAATTATTACCCGAGTAAAAAAGACTGCCTTCATCGGCATGATTTAAGAACTGCCTGAAATCACTTCTCTAATTATTACCCAAGTAAAAAAGATTGCCTTCATAGACAGTATTTACGAACTGCCTGAAATCACATATCTAATTATTATCCGAGTAAAAAAGACTGCCTTCATCGGCATGATTTAAGAACTGCCTGAAATCACTTCTCTAATTATTACCCGAGTAAAAAAGATTGCCTTCATAGACAGTATTTACGAACTGCCTGAAATCACATATCTAATTATTATCCGAGTAAAAAAGACTGCCTTCATCGGCATGATTTAAGAACAGCCTGAAATCACTTCTCTAATTATTACCCGAGTGAAAAGACTGCCTTCATCGGCAGTATTTACGAACTTCCTGAAATCACTTCTCTAATTATTACCCGAGTAAAAAAGATTGCCTTCATAGACAGTATTTACGAACTGCCTGAAATCACATATCTAATTATTATCCGAGTAAAAAAGACTGCCTTCATCGGCATGATTTAAGAACTGCCTGAAATCACTTCTCTAATTATTACCCGAGTGAAAAGACTGCCTTCATCGGCAGTATTTACGAACTTCCTGAAATCACTTCTCTAATTATTACCTGAGTAAAAAGTCTGCCTTCATCGGCATGATTTAAGAGCACCCTGAAATCACTATTCAAATTTTTACCCGAGTAAAAAAAAATGCCTTCATCGGTATGATTGACAAAATCTATTGAATCCCTACTCAAATTTTTACCTGAGTAAAAAAGTTTGCCTTCGTTGCTATGATTCGACTGGAATCGATTGTTGCTTGAGTATAAAGATAGAACTTGTGGAAATATTTCCATTAGAAGAATATCTTCGACCTCTCTTCATGGTAATCCTTATTATAAATGCCAGGCTTTTTTTCCAAGACCGTCTGAATGAAAATATATCGGACGAGCCATCGTTACTAAGTCGTAAAATTAACTTTCTTTCAAAATCGATTGTATATATGAGTTCCATTTTTTATCTGGCATGAGCTAGAATCCCAGCAGTTGTTCAAGCATGGCGCCTTATTGAGAATGGGATCCCACTCTGTGGCAAGGAAGACAAAATTAATAAATAGACTCAGTGTCGGACGATTTTCTCCCAAAACTCCACTGTCAGTCACCTAATAGTAAAAATTGACCATATGCATGAAAGATTATCCATGTAGTCAAATTTAGTGGGGTCCTATTTAAATTAGTTTTTATCAGGAAATCAATGAGAGCCTCGATAAATGGTATTGTAATGTTAGTGGATGTCTTTGTGTTTTTATTGCTCATTGTAACGAAATTTGCTTTTAGGTAACACAGTTATAAACCTACTGCTCTTACAGTCACCATAATGGGGTTATATGAACCGATACCCTTCTCCAGGTCCTTGTTACATTCCTTCACCTGATTTGATTGGTAAGGTCCACATATCCTGGATCTGATCCAGCTGTCTGGTTCTGCCTTTTCAATCCTTTTTTGCGATCAATTGTTAGGGGATGGATATAAAAGAAACTTCGGGGTCTGAACGGAGATGAGGAAAATATACTACCTTGGTTTTTTGAAAGTAACAAGTCATTTTTTATCATTTCACCCCAAGCAAGACAATAAAGCCACTAAGACGCAAGAGGTTACTAAGTGTTAGAGAATGTGATAAAAAAATCACTATTAAGGAGAGAGAACAATAAAAGAACAGGAATTAAGAAGACAGAACATAACAATTGACATTGCATTTAACTTTTCCAAGATCAAAAATGCAACAATCTGGAAAAGAGTTCCACAAGCGAGAAGTGCGAACTGTTAGCATAGAACTTACGGTTACATCTAGCTATTTCAACTGTAAAATGATAAGACCTAACTGTCAATCTAGTACCGCGTTTAAATTCATAATGTCGAGGGACAAAAGAGGAAAGTAATATTTGTTTTGTTTTAATAAAAAAAAAATGTGGCACAAGGCCAAAATCGGGGATAGGGAAATGTTAGTTTTCAATCTGTCTTATCTTAAACTTAGCCACGATTACTGACCCAAACGTACCACATTGTTCCTTACACCAAAACAACACATTCTTACTACAGCCACCATAATACCTCAAGTCTCTATGTAGCCCTAACTAGTTCCCATATGTACAATTTGTCTGAGATGGAGGAATAAAATAACAACATTTAAAAATGAAACCCTAATGAATATTTACAATGAATACAATTTATATACAACAAAGTAAACAAAATAGTGACAATAATTTCAAAAAAATAGGCACAGTCCTTAATTGTGGCAGAAAAATCAGTTAACTGGACGAAATTAATACGGGACTAGGTAATAACGGTCGTTCGACCAATCACTTACTCAAACACACAGTCATCCAAACACAAAACCAAATATGAGATTCACACTCGAAATACGAAAAGCGCCCCGGATCTACCAGAGAAGTGATATCTCTGTCACCTAACGGGCGAGGGAAGGGGAAGTTAAGCTAAGGAAGAGGAAAGGTCATCAGAACAATTACCGTCGAAATATTTATAGAAAAGGCAGAGGGAAGCTACGTTACGGCAGTGAGAAAGTAACTAAATCCGAGATGCCAGGTCAGGACCAGTAACATTGCAGATTCTTCTTTGTACACTTTAAATAATCTCTAAATATAAGCAGTGGAGCAGTTGTGGTAGCAATAATTCAATGCATGGACGAATGGTTGACTTTATGATCGCTGTTGGGACAACGTCAGCGGCAAGATCGGCTGCAAAGCTCGGATCGTTTTCGTTTTGAAAGTATGACTATAAACTGTGGTTGCCTCTTGTTTACTATTCATCAAATAATCTTCCCGGGAAGATCGTTAATAAAAGCAGAAGCAGAGTAGGGCCTCGAGGAGATACTGGTGAAATATTTCGACAGCCGGTTGTAAATTACGTGAGATGTTCTGTTACTTCTTGTTAATTTATATTTACACCCTTGTGCAAATTAATTGAAACAAAAACGAATAATTCCGTAATTATTTATCTTCTTTTTTTTTGTATTTTTCTAATGAAACATGATCCAATGCACACGTTAGTACTTCGTATGTCCATTCCACGAGGCCGTTCCTTTCAGATTGACCACAGATTCTCGATTGGATTTAAATCAGGAGAGTTTCCGGGGTAGTCTCTAGTACTTTGATTTGATCACTGGTAAGGCTCGCCAGTGTGTTCGTGCATCGTTACAATTTTCGCACGCTTCCTTGGAGTAACGTCCATCGCAGACAATGGCCGTAGGACAACTAATCGACAGTCGAGTAATGAAGTAATAATGTCGTTTTTTGACTTAAAAAAATACGTCAAAAAACGACATTATTACGTCATTATTTTTGCACCAACCTAATATGTGCGGTGTCTACCCAGGACGTAGGCGATGATGGCTCTCCAAAACTTCCTGGCAGCTTTTTATTAACGGAAGCAAGAAATGGAAGCATTAAAACCAAATAACGTAAGTTCCCAAATATGTATATTCGCAGCTGATCTCAGTAAGGGAGAATCTGACTGGTTACATTCAACGCTTCAAAAAGGAAACTCTAGTTACATTCCATCATAGCTGATCGGACCCCTAAATACTATCACTTCCTCTGGGAAGATCCCTGCCTTGGGAGACTATTGGGTCTTAAACTCATCCTAGACGTCAAGTGGAACTCGTACATACGACCCATCGCTAAAGATGCTGGAAAAATGGTCGGTTCCCTGTACCGCTCCAGTCAGTAGCTGACTCTTCCTCCTATCCTCTATCTTTGCATGATCCAGATCAGGCCTAAAATGGATAACTGTGATAATATTTTGGCCGCAGCTGCCCAGTCCTCACTATCCAGTCTCGATAAAGCCCAAAAGTATCTCCGCGTCCTTGTTGGCGATGAATTATTTCCATCTTACAACCCCTTTCACTACAATCTTAACCTGTGCAAGTCTAGTGTTAACCGTTATCTTCCCTTTCTATACGTATAAACTACTGCTTAACGTAACCCTCTACCTCGAGCGGCTCCCGGGCTTTGTACAGGCTGGTCTTGACTGTAAAAAAAATATAAAAATATACATCCACAGCAACAGAAGAGTTAACTTCTTCTTCTTCTTCTTCTTCTTCTTCTTCTTATATGTCCTGTGTTCCTTCAGGACGTTGACGATCATGGCTCTCCCCAATTTCCTTTCCTTTCTAGCCCTTAATAAAATTTGTCTTTTAGTTATATCCCCTAAACACTGCTCCGCCATCTATTTACTCAAGCTCACTTAGTATGCTATCTATTGTTTTACTCTCTCCCTCTTGCCTTCAAACTGTCCTGTGAGTATCAAATTTTCCAAGCCCTCTTTCCTGATTATATGTGCCCTAGAAATTTCAACTGTCTCCTTCTGATGTAAAATACCTTTTGTTTCCATTTTCTCTAAAATTTTGTCGTTGCTCGCATGTTCGGTGCATGGTATCCTCAGCATCCTTCTGTAGAACCACATTTTCCATTGCCTCCAGTGTTCTTTTTCTCAATGAGAAGATTGTCCAAACACATTACATAGCAGTTTAAGGAAATAAGATTGCCAATTAGAAATTCTTGGCACCTTGTTCAAATTAAAATTAAATTGAATCTTACTTTTGTATATCGCCTGGGGTAATATTCATTTTATTTCAATTTACGTCTGTATGTGCAACCATGTGTGTGAATTTGGCATAATGGTTAGAAACAGAGAACCGAGTTCGAATTCCGGTCGTGATCGTTAAATTCACTTTCGCGCAAATACCCTTGGAAAAGGCATGAATCCATCTCTTCTTTTACCTTCCAGCTATGGATTTAGATAGCAGGGCAGACTGGATTCCTATCTCTTCTTTCATCTCCCTGCTATGGATTTAATAATAAGGCAAACTGGATTACTTAGCCTTAGTTGACAGACATTATAGGAGAATTACAATTCTGAATTCAAAACCGTATGTGGCCCTTAACTAAAGTCCGTTTAGTATAGTTGCAGTACGGAACCAGAAGTTGGCTTTGTGTGTGTTGGACAAACACATGTGGGCCTGGGCAAATGGGCGTGCTCGGAAATTAAAAGTTATCCTGAAGATGACAAATGTGCTCTTAAGTCGAAACATCACTGATGACATGCATTCGGGAATGCTGCTAATTTCATTTAAATTCTGAGATGCTTAGGGTAGAAACGTTACAACGAAGCAGATTTAAAATTGTTTATAAAAAGTCGTAATAATAGTAAAACGAGTATAAATATATTCACACAATAAATTAACACTTTCACTGTTGCATTGTTAAAGCATTGCCACTTTTTCAAATGTTGTAATGGAATGTCCCACGCTCCCTATGGCCTACGTCGACTGACTATATCAGCAGATATATATATAGTGAGCACGGATACCCCACGTTAAATTCGGCCTTCTACATCTGACCGCGTGTGGCTGTTGGCAAATATCCTTGCTTCGGCAATTAGTTGGAGATTCGTCTCCAGCTAAGCTAGTCGAACTCTCTGCCTTCGGGCAGAGAGGAAACCAGACGAGGCTTTGCCGACGGGCAGTGCCTCGTCTGGAGTGGTAGACAGCTACTCAGCCCCGTTTTTACGGGGAATTTTTGTCGGGGTCTACATGCTCGGATAATCCACGTTAAATTCGGACTTGTGCCACATCTGACCGCGTGGGGCCGTTGGCAAATATACTTACTTCATCAATTAGTTGGAGATTCGTCTCCAGCTAAGCTAGTCGAATTATCTGACTTCGGGCAGAGTGGAACCCAGACGAAGCTATGCCGAAGAGCAGAGTCAGGTCTGGGTGGTAGACAGCTACCCGACCACGTTTTTACGCGGTCTACGCGGAAATTTTGCCCGAGCCAACGGGCTCGGTTTTAATCCCGCATTAAAAACGGCCTTGTGCCACATCCTACCTCGTGGAGAGGTGAGGTAAATAACCTTGCTTCGGTAATTGGGGATTCTTCTGCTGAACTGGTCGAACTCTCTGCCTTTGGGCAGAGAGGAACCCAGACGAAGCTGTGCCGAAGGGCAGAGCCACATCCGGGTTGGTAGACAGCTATCCAACCCTATGCGGGGTCTACGGGGAATTTTTCCCCGGGGCTACGGGCTCGTTTTTACCATGCATTAAAAAGGACTTGTCCCACATCCTGCCTCGTAGGGTGGTGAGGTAAATAACCATGTTTCGGCAATTAGATGGTGATTCGTCTCGAGCTGTGCTAGTTGAAATCTCGATCTTCGGGCAGAGAGGAACCCAGACGAAGCCATGCCGAAGGGCAGAGTCTCGTCTGGGGTGGTAGACAGCTACCTGAACCCGTGTATACGGGGTCTACAGGGAGTTTTTGCCCGATCTACGGGCTCGGTTTTGACCTAGCATTAAAAACGGCCTTGTGCCACATCCTGCCACTCGGGGTGTGCGTAAGGAAAATATCCTTTCTTCGGCAATTAGTTGGAGATTCGTCTTCGGCTGTCCTGGTCGCACTCTCCTCTTTCGGGCAGGGAGAAATCCAGACGATACTCTGCCCTTATAAAACAACGCCGGTAATGGCGGCCGGACAACGCGAAAGAGATCGAACTTACATTGACGATAAATCGAAAACGCTAATCGATCGCAATGTTTTAATGTCATTTTTTGAAATAAGCAAGCAATTTCACACCAGAATGGTAAATTCTCATTACCGGGGACTTTTGGTTCTTATACTGCAAATTAACTGATATCTGAGTGCCATTCATCAACATCAACGGTAAACGTTCGAAGCCAAGTAAAAGCCAAAACCTTACATACGGATTTTCAAGGCAAACAGGCGTTTCCACTTCTTGAAAGATTGGTACAACTTAACTTACCAATCTCCATTTTCCTTAGGTTATGGATGCAGATAACTAGCATTTGTATTTAATCCCAAAAGGCAACAGAATGCTACATAGCTTTAGACAGCACAAGTTATTAAATATATATACCTGGTTAATCTAAAACTTTTACAATCAAAGAGATATCCAGTTTGCTAGATAAGACAGAATCGTAACACGGGACAGTTATAAAACTTAGAACGCTATTAATTCTCCAGAATATGATCTGACCTTGTCTTGCGCAGATATGGGAAAACTCGATTTTTTTGTAGTAGTTTTAACAGAAATGCCACATGACATGTAATTCATATATATATATATATATATATATATATATATATTGAACAATAAAAAAAATATTAAAAAATCAAAATCTTCAGACACACTGGGTTGTATATTAATATTCTTTTGTTTTTATTATTATTTCATTTAGATTCCTAGACTAGTTTCGGCCAACATAGCCATCATCAGGAGAAAAATATTTTTTCTGCTTGCTGGTAGAAGTGAACTACAGAAATGAATGTCTTGATGAAGAAAATGAACTTTTGTCTGTAGTTTTCATTTGTTTTTTAATTTTTTAATTTTTTTGCCATGAATTTTGGTCAGACATTGTGTTGGTCAAACAGTATCTTTTAAGTTGTTATTTAAGATAAGAGCTGGATGGATTCATGCTGCTCTGAATTCCCTTTGTCATTTTGACAGATTTATTGGTTCCTGAAAAGGGGATGTATCTATGTGTGTGCGTTATTTTGTTCTTAGGGAGTGAGTGAGTATGATGTGTATATATTCGTGTGGGTGTGTGTATAAGTGTGAGGCCTCAATACCTCCGTAATCATGTCTGTCTTGTGTGGGTGAGAAATGCGGGTAGGCCTTGATTTGTGGGGTTATATATTAATACAATCTATACTGTTAAATTTGTGGTCAAGTCCGTCTGGATAGTCCGTTTTTAAACGTCGTATCCACTTAAATTCTTTCTAATGTTATCTGCTCTGAACTTTTCTATTCTCTCAATTTGGCATGGGTTTTAAAATCGTGTTTTTCTAGGCGGAAATGTTGTTCTACAGGTAATAATCTTTAATATATAATCTGTATATATATACAGGTAATCTCTCTCTCTATATATATACTATATATATAGAGAGAGATATTTTATATATATAAATATATATGACGTTAACATATATATATATATATATATATATATATATATATATATATATATATATATATATATATACAGGTAATAATGTATTCTACAGGTAATAATCTTTAATATATATATATAATTTCTTTTACTGCTGGTAATATTTTGTTTTATCAAAAATCTGTTTCTGGTAATATTTTTCCTTCAAAATTGTATTGCTGGTAATAATTTTTTCAAAAAAGTATTGCTGGTAATAGTTAACTATTTTCCCAGAGCTGGGACCCTAACAGGTGCTACCACTCCGGGTCAGGGTGAACTTGGGGACACCAGCAATTAAGAAGTGGTTCCACGCTCCTCAAAACCTCCTGATCAGAGGCCTTACTGCTGGATGTAGTTTAACGTCTTACCCAGGACGATCATTGATTTTAATTTTGCATCAAACTGATCAACAGATTTGCATTACTGCTGCCTCAAAAAGCTTACCATGTTACATTTTAAAATCTAAACACATCTCATAGCGTTAGATAGCCAATCGTATGCGCCTTATTATTAGAAATTCTTGTCGGACTGGAAGGCCAATCTAAACAGATTGTCTTGAAGACAATAAAACTTTGTGTTCAGACTTGAAGGCAGACGACAAATTAGCGTGGCTTTTAATCTTTAGTACAACTGCCTCGTTTTCGAATATGCACGTCTCCTGAGGTTCATTTGTGTTTCTTCAATACTATTAGATTTGTGCAAAAATAATGACGTAATAATGTCGTTTTTTGACATGACGTCAAAAAACGACATTATTACGTCATTATTTTTGCACCAACCTAATAATAGTCAACCTGTGTTTTATACTATAACTTTGCCGAACTGATCTTAGTTATAGTTCAAGCCGGGGCTACATTGAATTCAGAGCTGTCCTAATTCCAAGCCATGGCTAAAGGGTCCAGTCTGTCCCATAGCTAGGGAGATAAGAGATAGATTATTGCCTTTATGACGGGTATCTGTGCAAAAATGAATATAACGATTTCGATCGATTTCTTGTTCCTAGTCTCTAACCACTGCACCATCTTTTTTTTTAATTTTATTTTTTTAATAATACCTACACTATTTTTAACCTTTTTTATTACTTATTAATTAAAAAAGGGGGCATGGTGGAATAATGGATAACGGCTCGGATCAGGAGAACCGAGTTCGAATTCCAGTCGGGTCCATTACATTCACTTATATGCTAATATTCTTCGGAAAGGTATGAATCCTCTTCTTCTCACCAAGCTAAGTAGCAGGACAGACTGGGTTCTATAGCCTTGGATGGCAACTGGTCTACCGCAGAAAGAAATGGCAACCTACTGTGGAAAAAATCTACCTCGTCAGTCATGTATCGAAAGATACATGATCGCCTTAGCGTGTATCACGAATGACGCATAACTGACTGACTGACTTGTATGAAAGGTTTGAACTGCTGAAATTAAGAGGGATGGATTGAGAAATCGGAGAGCCGAGTTCGAAATCCAGGCAAATCCATTACATTCACTTACGTGCTAATATCCTTGGGAAAGGTATAAATCCTCTTCTCCCACCAGCTATGAGTAAAATAGAAGCACAGATTGGGTTCTATAGCAACTGTTATAGGAGTAGGGAAAACTCGAAACCACCCTAGAGAGGGTTGGGCCTCTTCAAGCTATCTTGCCCAAGAAATACCACTTCTACTGCTATGTGCCCCTAATACACGGTGCCCTTCTATTGTATGGCGAACCTACGACCCTACGGGTCACGGGATAAAAAATATAAAATTAAAAAAGCATTATAGTAATAAGATAAAAAACATTATCAATAAAAAAGGAAAAGCCAACATTCAATAATATAAACTTGAACACGGCCACAAAATGATGACCGTGTTTGGTAAATAAATCAATCCGATGGCTCTGGATACATGCATAAAAAAATCCATGCACTCAGTTAAAAATGCAAATAACATCATCCTTGATAATGACTAAAAGTATAGCCGAAAGCTCTCGGGCATAAGTAACAGACAATTTTTAATTACATTATGTCCAGAGAATAAAAAAAATACGAGAGAAATTAAATAACAAACTTAGCCATTGTACCTTGTCAGTCGTTTTTAATGAGGCTTATATAAATTGCCCAAATACACAATTATATATATATATATATATATATATATATATATATATATATATATATATATATGTGTGTGTGTGTGTGTGTGTGTGTGTGTGTGTGTGTAAAATTGGTTAGTCAATAAGATAAGGACAAACGAAAGGGTACCAATATAATCAGTACGATAGACATTTATTAAATATTAATTATTAACCATTTAACAGAAATGAAGCATGGAAAGGAATGGTTAAAGTTCAGAATTTTCGGACACGTCTGTGTGCTTCTTTAACGGCCGAGAAATAAACAGAGAAACGGGAATATATATATATATATATATAGAGAGAGAGAGAGAGAGAGAGTATGTTTAGGCATCAATTTTTCATTAATGCATGTTTCATTAAATAATATAGACAAGTTTTGTCTTTATTTTAAGTAAGATGACAATTTCAAAAAAACAAACAACACACGGACGAAACAACAATGATAGTCCGCCCTTGCTGCATGAAAATTTCCAAATAACGAAAAAGTCGTATATACGAGACGCGGAAGCGAAAATCGCGTCGCAGATCGTGACGTCACACATGACCACGCGAAAGTGAAAAGCGAGAAATATTAAGTGTGGGAAGCCTTTGGTATAAACCAATGGCTTCTGTTATAAATTATAGGCATTTAAGTATATTTATGGAGATTTCATAGTCTATTTTAGTTTAGGTTTGAACTGTTTTATGTATAAAGCTTCAAAAGTTTTTTGTTTATTGTTTTCAGGTTTAAGTATAGTTGTGTTGTCAACAAGGATTTTCCGGAATTGAGTACGCGGCCATACATGTTGTTTTGTCTGTTGTTGTTTGATTCATTGAAATTGTCATCTTTGATAATGGCTTGTGCAAGCCGAAAGCTTAAATTGAATTTAAACATGTATCAATATGGTGTTTTCCTTTCGTCTTTCAACCATAATGTGATTAAGCTTATCAGACAATATGAAAGGAGCTTACTTAAAATAGTCAAAACTAGTCTATATTATTTAATGAAACATGCATTAATATATATATATATATATATATATATATATATATATATATATATATATATTCGTGATTATATATATATATATATATATATATATATATGTATATTAGTCATTATATATATATATATATATATATATATATATATATATATATATATATATATATTAGTGATTATATATATATATATATATATATATATATATATATATATATATATTAGTGATTATACACAATAGCACAACTCGGAGTTTCATGCAAACTTGAAATCTTCATTAATATGTACTTAATAGCTCTGTTATTTAACATTGAGCACTAATTTTATAACACCTGATAAAGAATGTACGTGCAACTATACGTGCGTATATGCATATTTTTTTATCATACCCACATCTCTCTATCTCTCTCTCTCTCTGTGTCTCCCTCTCTCTCTCTCGATATATATATATATATATATATATATATATATATATATATATATATATATATATATATATTATTATTATTATTATTATTGTATACTTTAAAAATTTTACAAATTAGGAGATCACTTGATTCCGCTACTTGCGTTTCAACTTTACGGTATCCTCAGGCGATTTTTATCAAATATATATATATATATATATATATATATATATATATATATATACACACACATTAAGTCAAAAGTAAAAATAAGGCCAGTCTTGATAATGGCTAAAAGGAAAGACGGAATGGCTGGGATATACCGAACATTTGAATAATTTCTACATAATTTACGTCCCAAAAAGAAAAAACTAAGAACACGAGAAAAATTAAATAAAACCTTAACCGCAGCAACTTGTCAGCTGCTTTTAACGAAACTCATATATATATATATATATATATATATATATATATATATATGTATATATATATATATAGGAATGAATATGAAAAATGTACATACGCGTGCAAATACTTACACGTACGTAAGTATATTTATTCCTAACGTGTTATAAATACAGTGCTCAATGTTATGAAACAGAGCTATAAGTATATAGTATATATAAACATGATATGCAACGTCGATACCACTACATGAAATTTCGAGTTGTGTTATCGACGTTGGATATTATGTATATTCACTAATATATATATATATATATATATATATATATATATATATATATATATATATATATATATATATATATATTCCCATTTTTCTGTTTAGTTCTCGCTCTGTTGATGAAGGACACAAGCATGTCCGAAAATTCCGAACTTTATCCTGTATCCTATACGGAACCGTTATATAGCCTGACGTGCTTTTGCCGATGTAGCAACAGAGGAGCGTTTCTGTTAGCAAACTCGATTTTACTGTTTTTAAACTACAATTATCCATAATTTCCTCTCGTACATTTATATCTGCTCGATGCGTATCCAAATGTAAACAAATCTCGTCACACATTATGAAATGAACAAAGTCCGACAATTGTTTAAGACATTTTTTATTTTTACGTTCTTTTTATAGATACAAATATTTATTATTATAAACAGAGCATTTACTTAAATATTTGTATCTATAAAAAGAAAGTATAAACATAAAAAATGTCTTATATATATATATATATATATATATATATATATATGTATATATAAAAATAATACCTAATATATATATATATATATATATATATATATATAATACCTTATATATATATATATATATATATACGTGCATATGTGTGTGTGTGTGTATGTGTGTGTGATGCGAATTGAAAATGCTATTGGATTATTTATTTTTCAGATTATTATTTTAGAATTCATTTATTTTAAGACTCGACGTATTTCTCGTGGAAGGCGTGTGGGATTGTGTTCGTTATTCTGGCCTAAGGAATTTTTCGCTTAATCTTCTGCCAGACGCCGGCATCTTCACATTACACATTACCGCCTCCTGTTCGTTGGTTTCTCCGCCAAAATCCTTCCATGCCGTATGTTTATCATGGCTTCTCGTTGGAAATGTTTTGATCTTCACGCGCTGATCGAAAAACAAACGTTAAATCAGTCTTCGGATTACATTACCTGTAAGGCTTTACAAGCCCGTTTCACAAACCATTACCACTGAGCAGTGACTCCATTGCCTGCTGGATGACATAGACTTATAACCTTGTGCCAAAACGAAGCCTATCTTTAGTAAAATAAATATTCCATAACCGTACCAGTGAATCTGTAGGAATCATAATTCTTAAGCTAATGATTTAATTAAACCCTAGCTAGTACCACGCCTATAAAATAACTGTGACATGTTCTCTGTTACCTGCTTAAATATTTCAACCTAACAACTTTCCCAAAATATTTCAGTAACAATAATAAGTATGAACGCAGGTCATTATTTAAAGAGGTAAGTGGGTACAAGCAAAAAGATTAAAAACTGATAAGGTTTTCAATTTCATTGAAGCAGACGCTAATTACACGAGAGCATTATCGATTTCTCTATCTTCCTTTGTGTTCATTTCATTGTTGCTTCTTATTACATATTCTTTCTTTTTCTCTCGAAAACCAAACAGCATCTTATATATCCTTTCTTACGTCTTTCTTTGAAGTCAAAATAAAATCGTCCGTTGTTTTATCTGAGGCAATTTCAGGGCATAATGCCCTTGTTAACTAACGGCAAACGAAGTAACAAGTTGAATTATAATAATGGGTGTTTCATTAAGACGGATCAAAGTCAGCAGTAAATAAATCAGTGTTATTGTTGAAAAATTATTTATTTTTCTATTCGATCATGTTATTTAAGTCATGGCCATTCTGCGTGAAAAATAATATCGCCCCAATGTCCGCCAAGGCTTCAGCGGCTCACATCCACTCGATGGCCAAAATTTTTGATGACGTCTTTGCATAGTTGCTTCTGGATCTCACCAATATGCTTTCTTATCTCATCCTTCAGCTGTTGAATTATTGTTGGCTTGTTGGCCCCAAAGGAAGAAATCTAAAGGCGTCAAGTAGCACGATCGTGGTGACCAATTGACCACGAGAGATGATGCGACCTGGGAACTTCTCATTGCATTTCTTTTTGAATATCCATTTTCATAATAGGCTTCGATAACTTTAACACGTTGTTTGATTGTTAATCTTTCCATGGTTGAAATTGACAAAAAATTAAGTTGTTAAATCTGAAAGAAAAAGAAAAAAATTCATTAGACGCTTAAACTTAATTCACATTAAAATCGGTCCAAGTTATCGGAACACCCTTTAATATATTTGCTTATATTGACGGCTACTAATATATATATACATACATATTGATCACTTAAGCCGTGGAAATGCCAGTCGTTATCGAGTGCTGATTTCTATGTTCACAATATATATTTTTCTTACTACAATAAATGTTATATTTAGTGGTTACACATGTTTGATTAGACATCATTATTTTTTTTTAAATAGTGAAATTAATGTCTACCTGCTTAAAGACTGTGAATTTTACTATAGAAAAATATGTCTCCCCGTAGGAACTGAAATGGAATAACTTTTTTTTTCATTCCGGAAAATGACATTTACACAAAGTGTGCATTACGATTAGCAAAAGGAAAGCACATAGGAGCCAATCCCAATCACACTATTTAAGAAATGCAGATCTCTCGTTAGAACATTTCAAAGTATATATTTGTTAAGTTTATTTTTGCACTTGAAACGTAAAGAAAATCATTTTAAAACTTTTTTCTCGACCGAATTTATCTTCTTTATATAATTTATAAAATTATTTAAAGAATATATATAAATATATTTGTAGAGAAAATACATCTATTTTCCTATTTATTTTGTATTAATTGAAAGACCAAAAAGTCAGTTAGAATAAACGTTAAAATCTAATATTGATGCAAAGCTTCGTTACAACTTAGATACATTTGAATTGGTGATAGGGGCAGCGGAGGATAAAATCTTCGATATTTATAAGTCTACCATTCGTTCATGTTTTGAATATTTCTGCCACATATGACCTGGTGCTCCTGCTATATATTTAGAAATACTTGATAAAATCCAAAGAAGAATCTGCAATGTCATTGGTCTTGTCCTGGCATCTCGTCACAGTACTAGATTGGCAGCATAGTCTCTTCATTTTGTAGTTGAAATAGCTACACGGAACCGTAAGTTCTATGCTAACAGTTTCTTCTATCGAACTTCTCGCTTGTGGAACTTTCTTCCGACTTCTTACTTTCCAGTCAACTTTGATCTTCAAAAATTTAAATGCAATGTCAATCGTTATCTACTGTCTTCTTAATTATTTTTCTTTTATTATTCTCTCACCTTAACAGTGTTTTTTCTCATATTCTCTAACACTCAGTAACCCATTTGTGTCTTAGTAGCTTTATTGCCTTTATTGGGGTGAAATGATTATGAAAAACGTTGGGACTTATGGGTCTTGTTGCAAACAAAGAAAAGAAATAAAACGTATCAAATAATGGATTTTGATATTAAAGCAGACAACAGAATAAAGCAGCAAATCATGTTACAATTGAAAAGGCTAGATGTAATCGTAAGTTCTAAGCTAACAATTTCTTCTATCGCACTTCTCGCTTGTGGAACTCTCTTCCGGCTTCTTGTTTGCCATTCAAGTTTGATCTTTTCAAATATTTTAATGCATTGTCAATCGTTAACTTCTGTTTTCTTCATTCTTGTTCTTTTATGGTTCTCGCACTTTAATAGTGTTTTTTTGTTTTCTGGGGTTTTTTTATTTTCTCATATTCTCTCTCATTCGGTAAAACCCTGCGTATTTGTGGCTTTGTTGCTTTGCTTGAGATGAAATGATTTAAAAATGATGGGTTTAATATCCAGCATTATATTTTATTACTATAAGCGTTTATTTAATGAGTAGAGCTATTTGAGTAAACAGCACTGTTGGTTTAAACGTCTGAAATAATCTAATGCTTAAAAAGAAATTGGAATAGGCGTTCCCAGTTAATATAGCCTTAATGTAAATAAGAAATAATGTTGGGTTAAAAATTAAATATGTATATATGTAATAAAAAACCAAAATGACCTCATGTGGAGGAGGGATAGATCAACTAACCAAAACTATACCAGTCTTATTCAAACCCGGGGTATAGATTATAAAATATATAACACATACATATATCCCAATCCAAAATAATTAAAATACTATTTTACACACACACACACACACACACACACACACACACACACACACACACACACACACACACACATATATATATATATACATATTATAAATTAACTGATTATCGCTACATAAGAATTAAATTCGCTTGAAAATGAAACAGAACTAATGATCTTAATTTAATATAATTGAATTTGAAGTTTTTGTTTTCTGTTTTTTTTTTTTAACATGATAATTCTTGTGTATCAATGAAAAAATATTTTGAAATCACTTAATTTATAATATTTATCCTTTGTAAATTTCCATTGAGCACTGTTTTGTAAAAATAAAAATATCAATAAGAATATCTTACTGTTATATATATATATATATATATATATATATATATATATATAATATATATATATATATATATATATATATATATATATATATATAGATATAGATAGATAGATATAGATATATAGATATATATCCTACTCACTTTCGTTTATTAGGGATTGAACTGGATCTCCTCATCTCCATGAACTTGCTTGATTTTCCGTAACCTGTTTTCTGATTTCCCAAGTACATCATTTTCATCATAAATTGCCTAACATCGCCTGATGAGGTACATATTTAAGTTCCGAAACATAGAAATTTTTATGTAGCGATGTAAGATATTAGAATAAAAAGATTATAATATTTTGCTCTACTAAATGCTAAGAAGGGTAGATTCTTAATCTGTCTGCACTTTCTCTTTTTTGTGTGTATTTTTTGTATATATATATATATATATATATATATATATATATATATATATATATATATATATGAAAATTCTAACATAAATGTGTTATATAATCACTACAAAAATAGCCATTTTGTTTCAACACTCAAGGACACATGGTACAGTAGATAAAGGCGTTAGTTAGATCCAGTGACAGGACCCAAAGAGTGTGAGTTCAATACCTGGTTAAGGCAGTGGAGAACTTGGAGAGGGGAATTAACAGGAGATAACTAATCCATTGGCCATGGCATGTGTAACTAGAAAAGTATACCCCAGTGAGCGAAATAAAGGGTTCAGTTCGACATTTCAACCACCTGAAGAAGGCCGGGGCGTACAACGACCGAAACGTTGTGATAAATATGGCGACAAAAATGAGAACAATAGTCCGAATAATGTAAATAGTATACATAGACGCATGTGCATATACACACACACATAGAAATAAATATAAATATACCAATCTACACAGTAACATAAAGAAAAAAATATATATATATGTTTTGGTGTCAATCTAAGGACAATGTAGAGGATTTGGAAAGAGTTGGCTGATTCTAATGCTGATTACGAAGGTATTTTGAGTCATCATTTGTGATGGTCCCATTCATCTTTCCACGGGGCCTAACACTCAACATGGAGACATACATCAATTACTTGAGGAGGTAGTCCTGCCCTAGTTTAAGAGGGTAGCTGATGGAAGACCCTATGTCTGGCAACAGGACTCAGCACCATACCACACAAGTAGGAGAACTCAGTTATGTCTGTCAGACAATTTCTAAGTGTGTACGGAACCGTCATATAGCCTGACGTGCTTTTACCGATTGAGCCACAGAGGAGCGTTTCGGTTAGCAAAGTCGATTTTACGGTTTTAAAACCACAATTCTCCATTATTTTCTCTCGTACATTCATATCTGCTCGATGCGTATTCAAATGTAAACAAATAACGTCACCCATTATGAAATGGACAAAGTCCGACAATTATTTTAAGACATTTTTTACGTTTATACATTCTTTTTATAGATACAAATTTTTAAGTAAATGCTCTGTTTATATGTTTAGGCTATATGACGGTTCCTTATAGGATACAGGTTCGATTCCTGTCGGAGGACGAATATTTTCTATGAAAATTTCTCGGACATTCAGGCCAGTAAATGTCTTTAATACTGTTTATTATAAACAGAGCATTTGCTTAAATATTTGTATCTATAAAAAGAACGAATAAACATAAAAAAAATGTCTTAAAATAATTGTCGGACTTTGTCCATTTCATAATGTATATATATATATATATATATATATATATATATATATATAAATGTGTGTGTGTGTGTGTGTGTGTGTACGCACGTGCGAGTTTTCGTTTTATTTTGATCTCTGTTAGCCAAATAAGGAATAGTTCCAGTAAAAGTCAGTGTGCAAAATTAAGAATTTGATCTTAACAGATATCCTCCATTTTAATTTTCCATAGATTAGAAGCATTTTGTTTAAAGTTCGTGTTTTCTTAATTTCAGATTAACTCGGAAATTCATGAACTCATTTCGATAAAAATTATTATTTTCCAAAATAGTAGTTCACTAGAAATTCCAATTTTAATTTTCTGATGAGTCTTACACGGTGAGTTCTAAGACAATAAAATATCCATAGAAATTCCCCTGACGCAACGTTAAATATTTGAGCTTAACAAAATATTGCAATAACAATCATAAATATTAATGCTAGTCGTTATTTTAAGAAGTAAGGGGGTACAAATGAAAAGATTTGAAACTGACAACTTGTTTCGTTTCACCGAAACAGACGTTAAACATATCTATCGTCCTTTCTGTCTATTTTTTTTATTTTCACACTGAAACCAAGTAGCGTCACTGATATTTCTTTCCCGTCTTTCCACGCAAACAAAACGGAATTTTTTTTGTTTCTTTTTTTCATTTCTTTTCCTTTTTTTTTTTTTTTTTTTTTTTTTAATCATTTCACCCGAAGCAAGGCAATAAATACCATAGGGTGCAAGGGGTTACTGAGCCTTTGAGAATTTGATAAAATTACTATTAAGGAGAGAGGCTAATAAAAAAAACAAGAATTAAGAAAACAAAAGATAACGACTGACACTGTACTGTAGTTACATTTTTGAAGATCTAAGTTGAGAAGTGTGATAGAAGAAACTATTAGCATAGAACTTGCGGTTATATCTAGCCATTTTAATTGTAAATTGATGAGACTTTGCCAACGATCTAGTACTGCTTTTAAATTCATAAAGTCTAGGTACCATAAAGTCAAGGTACTATAAAGTCTAGGTACTATAAAGTTAAGGTACTATAAAATCAAGTTTCATAGCGGAAACTACATCCGGCAGCAAAGCCTATGATCGGGAGATTGAATGTTTTAAGGGGCGTGGAACCATCTCTTAATTACTGTTGTTCCCAGGTTCACACTAACTCCAGGTGGTAGCACTTGTTAGGGTCCCAGCGATGGGCAAATAGTTCACCCCTACAAAACTGTGATCAAAAAATAATGAAAGTATATAAATATATTTTACAGTAAAATTACCATCAATACATTTTTTTTTAATTTATATTACCAGCAATATATTTTTGTAAAAAAAATTACTAATGCTCCTAAGGAAATTTAATTTCGACACTAAATGACCCATAAGGTGTTGATATTCCGCTAAACAAACATACTATAGCGGAAAGTTCCTCTGAATAATTACTATGAAAGTATTTATAGAAAAGTGACAGGGAAGCTACGTTACGGCGTTGGATAATTAATAGTATATTATTGATGCGGTATTGGCAGGACGTAACGGTCGTGCTAAGGACAGAAGAGAGTTCCACATGCGAGAACTTATAACTATTGTTTACTTATATGGAGAAAGGCGTCAGTTTAGCCAATTTCTTCCTAGAATTATTTTTTAAATCGGCTTAAAGTTGTCATTTTTTGGGAAATTTTCCAATAAACTTTCACTTTCCAGAGTTTTACGTCATAATTATACATAGAAAAAAAAAAGGTGTGATTTTAAACTTACGCTAAGAGGGCACGGATTAATATTCTCCTGTGAAATGCTAGTTATCTTTAATGCCATTAAAGGGGTTACCTTCTTTAACATTTTTGCCTGACGAGCTTGGTATTTCAACCAATCTTACAACGTCTGATGCAACAACTACGGCTTTATCCCAAGAGCAACGTCCAACTCCTTCGTAGCAGCAGATAATTGTTCCAAAAACTCAAACCAATATGACCGTCTACTATAAAGGTACTTTGTAAAGGGTCTTCTCTTCGAAGTAATTATTTCTCTGAGCACTTCTTTAAAATAACTAAAAACCATTCGTCTACTTTTAGACTATTATTTTTGGCTTACTTTTCAGACCGACCGACGTGTTGTCTGCTGTTTTGTTTCCATTTCGAAAATCTCTTGATGTATAAAACATGGACTGTCAGATCTCGTTGTAACGAGATTAGATGATTTTGGCGCCTCTAATGATAATTGCGTTGACGATTGTGAAAATGATTGTATATCTGTTATCACTATTTACTGGGCGGTAATTGATATTCATATACATCTACACTCATGTAAAATTTGGCTCAAGGTCCGTTTATCTAATGTGAGGATTATCCATAACCAACCCCCCCCCACCGCCGCCCGTCATACAGAGCAAGAAAACATCGTTTTTTTTTGTTGTTTTTTTTTTTGCATAAGAATTTTACGTGTGTAGTAACCCGATATTGACTGCAGGCATTTGAACGTGAAAGACGAGAATCTTTAGAACTACACTATTTAGGTGTGCGGGTAGTATAACGATTATCAGCGTGGAAATTGAAATCGACTTCAAATCCAAACCAAGTCTTCATTTTGCACTAATGACCTCGAATAAGTAATGAATACATTTTTCTTCCAACTGAGGGGTCTCGCATTGGATGACAAACAGTCTATGAAAAACGAATGCTAAGAGTTCAAATCCTCATAAATAATAGGATAGACTAAATTCTTCAGCCATAGCCAGGTAAAAAAAAATTGATCTGAATTCCAAAGCAGCCTGAAAACGGATGGGGTACGTCAATTCATCTTACTCTAGACACATCCACTGCTGTCACAGATACAGTACATATATTTCTCCTCTGATATCTATAGGTTATGGGATTCGTAATCAATATTATCAAACACCCAGACGCATAATTTACCTTTTATCCTTCCCTCTCCATTAGAGAGAGAGAGAGATACAGAATACAGCAGCAACTGAGGGAAAATTTTGAGGGGTGAATGGGTCTTAGTAACATCTTTCTATTTTTCAGTTTTGGGGGTCATCACCCCTCCACCACATCATTTCGTAACACTGATATAATTTTTATACAATTGTACATATTGAAATTTTAAGTCATGGGGTGTTTTTTAGTAGGGGCCCTGTGAGTGTGAGATATTTTTTTTGTGTATGTAGGAGCGAATGGTGACGGAAAGATTCTTATGGTGAATGAATAACTTAAAACGAATAAATGGATCGTGAATCTGATTAGTTAAGTATAGGATAATTAGTGTCGACCAGCCTTAACCCATCTCCCCCTTTTTTGGCCTTGCGCCACAATTATTCTTTTCAATCAGTATTAAATCATAGACAAGCAACGTTTGTACAAAGATTTATAATCATTTTTGATAGATTTACATATTTTTATACTCGAAAAGAAAATTTAAATATTACTTGAAGACAGACATTCTGTTGAAATGTGGTTTAACATTGTCAAACTGTGTTTTTTTTTTCTTTGTCTTTTCTTAAATCGCTTTCTTTTAACTGTTGAAAATATTGAAAGTGTTATGGCAGTAATTTTGTTTTTAGTAATAATAATAATAATAATAATAATAGTAACAATAATAGTAATAATAATAGTAATAGTAATAATAATAATAGTAGTAGTAATAGTAATAATAATAATAATAGTAATAATAATAGTAGTAATAATAATAATAGTAATAATAATAATAGTAATAATAATAATAGTAATAATAATAGTAATAATAGTAATAATAATAATAGTAATAATAATAATAGTAGTAGTAATAGTAATAATAATAATAATAATAGTAATAATAATAATAGTAGTAGTAATAATAAAAATAATAATAATAATAATAATAGTAGTAGTAATAGTAATAATAATAGTAATAATAATAATAATAAAAATAAAATAAAATAAAAATAAAATTAAAAACAAAATGATGGCGTTACTTCCTACCAGTGAAAATGAACAATATTACAGGAGAGTTCCATAAGGTTTATACAAATCTGTTTGATTAATTCCTCTTTATAACTAACAAACTAACAGTAGATGAACCTCATATTAAGTGCGTTTCAGTTTCATATCTTCACATTGACTGCATTTCCTTTGTTTTGACACATTCATTATCAGTAGACAAGAAACGTTTGTACAAAAACGTATAATTTTTCTACATTTAAATTTATTCTACATTTATATATTTCTATACGTGCATTAAATTAAACATAACTTGAAGAAGAAAGATATTCTGTTGAAATATTGTTTAACATTGTCAAACTGTGTTTTCTTCTTTTTTGTATCTTTTCTTAAATAACGTTCTTCTCTTAAGTGTTGGAAAATATTGGAAGACTTACGACAATTACTTTGCTTAATAATAATAATAATTCCTCATCTCAAAAACTCCGACATGAATTTTAGTTTTGCTACTTATAACGTAGAGTTTAGAAAACTTCATAATATCTAAAATCGAAAGGCCTCAGTGCAAATTAATCACAATCATTATTCGACAGTAGTCGGGATCATCGAGCCAATATCTTTAGCTGCATAGTATGTGCTACGCCAGGGCTACATACAAATTTGAATTCAGAGTTACCTTCTCCTAGAACAGTTGCCACCCAAGGCTATAGAACCCAGTCTGTTCTATTTACCTATAGCTGGAGGGGAGAAGGGGATTTATATCTTTCCCGTTCACGGAAGTCAATGTAATGAATTCGACTGGAATTCCAATTCCTCAATCCAAGCCGCTATCCACTACTCCACCATGCCTCATATATATATATATATATATATATATATATGTGTGTGTGTGTGTGTGTGTGTGTGTGTGTGTGTGTGTGTGGCCTGACGATTGCATATAGCATGAAACAGACTGTCGCCTCTAAGTGTTGACTTCTATGTTCACTTTTATATTTACACACGCTCTATCTCTGATATTGGGCACTTTATTCCATAAATATAGCACACCTTAAGACTATATTTCTTTATATATATATATATATATATATATATATATATATATATATATATATATATATATTCAAATGTAATGTTAATCGACATCTCCAGATGCCCTGAACTAACTCCTGTCCTTCTTTTCATCTTTTCATCCTTTCCTCCATTACCTCTCTTTAATATTGCTCCCACTATGTAACCTCCGGAGTACTAGTGGCATCCTGCTTTGCTTGGGGTGGAATGCTTTAAAAAATATTTATGCCTGTGTATGTATGCATATATATATATATATATATATATATATATATATATATATATATATATGGTGGACTTTCCGTCGTTTTCAACGTATAACGGTTAAGCAGCTTAGTTCCGACAGCCAGACACAAGCACATATAATTTGATTATAGTGGTGAAGGCTTTGTGCAGAACCAACCACACTTTTTGAAGGGCCGAATACAGAGACTTGCTGCACTACATGCCACAAGGTTCCCAAACGAACCTCCGCAGATTTGGAATTCAGAGTTGTCCTTCTCCTAGACCAGTTGCCATCCAAGGCTATGGAAGCCAGTCTGTCCTGGTATTTACCCAAAGCTGGAGAGAGAAGAGGATTCATACCTTTCCCAAGGGTATTAGCACCTAAGTGAATGTAATGGATTCGACTTGAATTCCAATTACTCAACCCGAGCCTCTATCCATTACTCCACCATGCCCCCCACTCACGAATTATAATGGTTAACGAGCTTCACTGTTCTGTCCAACTATAAGTACCCAAAGTTTCCCTCCTTGTGTATGACTATGCGTTCTATGTTTAAATTATGGCTACTCCCATTACAATTACAATGTCATCTCTTCCTCGCCAACACTTCTCTTCATCTTTTAGGAATTATAAGAAATAATCGCCATTTGACCTTCGAGCGTAAACAAGGATTACCAATCCACTGTCCGTTTATATATATTTCGGCATCTTGGAAACCTGATGGTGAATAAATTTCTAATATTTCGTAAGCATAGCTTCGTCCAGATATTGGGCATCATTTGGCATTTGGAACAGGAAAATATCTTGTGTCAATATGTTAAATTAGTATAACCTGTTTGCCTTGAAACTCAGTATTCAAATCCTTAATATGGACTAGACTTGATTGGTTTGGTTTGTTTTACGATATACCAACCTCAATAGGTTGTTTAATGCCGACAAGATTTTTATTGCTGGTAATATGTTTTTCCAAAAATGTATCGCTGGTATTATTTTTTTTCAAAATGCATTACTGGTAATTTTTTTTTTTTCAAACATGTATTGCTGGGAATTTTTTTTTTTTTTTAAATGTATTGCTGGTAATATTTTTTTCCAAAAATTTATTTCTGGTAATAACTGTTTTTTTTTTTTTGTTTGTTTTTTTTCAAAAGTGTATTGCTGGTAATATTTTTTCTATAATGTACTGCTGGTAATAATTTTTCCAAAAAGTATTGCTGGTATTAAAACCTATTTTTATACTTTCATATTGTTTTGACCCCTTTTAGGGGGTTAACTCTTTGCTCATAGCTGGAACCCTCACAGGTGCTACCACCTCGGGTTGGGATGGATTTGGAAACACCAGCAATTTAGAGGTGGTTCCATGTTCCTCAAAACCTCCTAATCAAAGGCCTTCCTGTTGGATGTAGTTTATCGTCTTACCCAGGACGCGGATGTAGTTTATCGTCTTACACAAAACACGGATATAGTTTATCGTCTTACCCAGGAAGGAGATGTAGGTTATCGCCCTACCTAGAACACGGATATAGTTTATCGCCTTACCCAGGAGACGGATGTAGTTTATCGTCTTACCCAGAAGACCGATGTAATTTATCGTCTTACCCATGACGCAGATGTAGTTTATCGTCTTACCCCCAGGACGCGTATGTAGTTTATCGTCTTACCCAAGACACGGATGTAGTTGTTTATCTTCTTACCCAGGACGCGTATGTAGTTTATCGTCTTACCCAAGACACGGATGTAGGTTATCGCCTTACCTACGACACGAATGTTGGTTAATGTCTTACCCCCGGACGGGTATACAGTTTATCGTCTTACCCAGGACGCGTATGCAGTTTATCGTCTTACCCAAGACGCAGATGTAGGTTATCGTTTTACCCCAGGACGCGTATGTAGTTTATCGTCTTACCCAAGACACGGATGTAGGCTATCGCCTTACCTACGGCACGAATGTAGGTTACCGTCTTACCCCCGGACGGGTATACAGTTTATCGTCTTACCCAGGATGCGTATGCAGTTTATCGTCTTACCCAGGATGCGTATGCAGTTTATCGTCTTACCCAGGACGCAGATGTAGGTTATCGTTTTACCCCAGGACGCGGATGTAGTTTATCTTCTTACCCAGGACGCGTATGTAGTTTATCGTCTTACTCAGGGCGCGGATATAGTTTATCGTTTTACCCAGGACGCGACTAGACTTGAACACCGACTACTATACCCATTGGAAAGCATGCAACTATCTCAGCTAACAAGCAGGCTATGAAGAATTGTGTAGAAGGGGAAAATGCAGTTGTACCGTTGGTTAATATATCTCTTGTTTTGGTGACCAGGTTTATGTTACTATAACGTCTGTTTCGTCTTTCGGGTTCCAAGTGCCATTCTCGGTAGGTGGTTACTGATCGAGATTCTTGTATGGACGTAAGAGGAGGAAGGAGTAAATGTTGATTATGAGGTTATGTAGGATAGATATCGTTTGACTCCAAGCATCAACAGGTTATAGTTGCAGTGATCGGGAAAGCATCCTCTCGGGAGTCTGTTTCACAAAGCATCGGCTCTGTGTACGACATTAAATGACATAGCGGGTCATAGTTTTGGAGAACTGAACTGGTGGAACTAATGAATGTAGCTTGTCAGAATGTTTTGTTTGAAAAATGCAATAGAGTAATGAGAGGCTTGCGACGTTTCGTTGGTGAGAAAGTGGTTCTAGAATGAAAAAAATCTCATCACCCACAAGTCCGCGTAGACGATTTTGAAATCTGTACAAATAAAATAAAGTTCTTGTCTTTTTATTTAGACAAAATTAGTTCCCGAGAATAATCCAGGGATATCATCTTTAAACCAGCAACTAATGGAACTAAGAAATGCAGCTCGTCTGGATATTTTCCATGGAAATAAAAGTAGCGGGAAAGGGCTTGTACTGTGGAAAAGAAATTCATCACCCACAAGGCCGTGTGAATGCTTTTGAACTCTGTCAAGCCTGAACACGGTAGAGCATTAGACTGAAAACTCAAAGATTGTTTGCATCAATCCTGAGTTTTCATGTTATCCCATGTCAATAATATTTTGGAAGTTGAATTTGATATATTCTTTTCTCGAAAGCCGTTCACAGTTGTCACCTCGGATTCATGTTGTTCATGAAAATTGCCGGACCGTACCGGATCGTATTAACTAATAACCCACCCCACACACACACACACACCGCAAAAAAAAATGAAAAACGGGCGATCCGACAGACAGCAAGAAAGAACCAAAAAATTCGACTTGAATTGCAAAGTTGACTGACGGCCAAAAACAACCATAATCATTAATAAAACAAAATTCTTGTAAAATCCTTTGAAAAGATTCCCATAATACCATGCTGAAATAAACTAAGAACCTCTACTACTAAAATACAGTCGGCAATAAAACTATATCCGGCTACAGAAGATGATCTAGTTTTAAATAATAATTCATTATTTTATTGCCTGAGGCGTCAGTCTTTCGTCAAAATGCTACAAATAGAGGCTTTAAAAATTGATAAATAGCTATTGTCGAAGATGGTGATAATATAGCAAAAGGTGTTTTAGTACATGCTGTCTTTCCAAGACCTGAACACATCATTAAATATAACTGGACAATAAGATATGATTTACTTGAACTCGGCTAAGTCTGTGAATCTCCTTGCAAAAAGGAAAGAGAAGCTGACAATTTCCTTATAGATGAGTTATCCATTACTAAGTTTAGTTAGCTATACCATGACGAAGCTGCTAATTATCATGCAAAAATGGGTGTTTCAAGGTCTTAATTAAACTAGTCTTACACAACGTGTGAAGCCCCTAGTGAGATACGAACTTCCTACGCTAACAAATCCTCACAGGAGTGTTTAACAAACCGCTTTAGAGCAGAGTCCCCTAAAATAATTAGTAAATATTGTCTGAAACAATGACTGTTCTTCAACAGCAAGTAAGAATTAAAGGTTTGGTTGATTGATTTTGTTTAGCGGCGCATTAACGCATCTATTTAATGCCGAAATCTAATTATTTTGAAATTTCCAGAACACATAATGAGGAAAGACTGCTTGGAAAAGTGTGACAGTGGAAAACAACGTATAACCTACTTATTGAGTTTCAGTAAATCAATGGCTGAACAGAGTTAAGAAAAAGACAAAATTTATTAAGAGCTAGAAAAGACTTTTTTTGAAAGAAAATTGTGGAGAGTTATGATCGCCTACGTCCTGATGATACCTCATCTGATGGCATCTTCTGATGCAAAAATACAAACTTATCTCTTGAAGTTTCTATTTGATACTTGGGGACAATTCATACTACATCAAGCAAAGGTAAATCACAAAAGTAATGATTATTATTCCAAATAATAATAATTAGAATTAATTTTAAAAAAATAATGAAAATAATTATTTAAGATGAATGTTAGTAATATTTAACAGGACGAGGGTCGTTCAGAAAGTTGTAAGCCTCACTCTGAAAGAAGAACCATAATTGAATTTCAACATCATCAAATCGGTTATGTTTTTCCGGAAGCCCTGATGAACTCTATGATCGTGGGGATTTCAAAATCCCTAAGGGACATAACAGCCCAAACCACATTATTTATCGAAAAGAAGGTCGTACATAGTGAGATGTTTAACTAATTCGTATTTGAATAAAGCCTCTAGTAAAAAAAAAAATAAAATAAAAAGTAGAATAATAATAGAAGAATCAATCGAGGGATCAGAATGTTCACGAGAGTTCTTAAAAACAGGAACCACAGATGTTTTAACAAATAAGAAAGCGAGAAAACAGCAAGACATTTGTTGTCGGGTGTAGTGAGAACAGGAGTCAATTCAGGAGCACATTTCTCTGAGACCGTTGCAAATATACCTATCAATTTATAACGTCGGAAGAAATAATCATTGTTATTTATTTGTTTTTTTGTTTGTTTCTTTTTGTTGTTTTTGTTTTGTTTTTTTCGTCAAAATATAAAAAGAAACTGTTTTCGTCAGTTCGAAATTTCAACGTCGCCAAATGAACTAGTCGCCATGTTTTTCGGGAAGCCTTGACGAACTCTCCGAACGTGGAGATTTCCAAAATCCCTAAGGGACATAAATCCCATTTAATTATGTTTTTATTTTATTATATGGTTTACCCTAACAATTCTTAAGCCATTTCTTAATCCAGTTAACAACAGATTGGATGTCATTTTCGAGATAAACTGCCATTTTTACTTTATCGGATTGACTATTAAGACAGTAGTAAATTCTTGTGCCTTCAGCATAAATACAGAGTTTGGAACTGATGATAACGAGAAGATCGTTGAAGATAAAATACAAAGTGAGTCTAAGGATATAGATTGCTGGGAGATACCAGCAAAACGTGAAAGGATCTTGAAGAGTGGCTGTTCCACATCGACCTTCATGATACGATTTGTAAAGAAACCATAAGACATCATTGACAATTGGTCTAATGAAGTGAAAAGCATATTGTTTGTCCCACCTTGCAGACTGCTTGCTCATCCCCAAGATGTCCGTTAAAATAGTATGGGCTGAACTAGAATTAATGCCTATACACTTAAGTATCTGATGGACAATAAGACGTCTGTAATCCCAAAATGAATGACATCAACTTGTTCATCAGTGGCTGAGGTTTTTGGACGACCTGACCGTGGGTCATCTTCTTCGATGTCCCTGTCCTGCTTGAATTACGCAGCCAAATCTTCACATCAAGTGCTATCACAATGCGCCTTCGAATTTCAGTGTCGCACTTACGTCCTCTGTTAAAGCAAGTCCAATGTATTTAAATCACTGTACTTAAAATCCGAGAAAAAAGTAAGGTCGTTCAAAAAGTTCTAAGCCTCACTCAGAAGGAAGAGTAATAGCTGATCATTTTTGTTGTGGCAACAAACTACCACTTTTTATAAAACTAGAAAGACTAAATCCGATTCCTGTCTTAATTTCTGTGCAGGTGAGGCCCATAAAAAGTTAGAAGTTTGCCTCAAATCTAAAAATGGACATAACAGAGGCCCGAGCAGTTATAAAGTATCTGCAATAGAAAGTTATGATACCCAAAGAAATCCATGAGGACATGGTACAGGCACTTGATAAGGGCTATCTTTCCTATGCAACTGTGAAGAAGTGGGTTGTTTGTTTGTTTGTTTGGGTTTTATGGCATATCAACCACTGTGGGTTATTTAATGCCAAATCCAGTTTATATGAATTTTAAATGCCTATTTTGTATAGAATAAAAAACTTAGAGCTGGCAACATTATTGTTTCAAAAACTTAGAGCTGGCAACATTATTGTTTCAAAAACTTAGAGCTGGCAACATTATTTTTCTGAAAACATTATCTGAGACCTTGCTGTTGGATGCAGTTTATCGCCATACACAGGACGCGGATGCAGTTTACCTTCATACCCAGGACGCGGGTGCAGTTTACCATCATACCCAGGACGTGAGCAAAACCTGGAAAACTAGGAGTTTACTATTTACCCATAGCTGGGACCCTAACAGGTGCTACCACCCCGTGTCAAGGTGGACCTGGGAACACCAGCAATTAAGAGGTGGTTCCACGCTCCTCAAAACCTCCAGATCAGAGGCCTTGCTGTTGGATGCAATTTAACGTCATACCCAGGACGCCTCATTGGGGGGGGTCTTACTCCTCTACAGAGGTGCAGTCGGCGTATTCTAAAGCCCGAGCCGACAGGGCTTAAGTGGGTTGTGGAATTCAGGAAGGGCAGGGACATCACAGAAGATGACCCTCTGTCAGGTCCAAAAACTTCAGCCACTGGTGGACAAGTTCATTCACCCTAAAGTTTTAAGGTTGATGTTTCAGTTTCGTATCAATGTGCGGTATTGAGGGAAACTAACTCTGGCACAGCTTATTCTATTTTCTTGTGTCTTCAGCATAAATACAGAGTTTGAAACTGATGATAACGAGAAGATCGTTGAAGATAAAATACAAAGTGAGTCTAAGGATATAGATTCCTGGGAGATACCCGTAAAACGTGAAAGGATCTTAAAGAGTGACTGTTCCACATCGAGCTTCATGTTACGATTTGTAAAGAAACTATAAGACATCATCGACAGTTGGTCTCGTGAAGGGAAAAGCATATTGTTTGTCAGGTAAATTGTCGTACGAGGGCCGTTAAAAAAGTTCTAAGCCTCACTTAGAAAGAAAATCCATAGATGATTGTTTTTGTTGTGGCAACACACTACCAGACTGTCCGAGCAGTTATAAAGTATCTGCAAAAGAAATGTATGAAACCAAAGTAAATCCATGATGTCATGGTACAGACACTTGATGAGGGCTCTCTTTCCTATGCAACTGTGAAGAAGTGGGCTGCGGAATCTAAGCAGGGCAGGGAAATCACAGAAGATGACCCTCGGTCAGGTCCAAAAACTTCAGCCACTGGTGAACAAGTTGATGTCATTCACCGTATAGTTTTCAGGTTGATAGCACAGCCTATTCTATTTTCAATTTCTTTTTTTTCTATAGTTTTAATGACACCGGAATCAAAAAGGGATAAATAGAAGGACAATAATCACTGGAGAGGTTCCGTCAAGTTTTGTACGAGGGTCGTTCAAAAATTTCGAACCCTCACCCAAAAAAGAAGGGCCATGACTGAGGCAACAAACTACCACTTCGTATAAAACTAGAAAAACTAATTCAGATTCTTGCCTTATTTTCTGTATAGGTGAGGCCTATACAAAGGTGAGAGGTGTGCGACAAATTTAAAAATGGACAAAACAGAGGCCCGAGTAGACATAAAGTATCTGCAAAAGAAACGTATGAAACCCAAGTAAAACCATGACGACATGGTCAGGGACTTGATGAGGATTCTCTTTGCTATGCAACTGTAAAGAAGTGGGCTGCGTAATTCAAGCAGGACAGGGACATCGCAGATGACCCACGGTCAGGTCGTCCAAAAACCTCAGCCACTGATGAACAAGTTGATGTCATTCATTTTGGGATTACAGACGTCTTACTGTCCATCAGATACTTAAGTGTATAGGCATTAATTCTAGTTCAGCCCATACTATTTTAACGGACATCTTGGGGATGAGCAAGCAGTCTGCAAGGTGGGACAAACAATATGCTTTTCACTTCATTAGACCAACTGTCAATGATGTCTTATGGTTTCTTTACAAATCGTATCATGAAGGTCGATGTGGAACAGCCACTCTTCAAGATCCTTTCACGTTTTGCTGGTATCAAGAATGCTGACACTAGAGCAGAAGCTGAAAAGGGTTGACATTTTAAGAACACTTCTGACTCGCTTCCAGGCTGACCCTCTGAATTTCCACCGGAGATTAGTAACTCAAGATGAAAACTGGCTTCACCACTTCGAACCTGAATTAAACTCTGGTTCTTCATCCCCGAAGAAACTCAAGCAGGCCGCGTTTATTAGCAATGTGATGGCTTCTGCTTTTGAGGATTCTGGAGGCGTAATTATTAGAGACTAACTTGAAAAGGGAAACATTATTAATGAACAGTACTATGAATCAGAATTAAGACAACTGATGAAAGCAATCAAGTCGAAACGCCGAGAGAAGTTGAGGATATTTGAGTTTTTGCTCTGGGATAATGCACCTGTTTACATTGATCAGGTTGCAGTAACTGAAGCAGCCAACTTTGACATTGAATTGCTACGTCCTTCCACCTTACTCACCAGAATTATTTCTATCTGACCTTGTTTTCTAAGCACAAATCCCAACTGCATGGTCGCCATTTTGGAAACCATGCTGTGGAGGAGTTTTGGTGGGTTGACCAGGACGCCACCTTCTTCCGTGATGGAATTGCAAATTTTAAGCATCATTGGACCAAAAGCTTTGATTTCCAGGGGGATTATGTTGAAAAATATTGTTTCTCCAAATCTTTTCTGCTGAGGCTTAGAACTTTTTGAACGACTTCCGTATAGATAATATTTCGCAGTGTCAAAATAACTCTTGGAAACAGATTCGTTTTATTTCCAGTGGTCAGAATTTGAATGAACTCTCTTGCGATAATTCTAAAATATTTTCTTTCCTACATGTAGCGATTTGACTCATTTGATTGGTTTATTTTATTGACGACAGATTTACTTTGTCTTTACGAAGAATGCCATGATTCCTGTTGTCAAAATCAAACCATTTTCGTTTAAATCTTTACTCTTTCTTATTTATTATCAATTATCTCTTTATCTTATTCCAAGTGCTCGCAAAAGATGAAACCTGCCATGTCTTTCCTAAGATGGAATTTTAGATGTTGATATATGTTTTGCGTTGAAAATCTTACATTCTTTCAACAAGGAATAAAAGAATTAGTTTCATTGCAAATTTCTTTTACTTAATAATAATAGTGACGAACAAAATTAAACGTAAAAAAAGGCAGTGGAAAATTAAATAAAACACAGTGAAGAAATGGATTCACGCAACACGTGTTTCGCAAATATATGTTCCCGAGCAATAATACTATTTCCTGAATCACTTCCGGATACATTTCTCGCTGTCTTTAAGGACCCATGACCGAGTAGATAAAAGTCTTGGTTGAATCCGGTAGCATGACCCAAAGATTTGTGAGTTCAATACCTGACCACAGCAGAGGTTAACAAAAACTTGGAGATTGAGTTAAAGGGAGATAACTGATACTGAGACATATGGAAGAGATATGGCATGTGGAACTAGAATAATCTACCCCGGTGGGCAAAATAAATGGTTTAGTTCAAAATTCCAATAACCTGAAGAAGGCCAGGGACGTCTGAAATGCCGTGAAGATGGCAACAAAAATGAGAACTACAGTGCGGACAATGTATTAGGTTGGTGAAAATATAATGACGTAATAATGTCGTTTTTTGACGTTAAAAAAATACGTCCAAAAACGTCATTTTTTTTTTTTGCACTAACCTAATAAATAGTATAAATCCCACTGAAGCCTGCAATTTCGGTGAGGGTGAAATATTAAACAGTGAAAGTGAAAGAGAGATAGCTATCAACAATGGAATCCTGCTGAATAGTCACAAAAAAGGGAGTCTAGAATGAGGATCTGTGAAACGCTGCCGCCCCTCGTATGTAGGTAGAAAAACATTTACAATTCGTATAACGGTACTGTGGATTTAAATAAATAGCACTAGGGAAAATCTTGTGTAAAATCTATAAAAAAAATGAAAAAGGGAAAATTGAAAAAAAGATAAAAGAAGGTGAAAGGAAAAAGAAATAAAAAAATTACTGTCATTTACTGGCGAGCAAAGACTTCGATTTTTCCAGGATCATTTTTGTTCGATTAAATTATTTACCGACTTTTGCTTTCCCTAAATGGAAACTTAAAAATAGATAATAAGCACAGATACAAACTGGCCAACCAGAACAAAATGCGCCTTTTATGGCATTTCTTTTGTTTTTATCTGTTTTTCGGTATTCATATGTTGGCAATATCATTAATTGTTCTGTATTCAAGCAGAGAAAATATCAGTTATCTTGTCCAATACACGAAATTCGATTATAGCATCTATATGCACTAATGTGAAATCCTTTGACTATCCGGATGAAATTATTTATCATTATGCCATTTCCACGCAAAAAGAATATTCTTGAAACGAAGCAGGAAGAACTGCAGACATCAGGAAATGCTCCCGTTTCTTTGGAATAACAACAAAAACAAAACGCCTTTTTATATCAGTTTTTAAGCGATAGTAAAGGCGTAGTGGTGAAAGAGCAATCAACTCAACAAATGGGACCAACAAATCAACTTCAATTCCTTGATAGTTAAGAAAGGCTTGAATCTAACCCTCCCTGTACTCCCTTTTTGTAAGTGACATACATTTATGGTAGAATTAAGAATAAGGAAAAATAAAGTTCAATCTTTCATATTGATTAAACTTGTCCCAACTGTGCTGTTTCCATTGTCTGCCTGGATAGGCGGATTGTAACATACGAAAAGATATTTTTTTTATAGAGTTTTTTTCAACTTCGATCCTACAATCAGAAATGAACTTACTGCTCCTTGATCCGTTAATGATTCTGTCAAAATTTACTTTCTATAAAACTATAGTCTTGCATGTACTTACTGCTCCTTGATCCGTTAATGATTTTGTTAAAATTTACTTTCTATAAAACTATATTATATATAGTCTTGTATGTATTTGCTGCTCCTTGATCCGTTAATGATTCTGTCAGAATTTACTTTCTATATACTATATTATACATAGTCGTGTATAAACTTACTACTGATTGACCCTTGGTCCTGTTAGGCAGCGTTCATAGACACACATGAATTATACTCACGAACTCCGCTTGACAAGATAGATACACGTGATGTCTGCTTAACTCGATAGAATGCGTCAACCAAATCTAGTGTATTGGTTATACAAACGTAAACAGACGCCAAGCAGCCATAGTGCTCCATTCATTTTACTGAAGAGCTTCGCATTTACACAGGTGGCCGTTGTTTTTAAAATTAGCTTGTCATTCAAGGGTGCTCAATTGAAAATACATTTTCAAGAGCTACATATATATATATATATATATATATATATATATAGAGAGAGAGAGAGAGAGAGAGAGAGAGAGAGACACACACATTTTGGGGAAATGGATTAAATCCGACATATTTGTAATTTATTTGTGTAAACTTTGTTTTTAAAAAGATACTCATTGCTCTGTTTTTATTTCTTTATTAAACAGTATATTTCTTTATTTACATCTACCAGCCTGAATATAGCGGATTTAAAACATTTCCAAAAAAAGTGTCTTTCTTTACATTAGGATACGAAAACAGGGCAGATATGTATATATCGAGAATCGGAAAATATCTGTTTAAAAGTACTATTCGGGCTTCGCGTGATGAGGAGGTCCTATGTGACCGATTGGTTTAAGGCGCGTCAGATATAATGACCGTACCCCCTACCGGATGCAGGTTCGAATCCTGCCGGAGGACGCATATATTTTTAACAAGATTCCCCGAATATTCAGGCCTGTAGCTGTAAATAAAGAAATATGCTGTTTAATAAATAAATAAAAAACAGAGCATCTGCTCAAATATGATTATGCATTTAAAAATAAGGCTTATACAAATAAATTAGAAACATGGCGGATTTAATCCATTTCCTAATATATATATATATATATATATATATATATATATATATATATAAAGAGAGAGAGAGAGATAATATTAGTGGTCAATATATATATATATATAGAGAGAGAGATAATATTAGTGGTCAATACATATATATATATAGAGAGAGATAATATTAGTAAATACATATATATATATATATATATATATATATATATAGAGAGAGAGAGAGAGATAATATTAGTGGTCAATACATATATATATATAGAGAGAGAGAGATAATATTAGTAGTCAATACATATATATATATATATAGAGAGAGAGAGAGATAATAGTAGTAGTCAATACATATATATATATAGAGAGAGAGAGAGAGTGAGAGAGAGATAATATTAGTGGTCAATACATACATATGTATATATATATATATGTTTTGCGCGAAATCAATTTGAAGACACGATTAAGAGGCATGACGTGAATGAAAGGGGGACAACTATTATCGAGTTATACTTATTATAAAACCCAGGTTGTTTGTGTGTGTGTGTGTGTGTGTGTGTGTTCGTTTATATATGGGATCGGATTTCCTTTCAACCGATTTCAACAAAACTTCACTTTTTTTTTTGACAGGTAGTGTTTCTTATTGTCTTGCACACTTTTTTCTTTATTTTTACATTCAGAATGCTTCAAAATTTCCATTTACAAGACAATTGTTTATAATAAAATTCTATTCAATCGGTAGACTCATAACGATTGAAAACAATGTTTTTGTTTGAGTTTGGGTTTGGCCAATTGGTAAAAAAAAAAATAATAATAATTAAGACATGCGTGTCCGTCAACCTTAAACAATAATCTTTGTCAATTTTATTTTTCAGTCTTTATGATGGTCGATACTTGATCTATCTCTTACTGTTACATCCCCGGGCAACGTCGGGCTCTACTGCTAGTATAATTTAAAAGGCTCAAACACTAATATTCCATGGTTATAATTTATTACACTGGAAACGTAATCACGATCCAGATCATCAGACCTACAAATTCAAAATGAATTTGTAGGTCTGATGATTTGGATCGTGATTACGATTCCAATGTAATAAATTATAACCATGGAATATTAGTGTTTGAGCCTTTATACATATATATATATATATATATATATATATATATATATATATATATATATATATATATATATGTCCATAAATATAACCTATGACAAAGAACAAGGCATATTCTTTCTTATTTATGATGCTACAAGAATGCAATATCGTTTTACGAGTGTCCCCGGCAGGAGTTGTCAGTCCCGCGAGTGAATTCAGGTTTTGATGAGTAAAAAAGAAGAAAAGAAAAACACTATGACGGGACCCGAGCCTCGTTTTCTTATTGGTTATCTAACGCTTGTTTCATGTCCGCTAAATCCTTCTACCATCTGCTGACGACGACACAATGCAGGCCACGGCCTGCGAAGACCCAATTAGTTATCGTCACGTCTCGCTTCAAGCCAAGTAGTTGCGCGTGGGAACAGCGCGCAAATGCCTTCAAAACGCCAATAAACTTCATGAAACCTTGCTTAGTATGGTACAAGGTCCAAATTACAACCCAGCCACTGATAATTAAAATCGATCAACTCTGTCTGACTGAAGGGCGATGAAAAGTGGCTACTTTATAGCAGCGTGAAAGGCAAAAAATTGAAGCGCAAATGAAATTTGTAAATTCCAACTAAATTTATTTTTATTATCCTACACCCAATTTAAGCCTCAAGAACCACTCAAGGTAGAATGTTACGAAATGGGATGTTGTAACGACGTACAGGGAGGAATCAAGACGCGCTTACTACGAGGATATGCTGGACAGATAACCGTTGATACGACACTTATAGAAGTTAAGATTGAGATCTTCAGGGAAGTATCGTCTCAGGAGTCCGTTCAACTATTCTTGGGAAGAAGCTGTTTCAATAGAACTTCCTCCTTACCAATGCAATATGAATTAATCGTTCCATGTTGAGTCCTAGCTGTGAAGGCCTGAACTGGTAGTACTACTGCATTTAGTTGGCTCGAATATCTGCCATGAAAATAACGATAGAGTATCGAGAGGCTAGCAACGTTTCTTCACCGGGGAAGGTGTTGTACGGTTGAAAACAATCCAACACCCACAAGGCCGTGCAAATGCTTTTTCAATTCTGCCGAGGTTGGAATGTGAGGATTGGGCAGCTCCAACCTTGATATAATAAAAAGAAGTATCTGCAATGTTATCGGCCCTGACCTGGCATCTCAGCTTCAGTCGCTTTCCTACCACCGTAATTTGCTTCTATGTACTTTTTCTATAAATACTTTAATAGTAATTGTTCTGATGAGCTTTCCTATTTTTTTAAATTATTATTTTTATCACATTGTACATATGGGAACTAGTTAGGACTTCATAGAGACTTGAGGTATTATGGTGACTGTAATAAGAATTGTAAGTAAGAATGTGTTGTTTTGGTGTAAGGAATACTGTGGTATGTTTGACTCAGTAATCGTGTCTAGGTAAGTTACGGATAACAGATATAAGACTGATTGAAGACCAGCCTTCCGCTATTGCCCTCTTTTAGCGATGTGCCACATTTTTGTATTTTTTCAAAATAAATATCGCTTTCCTTTTTGGTACATCGACGTTACGAATTTAAGCGAGCTACTAGATTGGCAGTTAGGTCTCATTATCTTAAACTGCCAACCGTAAGTTCTTTGCAACGGTTTCGTCTCTTTCACTTCTCGCTTGTAGAACTTCCTTCCGGACGCTTACTTTCCAGTCAACTTCGATCTTTAAATATTCAAATGCAATTCGTCTGTCATGTATCGAAAGATACATGATCGCTTAAGCGTGCCCCACGCGTGGCACATAACTAACTGAAGGAGGCACGGCGGAGAAATGGATAGCGGCACGGATTGAGGAATAGGAGAGTCGAGTTCGAATTCCAGATGAATCCATTACATTCACGTACGTGGCAATACCTTTGGGAAAGTTATGAATCCTCTTCTTCTCCCCCCAGCTATGGGTAAATAGCAGAACAGGCCAGGTTCTATAACCTTAAATGGCAACTGGTCTACTGCAAAAAAAATGGCAAGCTACTGTGAGAAAAAAACAATCTGCCTCGTCAGTCATGTATCGAAAGATGCGTGTATCACGCATTGCACATAAGTGACTGATCATTCGTTTTGTCTTCTTAATTCCTGTTCTTTTATTGTCCTCTCTCTCCTTAGTAATGTTTTCTTTTTCTTATATTATTTCACTTTCAATAAACTTAATCTTTCTTTAGTTTCTTGCCTCAGTGCGTGGACCAAAGATTAGTGGAGAAAATTTTACCGTCTTTTTTACGGTGAGGAAAACATTAATTTCGAAATTGTTGCAAAAATCAAATAATTGTTGAATCTTAATGAACCTTTCAGGACATATTCGCAAATGAATGAAATTATTTGAGAAGGTTTTCTTTCTTTTTTTTAAGAAAATCTTGGTAAACATATTTTATCTGCTCTGAATCGTAAAAACGTGCAATAAAACAAAAAATATTCATTTATTAGAAAAACTTTTAATTGATATTAATATATTATAGACGCTATTGCCGTAAGAAAAAAAATTCCATGAATAATGAATTTTTACAAGAATTATTTTCATAATTTTAAAAATCTTTATCAGAATAATTTACGTTTTAATTTTTTTACATTTCTGCATTACTTTGTGCCCATTAGGTGATATTTTTATTAAATAAAAGCTATATTTACTAATCATAAATGGAAAAGATTACTACAATTCATCGATGTCTAATATTTAAAAAATAACGTTGAAATTATGTATAAACGTGCCGATTTTTGTTAATACGGGCGTCTGTACACGACATTATCAGAAAATAAGAGCGATAACTACAGTAAATGTAAAAAATTCAAATATAAATGTATGGATATATATATATATATATATATATATATATATATATATATATATATATATATATAGTCATCCACAATATATATATATATATATATATATATATATATATATATATATAGTCATTTGTTATTAAAGACTATGGAACTCTTCCGCTTGATTATGCTTTTCTTAGTTTTTTCTTGCTTCCTCGCAAGTTTCTTAATGTTTGCTTCCAGATTGATAGTTTTCTACCGAGCGCTTTCGGTTGTTCTCAACTGTCATCATGGTGTTTGTTTTTATTTGGAGATATGTTATTGGTTATTTTAGTTTTATAGATAATATTAGACGATATTATTGGGTTAATTCAGTATTGGTAAGGAAGGGATTGATGTTTTTTTATTAGTTATTAAATATGTTTAATATGTTTCTCCCAGTATTAAATACTATTTTATTTATGTTGAGTTTTTGGTGTTTGATGAGGATCCCTTCCAAAATTTGTAATCGTTTTTGCAGTTGTTTTTATAAAGGATTTTGGTGTTATTCATTAAGATTTTTCTTATTTCAGATGATTTGAATGGGTTACTGGTGGTGCTGTGTATTAGATAATTTTTTATGGCGCTGGTGTCGTTGAGGTTATATGTGGGCCTACGTGAGTTGTGGTTTAGTGTCCGATATATGTGCTAAGGTTATTATATGAGAAGCATTCTTGAAACGGGCCAGTAAACATGTACACTACATTAGGTTTTTTTTTTGGAACTGTTTGGGGGGGGGGGTAGTATTATTTTGGACAATTATCTTACAGGTTTTAAAATTAAATTATTAATTTAATTTGTTTACGTTGTCGGATGGGTTTAGTGATTTGTGGATAGTGTTTGTTTTAGCGAGTTCATTGAGTTTACAGTTGCAGTGCATTTGATTTTTATAGAAGTGTTTAATAGTGTTATTGTTGTTAGTCGTTTTTTCTTTGTTGTTATTATGCATATTTAATAGGTTGCGTTTTATATGTTGGTCGATTAGTTTATTAGCGAAATTGTTGTTCATAAGTGTTTGTTTTATATTGGGGAGTTCTTTGTAAAATATTGTTCTAGATGAAGAGATGTGAAAAGCTCTATTGAGTAAGTTTTTGATTAGGGCTATTTTATATTTATCAGGACAGTTCACAATTGAAGGTAAGTAAGGAGGGGGTTTTACTTGCTGGATTTTTAAATATTGATGTGTTAAATGTCTCTTTGTTGTGAAGTCAATAAGTACACCAAGAAATGGTTTGTTGTTATTGCTATTTAGTTCAACGGTAAATTTTAAGATAGAGTTTTCCCCAATGATTTGTTTAAGTTTATTCATTGAATCATGTTTTTATGTTATATATATATATATATATATATATATATATATATATATATATAATTGAATATATATATATATATATACAAAAGTGAACGTTGAAGTCAACATGCAGAGGCAACAGGCAGTTTCATGCTAGACGCAATCGTCAGGCCGCGAGTGTTGTTTTTTTTTCAATGAATAATAAGCAATCAATCAAAAATTGGACGAATAAATAAATTTAATTATCTTCCCAGACTAAAACAAACTATTAAATAAGCGACTTAAGCAAATATCATTTTTTTACTACGTTAATAAAACATCGAAAACCGAAAAGAATAAATAAATATATAAAGTAAAAAATGAAAATAAATAAAGACAAATAAAATAAATTAACCCAAATAAGTAAATAAACAAGCCAATACCCCCAAAATAACCGCCAGAATGGACTACCCACAATCCACCACTGACTAATATATATAAATAATTCAGAAAAAATCCAACACTCGCGCCTCGACGATTGTGTCTAGCATGAAACAGCCTGTCGCCTCTGAGTGCTGACGTCAAGGTTCACTTTTATATTTATATACGCTCTGTCTCTGATATTGAGCTCTTTATTCCATAAATATAGCACACTTTAAAACTATATTTTTCATATATATATATATATATATATATATATATATATATATGTATATATATATAATTGAATCTTCCCTCGTTTTCGTCGAATTGAGTTTTTAGAACGAAACAATCCGTATAACCCGCTACTCGCACATATACTTTCGTTTAGGACTTCATCGGTCCAGATTTGTTTACGTTGATGCGACTGCACATGCGCACGATAGAGACGCTGCGAATTTTAAATTTAGAAAAAACATTTCTTTTTATATCTGTTTTCAGAACATAATCTAGCCCTTTCCATTTAGGTTATTTTTCTTTTTTGTTTTTGTTTCCATCATCTTTGTTACTAAATTATCCCACACTGATAACAGATCTGCCATGTATAGTGAAACGTTTTAAGAACCTGGATGCAAATTTACTGTAGGTGAACTAGCGATTAAAGCACTTTCTAAACATTTTCCTATTAGTGAATTGTTTTCTCTTTTAATTATAGTAATTTTATATGTCAAAATTTTTATCAGTCTCGTTGCGGTGAGCAACAATGCGATTAACGTGTTGGTCTATAAAATGTGTCTTTTGTGTTCATATAATCTTTTATTTAAACTTCTTGAGGTTTCTCCAATATATTACTTCTGGCAATCCATACATATGATAGAGTAAATTACTTGTTCAAGTTTTGTCTTTGTGTTTTCTTTTGCATTGATCAAAACTTTTATTGTTTTAGATATAGCTATAATAATGTTGTGCAATATATATATATATATATATATATATATATATATATGTATATGAAAAAATTACATAACTTTTAGATATCAATTTTATCCCGACTTCGAAGTTTCTTGGTAAAATTTCTAGTCTTCAGGGGTTCAAATATTTCCAATTTTTTTCAATTTGTTCCTCCCGCGTCTTTCTCAATCTGCTTTTTTACTCCGTTTGGTACACGTGAGTATTCAGGAATTTAATGTTCTTCTGCACGCACACGTTCATGAAATTTTGTTTTTGTTTACGTCTTTCAATTTTTTCAGCTGTAGAATTTTCTTCTCGTTGTAAATTTTCTCTTCGAAATTTTTATATGGCTCATATACATGTTGCTATATTATATTATTTATTAAATTGGGATATCTGTTAATTCGTATTATTAATTAAATTATAATATTTTATTTTTATTTGTATTATTAATTAATATATTTAATTAATATTTTAATTGATTTATTATGTTATTTTTTTAGGTTAGATTTTATGTCTATTTTACAACAATAAAATATGGATAAAAAAAACACAATACAGTGTAAACCGGATATAAGAGACCCGGATATAAGAGAAACACGGATATAAGAGCGATTTTATCTGGTCCCAAATTAGAGCTATACTTACCGAAACAAAATAGACCAAACCCGGATATAAGAGACTTCTTCTCCGGTACCGACAACTCTCTTATATCCGGGTTACACTGTAGTAACAATAAGAATGAGAACTTTGGCGTAACGGTTATGATGGCCCCAAAATATGCGAAATCACAGGCATATATAGCTTATATTATTTATGAAATATGAAGACATTAACAAAAATTTCATGAACGTGCGCGTGTAAAAGAACATTATATTCATGTATACGCACGTGTACTAAACGGAGTAAAATCGGGGACTGAAAAAGACCCGGAAAAAATTGAAAAAACTGAAAAAAATTGGAAATATCGTTTACAATCAGAACTCCCTGAAGACTGGAAATTTTACCAGGAAACTTCGAAGTTGGGATAAAACTGATATTTCAATGTAATCTTTTCATATAATATTATAACGCTCTATTTTCAGTATTATCTTAATATTTTAATATTGAGAAATCTAAATAAAAGTAACTGCTTTTTCTTAAATCCTTAATCTCCCTTTTGCATGAACTAAACGGTAATAACTATGGATAAAAAGTAGAAAGCACAAAGCGCTTAATCACCTATTTTATATGGATGATATCAAACGCAGGGTACCCTCAATATTGTAAAATGTTTCAGTGATAACATTGGTATGGATTTCGGATTAAATAAATGTGCAAAAGTAACATTCAAGAAAGAGGGAATTACAGAAACACACTCAACAGATTTAGATTTTGTCACAAAGATTAGGAAACTGGAAGAAGATGAAGCGAATAAGTACCTAGAAATTAGCGAAGGAGATGGTATACACCATACCCAAATGAAGGAGAAAATAAGAAAAGAATACTATATGCGTGTGAGTCTGCTGTTAAATACAGAGTTGAATTCACAAAACAGAATAAGTCATAAACACTTTGGCTGTTCCAGTTTCAAAACGACAAAGTTTCTTACGTGTCACCGTATGCATCATCCTAAGGCTGATGTTGATCGTCTATATGTGCCTAGATCCGAATGAGGCAGAGGATTAGTTCAACTAGAAGTGTCTTACAAAACCGCATTAATCGGTCTTCAACAATACCTACGAACTACAGAAGACTTCATGATGGTTTGTATCAATGAACATAAGAAATAAGAAACTTTATTTAGTAATGAAGGAAGCCAACAAATTCAAATAGAAATTTCAAGTGGGTGAAGAAGTGCAAATAAACCATAACACCCCTTTTGCAGCGGTAAATAATTTCAAAAGAAAGGAAAAGCAAAAGCAATGGACCAAATGCAGAAACGATGGCAAGATAAGCCTCTTCATGGTCAATACTCTACCTGTAGCAAAGAAGTTGATGTACAGAAACCCGTAACCATTTGTGGTTGCGTAGTACAGAATTAAAATCTGAAACCGAAGATTTTATTCCTGCTGCAAAGGATCAATAATTGCCAAGTAGAATTTACTAAGCACATATACTGAAAAAATTGTGTTAACCTAAAATGCAGATTCTGTTATAAATATCCAGAAACAACTATCAGGTTGCATAGGATTAATATTCACCTAATATAAAACTTGTCATGACAGTTTGGGCCAATGTCTGCAATGGACAATTTGTAACTTTGACTTGAACAAAAAACTCCAAGTAATTGGCTTGAACATCATCACCCAGACCCGGTTACAGAGATAGGACATGTAACAATTTTATGGAATTTTAAAATTCACACTGAGTAATCAACGCTATTCGCTTAGACATCGTGATCAAAAGCCGCAAAAGCAGAATGTACTTTCTTATTGACATGGCAGTCTCCCTGTAGATTGTAATGCATCTTTGAAGATCTAAAAAAAAACTACCAAAATACAATGATTTTGAAGTGGAAATCTCAAAAATGTGATACATAAGGACATGAATAATTCTAGTTGCAGTTGGAGGTCTCGATTTCGCAGGCAAAGGTTCCGATAGACTCACTGAAGGGATCACTGTTGGCACAAGCCTTAAAGAAATGAAACAAATTGTACTCACAGATACAGCTCACACATTACGAAGAGCTTTATCAATGTAAAATATGTGGGGCCTTAATTTTTCTACTTTTTCTTTTTGTACAATAATACTCTGGGGAAAATGTCATGATGCAGTTTCTGACCTTATGTCTCTGGTTGGGACTCGGAAAGAAATGTCTATACAACAGAAATAAAAAGAAATAATAATAATAATAATAATAATAATAATAATAATAATAATAATAATAATAATAATAATTTTTTCACAAAAATGATCAGTGGAAGATGTCATAAAGACAATTCTGACCTTAGGTCTCTGGGTGGGACACGGAATGAAATGTGTAGACAACAGAAATAATAATAATAATAATAATAATAATAATAATAATAATAATAGAATAAAATAAATATAAATTAAAAAATAAATAAAAAAGAGGGCCTGACATCGTCATTGAAAGGTCCAGCATGAACTGAAATGTCATTAAAATCCAAAAGATATGATTCCATCTTATGAAACAAATTTTCCCAAATTCTTATTTTTTCCCTAAAACTTGTAAATAAATTCTTAGCGTTGAAAGGTTGCATAAGCAGTAAAACGATGAGAAAATATCAAATATAATTTCTTAATAATAATATGTCTCAAATATTCTGCAAAATATACCGGGTGTAGCAGCAAAATTGTCCAAATTGTGTAACAGCATAATTGTCCATCGCACAAAATGCTTAATATAAAAAAAAAAAAAAACATTAAACTAATTCAGTTTCTTTTTTCCAGGTTTTCAAATGTTTAGCCATCTTGATACCAGTTGTCGTAAAAATCACGGAAAAACCCTTTGATATATTCTGCTACAAAGATCGTTTTGTGTCAGCATCACTGCCATCTCAATTGAGCAATGATGGGAGGAAAAGATCATTCAGGCATTCAGTAACGGTTCCAACATACTTTGGCTTCCATCTTCAAAATCCATCCAAGAACTATCAAGAGAACAGTGAATAAGTTTTAAAAAGAGGGGAAAGTCGGAGAAAAAACTGTATCAGAAGGTCACAAAAGGAAGATAGATCATCATTTCAACTGAAAGCTAAAGAGATCAATTAGAAAAGATCCAACTCCATCCATAAGATGTTTGGCACGTGAGAAAAGAGTTTCAGCTATGACTGTCCAAAGACCAGTGAAAAAAATTACTTGAAAGAGAAATCGTATGTGAAACCTGTGAGGCAACTTGTTACTTCAGGACAGAAAGTTAGAAGGTTAGAGAGGGCGAAGACCACCTTGAATAAGTTGTAAAATGATCCTGAAATAATATATATATATATATATATATATATATATATATATATATATTTGAACTTTATTTCAATACTTCATGAGCTTCTGATCCTTAACTATGATTAATTAACGATGAACATGTCGCTTTCGTTCATCATCGATTTTATCACGGTTCTTCTGTTAAGCTTGGAGAGTTCTTACGATGCATTCCTATTGTTCAATGTAGAGTCCAATAGAGTTATAAAAACCTCGGAGAATTCCAGTAAGATATCTTTAATCATTTCCGAACTTAATCTAACAATTAATGGAAAATGTCATAATGCAGTTTCTGATTTGGACAATTTTGCTGTTACACACGGTATATACGTGCATGTAGGATAAATGACTGTTGACCCTAGATTTTAGGAGGTTAAGATTATATTGATCGAAGAAGCATCCTCTCGGAAATCTGTTCCACAAAGTAGCAGCTTACTGAAAGAATTAGTCCGAAAGGAACTTGCTGGTGTTATTTACATTATTCGGACTGTTATCGTCGTCTTCATTGCCATATTCACAACGTTTCAGCCGTTGTACTTTCCGGCCTGCTTCATGTGATTGGAATTTTAATTCGTTCACCGGGGTAGACTGTTCTATTTCCACGTGCCATGCCTCTTCCAGATGTCTCAGTTATTTCCCTTTAACTCTCTAAGTTCCCTTTGGTTCACCAGTGCAGTGTACTGCTATTGAACTCAAAACTATTTGGATCTCGTCACTCTATGTAATAAACGTCTTTATCCACTGGAACATGTGTCCTTGAAAAGGCCAGAGCATACAACGGTCGACAACCTTGTGAATATGGCCTTGACGATGAGGATAACAGTCCGAATAATGTAAATAATGCAAGGAATCATAATACCTCATCTCAGAGATATAGAGGCCGAAACGTTGTGAATTTAGCAATGGAGATGAGGATAACAGTGAAGACCTGAGTGAGCTATGCAACACCGGATCGTGTTTCACCATGGTCGATTGGACAAGGTGGTGTCTTTTTTTATAATTTTGTCCGACAGAAATGATCCTAGCATGAAACTCAGTTGGACAGCGCTTGAAAAACTGGATTTGGCGTTTCGGCGTCGCCCATCTGGCGTCGCTGATTCGCCATGGCTGATTCGGCGTCAGAAAAATAATTAGACTATTCGGTACAGTCGTTTAGGCGTCAGACTAATTCAACGTCACAGTTTCTGACTGGAGACTACCCCCCTCAAAAAAAAAAGCTAAAGCATTGAAAACACCTAAATTTCTATATGACATTTTATTCATTTATGGAATTAAGAATCCTATTAAAGTACCCATAAATAATGTAAATTAAAAACTTAATTCAAAAATATTGTATTTAAAAAAAAAATGAAAACCTTAGTAAAGCTATTTAATCTTAAAGCTATTTAGGCCAAGAACTAATTTGATAACTAGACGAGAGAGAGAGAGAGATCAAATTTGACTATAACGACGAAGTAGTAATCTGATGCCTAATTTTCCCGCTGGCGAAACATTTCTGTTGAATCAGCTACGCCAAATCGTCCACGCCGAATCAGCGATGCCAAATGAGCTACGCCGAATCGGCCACGACGAATCAGCGATGACAAATTAGATATGCGAAGTCGGCCACGCCGAATCAGCGATATCAAATGAGCTACACGGAATCGGCCACGACGAATCTCCGATGACAAATGAGATATGCGAAGTCGGCCACGCCGATTCGGCCACGCCGAATCAGCGATACCAAATGAGCTACACCGAATCGGCTACGACGAATCTCCGATGACAAATGAGATATGCGAAGTCGGCCACGCCGATTCGGCCACGCCGAATCAGCGATACCAAATGAGCTACGCCGAATCGGCCATGCCGAATCGGCCACGCCGAATCACCGATACCAATTGAGCTACGCCGAATCGGCCATGCCGAATCGGCCACGCCGAATCGGCCACGCCGAATCGGCCACGCCGAATCGGCCACGCCGAAACGTCCCATTCTCTGAGAAAATACATTGCATGTTGATGGAAACTTTTTGATTAAAACTGAAAGCTGAAACAGTTCGGAAGCCACCTATAGTTACGCTAGTGTAAACTCCACAACTAATCGTTAGGTTTGGTTGGCAATCTATCCTGAGATGATGTTTCGAAGAAAATACACATCTTCCAGCAGCCTAGTCACTCGTGGCGCGACATCTGCCTAAAAAAAAAGCAACAAACTGACTGAAATTCTTTAAAAAGAATAAATTTTACAATGGGCCACAGGCGGAAAAGCGTACCAAGAATTTAAACGCAGTACTAGATTGGTGATTAGGTCTCATTATTTTACTGTTTAAATTGCTAGATTTAACCGTAAGCTCTATGCTAATAGTTTCTTCTCTCGCATTTATCACTCTACCATTCGTCCATGTTTTGAATATTGCTGAAACATCTGTTTTGGTGCTCCTGTTGTATATTTAGAGATTCTTGATAAAATCCAAAGAAGAAACTGCAATGATATTGGTCCTGACCTGGCATCTCGGCTTCAGTCACATTCCCCACCTCCGTAACATAGCTTCTTTGTGCCTTTTCTGTGAATATTTTCATGGTAATCGTTATGATGATCTTTTCGCTATGGCAATCGGCGGTGTGTATTGGCTAGCTTGCTAGATGAATTATGATCCTCACAAGGTACCCCATACTTTCAGCCTTGTGCCACATCTAAGCTATACTTAGAAAATCATTTTTAATAACACTATTTTGTTTAGTTTCTTGTATATAATTTGTATTCATTGTAAATATTCTATATGGATTCCTTTTTAAATGTTGTTATTTTATCCTCCCCAGACAAATTGTACATATGGGAACTAATTAAGACTTCATAGAGACTTGGAGGTATTACGGTGGCTGGAGTAGGAATGGTAAGTAAAAATGTGTTGTTTTGGTGTAAGGAATACAATGGTATCTTTCAGTTAGTAATCGAGTCTAGCTAACTTTAAGATAAGGTAGACTGAAGACCAGACATCCCCTTATCCCCCACCCTTTTGGCCTTGTCTTACATTTTGTATTATTCAAAATAAATATTACTTTCCTGTATGGTATTTAGATTTTATAAATTTAAGCAAAGTGCTAAATTGGCGGCAAGGTTTCATCATTTTATAGTTAGAATGGCAAGATGTAACCGTAAGTTCTATGCTAACAGTTTTTGGTCACACTCCTTGCTTGTGGAACTCTCTATCAGCTTCTTACTTTCCACTCAGCTTCGATCTTTACAAATGTAAATGCACTGTCAATGGTCGTCATCTGTGTCACTGAATCATATTCATTGCCCTTTCTACAATTCTATTTTTTGATCGTTTTTTTTTTTTGTTGTTGTTGTTTGGAGTAAAAGGATTTTTAGAAAACTTGTATTTGAGCAATTAAGGACTTAATCGCAAGAATTCACTGGATGGAACTCAAAAAACACCACCCTATGTCAGACGAAGCTGTGATTAGTAAAATAATATCACTGGAATGTAAAAATGAATTTGTTTAAGATTAGATTTATCGACCAATGTGAGTTGAGCATGCTGGGAGATAATTCACGATTCCCATGCGATGGGTGCAACGTCTTCTCATCCCATTATTTCATCTAGCTCTTGATTTCACAAGGTCAAGCCCCCATCTCTTTGTCTAATATCTTCTTCATCTCTGCCAAATATTTTAAGTTATGAAAGAAGGGTGTGGAAAAGGAAAAAAAATAACCAATGTACTGACGTCATTTGACTGTGGTAGGAAGGACGTCAAATCTCGAAGATAATTGGGCCAGTAGGTAATCTGGAAACACAACCCAGTGTACATCAGGTAAATAACTTATTTACATAATACGGCTATTTTTCTTTCTTTTTTCTATTGATTTGATTTTTTTTTTTTTCATTTGACGCTTATTTCCTTCAATTTTGCATTTCGTCTTCCCGGTCTCTCATTCGTTTCCGTCTTTTTCTTTCTCTGTTTATCTTATTTTGCTTTTTAGGTTGCTCTTGTTTTTATTCGCCTTATTTTTCTATAACCTATTTTTTTTAGTTTGTTATTATCTTTATTTCTTTTTTCTTTCACTCTATTCCTCTCTCTCTTTCAATCTATTCCTCTCTCTCTCTCTTTCTCTTTCTCTCTCTCACTCTTCTCTCTCTCTCTCTCTCTCTCTTATTCATCTTGTTTTTCGATTGTTTTTTATTTGTTTTTATCCTTGCTTTCTTTCTCTCTCTATATATATATATGTTATTTCTCTTGATTTTTATATTCTCTCTCCCTCTCTCTCCCTCCCTCCCCCTCTTTCACTCTCTCTCTCTCTCTCTCTCTCTTTTTGATTTGCTTTGTTTTTCTTTTGTTTTCTATTCTATTATTTCTATTTTGTTTTTTATTTATTTGTCCCTTTCTCTCTCTTCCACTCCCTCTCTTTCTCTCTCTCTTCCTCTCTCTCTCTCTCTCTCTCTCTCTCTCTCTTTGATTTGCTTTGTTTTTCTTTTGTTTTTTTTCTGTTTTTGTTTTTAAATTTATTTTTCTTATTTTTTTTCTCTTTTGTTCATTGATCTTCTTTTTATACTTACTTGTCTCTCTCTCTCTCTCTCTCTTTTTCTCTATTTCTCTATCTCTCTCTCTCTCTAATTTGATTTTGTTTTCTGTTGTTTTCGTTTTTATATTTATTTTTCTTATATTTTTCTATCTCGCTCTTTTGTCTTCTTTTTATATTTTTTTGTCTCTCTCTATCGCTCTCTCTTTCTCTCTCTTTCTCTTTAACCATAAGCATGACATATATAGATGTGTGTGTGTGCGTGTGTGTGTGTGATGGAAAACTTATATATCAGACTAATAGTGGGTAATCGAATGACAAGATCTAATATATTTACCGAGGTAACGCTGGAAATTTATGAGGTACATTTAAGTCCAGTATTATATACCCTATCCTGAAAATTAATGATGATATAATGTTTTTGTTTTGTTTTTTTAAATACAATAGTGCTAAAATAAATATGAAAACTAAAAACAAAAAAAAAAACGAGAATTCATATGGTTCGGTGACTCTACTATTTAACTAGAGCTCCTTGATAAAATCCAAAGAAGAATCAGCAATATTATTGGTCCTGATCTGGCATTTTGGTTTCAGTCACTTTCCCACTGCCGTAAAGTTGCTTCTCTGTGCCTTTTCTAGAAATAGTTTCATGGTAATAGATAAACCTGAAATCTATAAAAGGATTGAACAGTGAGGACTAGACAACCTCGGCCTTTTTGCCATCTTTAGTTTCCTACGAAAATATTTGGCTAATTCTATCACATTGTTTTTAATAGAGAAGACTGTTGGTAAATTTGAATTTGAGTAAGCCTCGCTATCATTACGATTTTCCTACTCAATTAGGTTTCCCGACAGCTCCGTGTTTGACATTTCACCACCGAGAATTCAGCCCAAGAACGGTACACAAACACAGACACAAACACATATATACACTATCTTACATATCTATAAATCTACGATTCGTCCATCCTTAGAATATTGCTGCTATATATGGTCCGGTGACCATGCTATTCCTTGATAAGATCCACAGGAGAATCAGCAATATTATCGGTCCTTATCTAGAGGCTCGGCTTCAGTCACTTTCCCACCGCCGTAAAGTTGCCTCCCTGTGCATTTTCTATAAATACGTTCATTGTAATTGTTCAGATGAGTTCTTCCCTATGGTACCTAGACATTTTTTAATTTAAGCGCAGTACTAGACTGGCATCGAGATCTCAACATTTTACAGTTAAGCTATCTAGATGTAGCCATAAGTTATATATTAACATTTTTTTTTCTCTCACTTCTCGCTTGTGGAACTCCCTTCTGGCTCCATGCTTTCCAGCCAACTTTAATCTGCAAAGATTTAAATGCAATGTCAATCGCTATCTACTGTCCTCCTGATTACTCTTTCCTCTTCACGCTCATTATTAATGATTCTATTCCTAATTCTTCCATACTCTGTAACGCTTTGTGTCTTAGTGGCTTTACTGCCTTGCATGGGTTTGTACCGATTACAAAAACATACATCACAATCAGGAACATGTTCGGATTCTAATAAATATAGTCTGGGGAAAAGGAGCTGATTAGCTTTTTGATCGAAGGCAAGCAAGATATTTCAGATCCGTCATGAGAGGCGCTGATTGGGTGTTTGCTTGAAGGTAGCAGTCTGACAAATTCCGTCTGGCACGAAAGTGCATTCAAAGCAGAAGCGTGTCGATGAATTAATCCATGCAACATTCGTCGGCGTTTACTGAAGATGTAGAGTGACTGAACAATGTATGTAAGCAGATGCGTGTCAATGAATTGATCCATGCGACATTCGTTGTCTTTTACTGAAGAAGAAGAATGAACAATGAAAGTAAGCAGAATTATACGGTATTTAATGCGTGTTAGCATGCGCGACGGAGATATGCAAGATGAGTTGTGTTCAGTTTGAGAAAAGATGAACTACCCGGCTACATTTGATGCTGTTTAAAAGTGAAGAGATAGTTTTTTTGTATGAGGGTCGTTCAAAAAGTTCTAAACTTCACCCAGAAAGAAATGAAAATTTTTGTAATGTCAACACACTACCACTTCGTATAAAACCCTAATCCTAATCCTGCAACCCCTTTGTTTTATTGCCTTTAATGCTCTGCATTGGGTGATACGGATTAAAAAAAATAAAACAAACATTAACCTTTAACACCCTATATTATTCACTACTTTCCTTTCCACTGTATTGTTTTTTCAAGGCTCCTTTTCTGAATCACTTAATTTCAGTCATGATCATTTTCTGTTGCCATAGCAGGATATGACAACACAACTACAAAATTCAAACGCAGTGCTAGGATCATAAAATTTTTGCTTTTTCAAAATGGCCTCCAGTATGTTAAAAATTAATTTGTGTCGTTCAGAATATGAATTCGGAGTTGTGTTGTTAATCGTTATATATTATTAGGCTATGTAGCTATTTCAGTTTGGGTAGTGAAGCTTAAAGGCATTTTGAGGTCCAGATTTAAAGGAAAGATGAAGAAGGTCTGCCACAGATGGAGACAGCTGAGTCAAAGCCCCAAAAGAAAATATGGCTGACAGTAAAGAGGCTTTCGAAAGAAGAACAACTCGAGTATTTTGGTAACGCGTTTAAGCGCCGACTTAGATGAGAGTTGAATTTCTTAACAAACATTATCATTCCAGGGTCAAGTGCCTGTCCGTCAGGGGCACGCATTAACACTTCGACGGTTGACAAATGAAAACCATATTGTTTGTCCGGCAAAAGGTCGTATGAAGGTCATTCAAAAAGTTATAAGCCTCACTGAGAAAGAAGAGCCATAGCTGAATAGTTTTGCCGCGTCAACACACTACAATTTCTTATAAAAGTAGAAAAAAATAATTCAGATGTCTTTCTTAATTTCTGTGCAGGTGAGGCCCATACAAAGGTGAGAAATGGGAGACAAATCTAAAAATGAAAAAAAAAATAGAGACCCGAGCAGTCATAAAGTATCTGAAAGGCATGAAACACAAGGAAATCCATGAGGACATGGTACAAACACTTGCTGAGGACACCACTTCCTATGCAACAGTGAAGAAGTAGGCTGCGGAATTTAAGAGGGGCAGGGACAGCACGGAAGATGACCCTCGATCAGGTCGTCCAAAATCCTCAAATACTGAGGAACAAGTTGATGCCATTCACCGTTTGGTTTGGGATGACAGGCGTCCAGCAGATAGTTACGTTTATAGACATTAGTTTAGGTTCAGTTCATACTGTTTTAAATGTGACTTTGGTGATGAGCAAACTGTCTGCCAGATGGATTCCAAGAATGCTGACACCAAAGCAGAAGCTAAAAAGCGTTGCCATTTCTAGGGCACTTCTGACTCGCTACCAAGCTGAACCGGAGAATTTCCACCGCAAATTAGTAACAAAAGATGAAATCTGGAGTCACCACTTCGAACCTGAAACAAAAATTCAAAGCAATCAGTGGACACTCTCTGGTTCTCCACCACGAACAAATTCAAGTAGGAATCATCTGTTGGCAAGGTAACGTCTTCTGTTTATTAGGATTCTGAATGTGTAATCATGAAAGACAATCTGGAAAAGGGGAAAAAAACTATTAGTGGACTAATAACTATGAATCAACTGAAAAAATACGAAAAAAAAGTAAATAATAACGGAATTATTCGTTTTGTTTCAATTAATTTGCAAAAGGGTATATATATATATATATATATATATATATATATATATATATATATATATATGAATTTGCAAAAGGGTGAATTTTCTGTGGAGTAGTTTTCGGGTAAACCAGGGCGCCATCTTCTTTCATGATGGAAGTGTAATGCTTAAGAAATATAGACAGATACAGAAGAGTGATAAATATGGCAACAAAGATGAGGACGATAGTCGGAAAAATGTAAATAGTGTATATAATGCCTCATCTCAGAAAGATAGACAAAAACAGAGGAATGATAAATATGGCAACAAAGATGAGGACAATAGTCCGAACAATGTAAATAGTGTATATAATGACTCATCTCAGAAATATAGACAAATACTGATGGATGATAAATATGGCAACAAACATGAGGACTATAGTCTGAACAATGTAAATAGTGTACATAATACCTCATCTCAAAAATATAGCCAGATACTGAAGGATAATAAATATGGTAACAAAGATGAGGACGATTGTCCGAACAATGTAAATAGCGTACCTAATACTTCACCTCAGAAATATAGACAGATGCTGAAGGATGATAAATATGGCAACAGAGATGTGGACGCTAGTCTAAACAATGTAAATAGTGTACATAATACCTCATCACAGAAATATAGACAGATACTGAAGGGTGATAAATATGGCAACAAAGATGAGGATGATAGTCCGAACAATGTAAATAGTGTACATAATACCTCGTCTCAGAAATATAGACAGATACTGAAGGGTGATAAATATGGCAACAAAGATGAGGATGATAGTCCGAACAATGTAAATAGTGTACTTAATACCCCAACTCAGAAATAGAGACATATACTGAGGGGTGATAAATACGGCAACAAAGATGAGGACAATAGTCCGAACAATGTAAATAGTGTATATAATGCCTCATCTCAGAAATATAGACAAATACTGAGGGATGATAAATATGGCAACAAAGATGCGGACTATAGTCTGAACAATGTAAATAGTGTACATAATACCTCATCTCAAAAATATAGGTAGATACTGAAGGATAATAAATATGGTAACAAAGATGAGGACGATTGTCCGAACAATGTAAATAGTGTACCTAATACCTCATTTCCGAAATATAGACAGATGCTTTGGAAGCACTCGGATATTCTATAACACACTTTTTCCTTTTCGTTATTTTATCTCCGTTTGCTTGTTTATCTCTCTCTCTCTCTCTCATTCTCTCTCTCTATCTCTCTCTCTCCCATTCTCTTTCCCTACAACACTTTGTTGTTTTCCCACATTCTCTAATGCCGAGAAATAATGAATTAAGTAAAAATAATTTTCATATGTAATATATATATATATATATATATATATATATATATATATATATATATATATATATATATATATATACACACACACACGCATATATATAAAGTAGATCCTGGTGAGCTTAATGACGCAAGCTGTGTGACCGGAAGCGGATATGAGATAAATTTTCGTCACATAATCATCTCTGCACTTATCCCCTGCATGTCTACCCTGCACATCTACCCTGCTGGGTCAAGCGTCAAATAAAGGTTTCACAAGCAGCCACCCTTGGACACGAACCTAGATTCCGTTAAATATCCAACCGAGAATATTTCATATTAATTCAGTAGACTAGCCACAGAAATAAAACGTCTGCAATAATGAGCAAATAAATTAAGTAATCTTGTTGTAACGAGACTCTCTTTTTAGCTCCGCATAAACATAGATAAAAAAGACTCCCTTAAAAAAATCGGTTACATTTTGTCTATTTGTTTCTTTGTTTTAATTTTTCTTTATTTTACATGTTTTTTTCTTCCTTATTTTAATTTTGAATTTGTTTTTCTTTAATATTTTAATAATTTTTATCAATTAGTAATGTTTCAGTCACAGATTCTTCAACTTCGTCTTCTTCTTCTCGTTCGTCTTCTTCTTCTTCTCGTTTTTCTTCTCGATCTTTTTCTCCATTTTCTTCTTCTCGTTCTTTTTCTTGTTCTTCATCTTCTTTATTTTCTTCTTCTTCATCATCATCTTCTTAGTCTTCTTCTTCTTCTTCTCGTTTTTCTTCTTCTCGTTCTTCTTCTTCTCGTTCTTCTTCTTCTCGTTCTTCTTCTTCTCGTTCTTCTTCTTTTTCTCCATCTTCTTCTTCTCGTTCTTCTACTTCTTCTCCTTCTTCTTCTTCTTCTTCTTCTTCTCGTTCTTCTTCTTCTTCTTCTTCTCCTTCTTCTTCTTCTATATCGCGTGTCTCTTCAGGATGCAGGCGATAAAAGCTCACCACAAGTAAATATAGTCCCGGGTTTGACGATAAACTACATCCGCCAGCAAAACCTCTGATCGTGAGATTGGAGGTTTTAACGAATGCGGAACCACCTCTTAATTGCTAGTGTTCCCAGATCCACCTTGACCCTCAAATCAACCCTCAAACAAAAATCAACAATATATTTTTATAGTAAAATTACTAACAATACATTTTATGATCTACAAACTATATATGTAAAGAAAACCCCTTTACCCTGAAAGCATAAAATTACGTACAAAATATTTAGATTTCGGCATGAAATAACCCATAGAGATGTTGATATGCCACCGAACAAATTCAACAAACCAAACAAGAACTCTCTCATGACATTCGGTCCATATAATATCATACAATTTCTTAAAGAAATCAATTGTATTTCAAAATATAATTTCTACAAAACTACAGCATGAAATATACATATCACTGCATATATATATATATATATATATATATATATATGATTAAAGACAAAAGGAGGAGATCAGAGGTTTGGGGAAGCGTGGAACTACCTCCTAATTGCTGTTGTTCTCAGGTTCACCTTGACCCGATGTGGCAGCACCTGTTAGGGTCTCAGCTATGGGCAAATAAAAAAAAACTATGAAAGTATAAAAATACTATCAATATATTTTTATATTTAAAAGAATTACCAATAATATATCAAACATCAGGAAAGAACTCTTTCATAACATTAATCCATATAATATCCTACAATTTCTTAAAGAAATTCCCCGCTCCTGTATGACGATAAACTTCATCTGCGTCCTGGGTAAGACAATAAACTACATCCAGCAGCAAGGCCTCTGATCAGGAGTTTTTGAGGGGCGGGGAACCACCTCTTAATTGTTGGTGTTGCCAGATCCACTCTGACTGGGGGTGGTAGCGCCTGTTAGGGTCCCAAGTATAAGCAAATATTTAACCCCCAAACTGTGGCCAAAAACTATGTAAGTGTAAAAAACTATAGACTTGTTTTAACTCTAGGTACCTGGTAAGAATCGTCCTGGGTAAGACGATAAACTACATCCAACATCAAGGCCTCTGATCAGGAGGTTTTGAGGAACGTGGAACCACCTCTTAATTGTTGGTGTTCCCTGGTCCACCCTGACCTGGGGTGGTAGCACCTGTTAGATTCTCAGCTATGAGCAAATAGATAGCGCCCAAACTTGTGTAAAAATAGGTTTTGTTATTCATCATGACGGTCGTCTTCGAGTATAGAATCCAGAGGTTAGCAGTGAATATTTCAAAGACAGTAGGAAAGCGTTGTTCAGGTTAGCAGTGGATATTTTGGTAAAAGTTAGCAGAGCATAGTTCGTCCTTCTGTTTCTCTTTGCCTGACAAGCTGGACTGGACATTCAATATTTATTTGCACAAATGTACAAAATGTGGCACGAGGCCTAAAAGGGGGTTGGGGAAGGATGGGCTTCTTCTCTCTTAATTCTAAACTTAACTAGTCACAGACACGGACCCAGACATACTAACAATAATCCAATCACCAAAACAACACATTCACTCCTACCTTTCTTACTGCATCCACCATAATACCTCAAATTCTCTATGAAATCCTAACTAGTCCCCATATGTACATTTAAAAGTCTGTGGGAGGAGGGGAAAACAACAATTTAAAAAAACCCAATGATTATTTACAATATGATTTAAACTTATTTACATAAAACAAAACAAAATAGGATTAGTAATAAAAAAAAAAGCACAATCCCTAAATGTGGCAGAAACATCAGTTCACTGGACGAAATCAATGCGGGACTATGAAAAATAAGAAAAACATTCATTCCTCCAAGGCAATCACACAGGCACACACACATTCATACACAACAAATACGAAAAATCACACACACGAAACGAAAGGCGCCCCGCATCCACCAGAGAACTGACATCACTGACCACCTAACGAGGGAGGGGTTGGGGAATTAAACAAAAGAAAAATAGTGACAGAAATAAAAGGGGGCCAATGAGCATGCACACCCTAGCTAAGTTAACCAGAAAACGGGAAAATAAAGATTCAAAGTAAAAAACCTAAACTAACCTAATATCGGGATGGGTTGCCTCTGTTCAACCCTGATATGACAAAATGCTGAGCCTAACCGATATCCAAATGCCACTCTACACATTCGCGCAAGATTTACCCACCTTTTGCCAAATTCTGATGAAGGGAGCCGCCGCCTTTCCGTCCTAATCTTGACTTTAAGCTGATGCTTAAAGAACAAGATCAGTTGGGAAGAGCTGAACTTCTCGCCATCATAGAATTCCTTCTGACGCGTCGTCCAATTCACGACTCTCATAACCCCTAGTAAGCAACAGAACACATAGTGTTCAGCCTTCGTCAATTGCGGCACCACATTGCTACAAACAGAACTGGCTTCAAGGACAAAAAACTTTACCTGCAGCATGCGAACCATGAGGCCTTCAACAAACCCGCACAACGGCACTACCGTCTTTCACTGAAAAAAGACGTGACCAATGGTCTTGACTTCCCCAGTACAGCAACGAGCCTGCTGAACAAAGTCTCTTGCCGACCCAGAGGGCCCCACGAATCATCAGCCAGGTGAGTGATGCCTCATCATTATTGAGACATTTCAACCCAGGCGCCCAAGGCCATATCGAGCGAGCCTCCTGCTTCGTAAGACCGAGCTCGTCAATCAGATCATCTTGAACGGCCCCACCTAACTAACAGACGATACAATGCCTTACGAGACAACGCCTGGGCGTCGGAGAGGCCATCCGACGTCCGTAAGGGGAGTTTCAGAGCACGACGATATTCACAGTAGAAGGCACTCGGCTCGGGGTGTACGGCCGGCCTCCTCCTCGCACGAGTGCACACTTCTCAGGGATGGGAAATGTTTTCGGATGTCTTCTTTCCAAAAGGTGCCCACCTCATCCGAACCGCGGCACATTCGGTCTAGAAAGGTAATACGAAGCATATGTTGACGAATCTCAATGCTAGGCATACCCAGACCGCCTTCAGAGGGATGAAGACAACAGATCTCGCGAGATACCATAGGGGCATTGTCTCTCCACAAGAAAAAGAACAAGGTCCGTACTAATAAAATTAGTCTGGCATACGGGAGTGGAAGTACAGAGAGTCGGTACAGGAGAATCGGATAGATGTGTGAAACATACTTCCGCCCTTCCCTTCAGGAAAAGTTTCCTCCGAGACCACAAATTAACCGCGATCGCGGCCTTCCCTTGTACCTCCGACCAGTTCATTTCCAACTGAAGATCAGGACCGAACCAGACGCCGAGTATCTTGATCGGCCCATCCGTCCAGAGGAAAGGCCCGGGAAGAGAAACTCCCTTCCACGCACCCAACAGCAAGCCCACAGACTTATCGCGGTTGATCTTGGCCCCTATCACCATCTCATACCCACTGATCTCTTTGCTGACTTCGTCAATCTCGGCTCTGCTCGACACAAGAACCGAAACGTCGTCAGCATAGGCAGAATACCTGGCTGAGGTGGAAGCCCCAGACAGGGAAATTCCGCGCTGAACCGGATTCGCCTTTAACTTGTGAAGGAATGGTTCCAACGCAAGAACGTAAAGCAAAGGCGAGAACGGACAACCTTGACGAATGGAGCGAGACAATACGAAAGGCTTCGATCTTACCCCATTCACTTCCACCAGCGCACCGGGGGTCGCATACAAAAGTCGAATCCAGGAGCGAAAGTCGGCTCTGAAACCGGCCGCCGAAAGGACAGCCTCCAGAAATCGGTGGTCAACCCTATCGAAGGCCTTGGACTGATCTAAATTAATCAGCGCGGCTTCACTGTCAACTTGTTCTAAGATCAAGCGTACCATATGAAGGTTATCCTGAATAGTCCTGCCCTTCACAGCACAAGTCTGTTCAGGGCCAATCAGACTAGAAAGGACAAGCTGCAAACGGTTGGCTAAGATCTTCGCCAAAATCTTTAACTCAGTGTTTAACATGGTTAAAGGGCGAAAGTTCCCTAACCGATCCCCACCGTTCTTGTCCTTACGCAGCAACTTGATCACACCCCTGGTGAAGCGTTGAGGTATAGACCCCTGCTTCATCCAGTGGTTGAAAATCAGTTCCAGCAAAGGAACAAAAACGTGCGACAACCTCAAGTACACTTCGTAGGGAAGACCATCTAATCCAGGAGACTTATCCAGGCCAACCTGCTTCAGCGCTTCCCAGATTTCTGACTCTGTAATGGGACCCTCGCACCTAGCCGCTTCAGCTGCCTCGAGGCAGGGAAAGTCAGCTAAATAGGAGTCGAACTGAGCAGAGCTCAGACCGGGCTCCCTGGTGAAAAGATCCTGAAAGTAATCCCGAAAGACCTCACATATGCCCGCGTTTGTAGTCACGGTCCGCTTATCCGGCAATGTGACGCACACTGAATGTTCTATATGTCGCCTAGGCGCGTTCCGATATTTCTCTGCACGCAGTTCAGCGGCCATATTCGTCGCCTCAGAAGACATTCTTTTTAATCGTAACTACCAGAGCTTGATCCTTCTTGATAAACAAGGAGGACAACTCTGCCTTAGCTAAAGCTATATCCCCACTAACACGGAATTTCACAGCCCGATCAACTTTATTTTCTAATGCCGTTTGCGCCGCTAATTTATCTAGATTGAGCCGACGACTAAAATCGGCAGCAAACGATCTAATTTTCGATTTTAAGTTGTCCCACCAGGCGTTTCCCACAACCGCCGCCGTCAATTCCCTTTGTATCATTAGTAAGAGCTGGTCCCGGAAATAAAAATAATGAACAGTTAAATTTCCAGTAGCCAGCCAATCTAACCTTAGGCTTATCTAGGTTTACACGGACCCGGACAAGCCTATGATCCGTATAAACTATGTATTGGAAGCTTGGACACCCTAAGAGCCCTACATCGACTCTCCTAACTAAGACTCGGTCGGAGTAGCTCGCAAGCGTCCCAGGATCCGAGTTGCCACTAGTTGTCCAAGTCCATGCTACCTCCCGAGGGTGTTCATTCCGGTACTTATCGACAAGATCAAATTCATCGATAAAGTCCCGAAATGGTTTCACGTCCGGGTTGTTAGTACCTTGTTTTTGCCCTATACGATCTATATCGGGGTCAAGGACGGCATTCCAATCCCCCGCTAAAACTACCCGACGAGACGTCGTCAAGAACGGCGCGATCTGCTGAAACAAAGCAGGCCGCTCGGCATGGATATTGGGCGCATAAACCCCAATGAGACGTAGAACCTTATCCTTTATGGTAACATCCAGCACGCAAAGTCTGCCCGACGAGACGTCGTCAAGAACGGCGCGATCTGCTGAAACAAAGCAGGCCGCTCGGCATGGATATTGGGCGCATAAACCCCAATGAGACGAAGAACCTTATCCTTTATGGTAACATCCAGCACGCAAAGTCTGCCCGCCGGATCCGCGAAGACAAGGGTACATGCAGCCTTCAAAGACCTGCTCACTAGCCAAGAGACACCCCTCGAACGACCATCAAAACATGCTGAATAAAGAGCGAACCCCTTAGACAGTATGTCTAAGTATGTCCTCACGGTCATGGGAAGAAAACCGGGTCTCTTGCAAACAACATACATTCACCCCGAGGCGCTGAAGGTCACAAGAGAGCCTCGCCCTGCGAGACTCGGACCTCAGGCCCCGGACATTCAAACTAGCTAACCAGAGCGCCATTGTCAAATCGATTAGGGTTGTCCTTCAGGATAGAACATGGCTGGAGTGAGGACACCGACAGCTTGTCCCATAGATCCAAACGCCATCTCAGTATCAAGGGTATCATCCTGAGACAAGCCGCCGATGTCCGCAGTATATGTTAGCTTAAGCGCCCTATAAAGGGATGGGTGAACAAAAAGAGGGACCCTCCCTTTACATTGTTTTGATGAGTCTAATTTTTCTTCCAAACGTACTGCGGCTGGGGGAACCACTTTCAAGGACGCCTTTGCCTCCTCTATCATGCCCCAAATCTCCCGCGTACCCGGGCCAGATCTCACCACAGTTAGCAAAGTTCGGGCCTTCTTAAAATTTTCCGGCACCTCCACATCAACACCATTGGTGTGCCGGAAATTTCATAAGATTTTTAAGGGCTTCGGGTTTTTTGTTTGTCCGAAGACCCTTTCTGCCTCTTCCCGGGATACGCGGCAGACGTCTTCCCATGGGAGATAAGGTGGCTTCATTTTCTTTTTTTTCTTGTCAGTAGCTGGTTGTGTATCGGGACTTCTAATTCTCTTTTTTTGAGGTGAATGACTGGGTGTAGAAATAGGTGTGACTTTGGGTGCTGTGGAGGGTGTCATGCCAGAAGGCGTCCTCACCGGAGAAGGTTTAGATGAATGAAATGATTTCGCCGGAGAGTTTGACAAAGATTTGGGCGGAGTTGATTTGGTGAATGTCTTTTTAGATGATGAAGGGGAAGACGGGGCAGAGGATAGGGGGCCCGGTGCCCCCAGCCTCATCTGAATTTTAGCCCGCTTGGTCTTCAGTTTTTCTTTTAACTTCTTCAGGTCTAAGATTTTTTGCCAGCTTGGCTCGTTTAATTTTTGGGTTGCTGTTGCGTTTTTTTCATAAGACCCCGAGGCGTCGCCCTCAGAGCTGGTAGAGGGAATGGGGCTGTAGTTGTTTTTATCCCTGGGGTCATGATGGGACAGAGGCCCCGCCGTTTGAATCTTCCCTTTGCCCCTAACTACGAGGCACCATCCCCCCTCATCATTCTCCTTATCCACACTTGTGGGAGGCGTCGGTTTAGGGGGTGATGTGGTTAAGGACCCAACCGGGCGATTTTCCCCAACGGTCCGCTTCGTAGTTAGGCCCACTACAGGCGCCGCGGATTTGACATTCTTCCCTGAGCAGGAGGAGGAAAAGATGACCAGTCTCTCCACACCTCCAGCAAGTAGGTTTCCTACCGGTCACAATGACCGGCATTTTCCGGTCGCCTAAATCCAAACAGTTGGGGATGGACTTGAAGGCCGTCTGATCCAGGCTGGGGGTGTTTTTTTGTTGTTTTCTTTTTATTGAGAGACAAATTCTAATTAACAAATCACGAGTGATTTACAACAAAAAGTCATTTCAATGCCACCCGGAGATTTCTTATTTCGTCAGTATTTGAATGCAGACTTTTCAAACACCATACACGAACCGTTCAACAGACATCTTTACGAGGTTATACCAAGGACAAATGCTTCCGGTTCTCCACTTCCGGGTATTGACACTTTGAAAACAATGATAACGGATGCTTTAACGACGGTGACTGAAGAGGCGTGCAAAAACACATGGGATGAAATCGAGAATCACTAAGGCATTTTATAGGCAATACATGCATCACATGTTCACAAATAACAAAAAACACAACATTCTTTGTGCTAAGATATTATTTGCAATAAACCATATGTTTGCACCTAGCATAAGTTTTTTGCGTAAGAGATGTTTAAAATCAGGGGATGAAATACATACATATATATACATACATATACATAATGCAATGCAATCTTCAGGCATTCACAGACTAAAGACGAATGTAGATAAAACCTTAGAAATCTACCAGGAACATATCTTAGAACTGAGAAAACTGTAGAACATTAGCATTAGAGTCGTGCCGATAATAGTTTTGTTCGGTTTAATTTGGTTTGTTTGGTTTGGTTTGGTTTGGTTTGGTTTGGTTTGGTTTACGGCATCTCAATCTCAATGGATTATTTAATGCCGACAAAATTTTTATTTTTTTAATGTCTTTTTTTTTTTCAAGAACGTATTGCTGGCAATATTTTTTTTTTTCAAAAATGTATTACTGGCAATATTTTTTTTTTTTTCCAAAAAGGTATTGTTGGTAAAATCCTTACTATTACTGGTAATAAATTTTTTACAAAGTATTTCTGGTATTAAAACTCATTTTACACATACATAGTGTTCTGACCGCAGCTTGAGGCTAACTATTTACCCATAGTTGGGACCCTAACAGGCTCTACCACCCCCGTTCAGGGTGGACCTGGGAACACCAGCGATTAAGATGTGGTTACACGCTCCTCAGAAGCTCCTGATCAGAGGCCTTGCTGTCGGACGTAGTTTATTGTCGTGTCCATAATAGTAGGCACACATGAAACTGTGTTAAAAACGCTAGAATCGAGGCCGAATAAATGAGAAATTCAAGGATGTATAGACAATGACCGAAAGGCGGCGTTATTGGAGGCTAGCAAAGGAGGTGCTAGAGATTTTAAAGTACTTCCTGTCAGTCACTCTCCACCGAAAATCAACTGGTATCTGATGCAAATAAATAAATAAATAATAATAATAATAATGGATCTTTGAAGATTTTCAAAAAAATGCTATCAAAATACAAGGACCTTGAAATGGAAACCTCAATAATGTGGCAGATGAGGACATCAATCATTCCAGTTGTAGTTGGAGCCCTCGGATTGATTGGAAAAGAGTCCGATAGAAACATTGAAATGATACTAGGTAGCCTAAGCCTTAATGAAATACAAAAAAATGTACTCACAATAAGAGATCAAACTTTTCAAATGGCTTTATCTATGTAAAATATCTGTGATCTAAGGGGGTTTTTTTAGGTGAAGGAAGTAAAATTCTCAGTGGAAAATGTCATGATGCCATTTCTGACTTTAGGTCTCTAGTTGGGAACCGGAAGGAACTGAATATACAACAGATATCAAAGAAATAATAATAATAATAATAATAATAATAATAATAATAATAATAGAAATAAAAATAATAATAATAATAATAATAATAATAAAGACCAATTAAAGCCTACCGCCTAGACATTATTATTAGAGACCACAAACAAAAGATTTGCCTCCTTATTGACATAGCAGTCCCTGCAGACAGCAATCTATCTTTGAAGATCTTCAAAAAACTATCAAAATACAAGGACCTTGAAATCGAAATCTGAAAAATATGACACATTAGAACATCAACAATCTCTGTTGTCGTTGGAGCCCTCGGATCGATTGGAAAAGATTCCAATAGATACATTGAAGGGATCCCTGGAAGCCCATGCCTTAAAGAAATACAAAATTTGTTCTCACGAGTACAGCCCACACGTTACGAAGAACTTTATCTATGTAAAATATGTTTTTGTTGTTGTTGTTTTTTAATTGGTCGTTAAAGTTGACATGTTAAGTTAACATTTCTGAACTTAGATCTCTGGGCAAGATTCGGAAGATATAAGTACACACCAGAAATCAAAAGAAATAATAATATTATTAATAATAATAATAATAATCTTGAAATAGAAATCTAAAAAATGTGGCACATAGGAGCATCAACAATCCCTGTTGTAGTTGGAGCCCTAGGATTGGTTGGAAAAGATTGCAGTAGACTAATTGAAGGGATTCCTGGAAATCCATGCCTCAAGGAGATACAAAAAATTGTTCTGACAAGTACAGCCCACACTTTACGAAGGGCTTTATCTATGTAATTTTTTTTTTTTTTTTTTTTTTTTTTTGTCAGTGGAAAGCATCATGATGCCATTTGTAACTTTAGGTCCCTAGACGGGACCCGGAAAGAAATGTGTAAACGCCAGAAATCAAAAGAAATAATAATAATAATAATAATAATAGTAACTAGGCATGTCCCCTCGGGATTGACGCAGTGCGTATCTCTGCTCATGAGCAGTAGTAGGAGGGGGGCATCAGAGTCAGGCCTCAAGAAGGGTTTTTCCCTCACTTTAAATGATGAGACGGCCAAGGCGACTTGCTAGCTGCATTTAGATTTTGGGATTTAAAATAGGAAGACGTTTGATCGGACTGGTTAAACCGACCTGAAGATATTTCTAAGTGCGTCCCAGATGTCAGATTATGAACTGCTTTTTATCGAAACCCGTTACTACATTGGCTTTAATGCATATACCTGAAATACTCTTCTCAGACTGGGAGTCATTGTGGGTATATTGGTGTACGTATATTCGTGCCTTAGTAACACTTTGATAACGTTCCGGATCTCTCCATTAATAATAACCGGACTGAATCCGAAAGTACACACAGGGATTGAACTCTCAATTACTACGTCACCAAATTCACGAATCAACGCTTTTATACACGAGGCTATTTGTTATACACCTGATGACGGCCGGGTAGCACAAAAACCGAATCATTGTGATAACAGCAACAAAAATGTGGATATTCGTCCGAATTTAAATCGTGTAAATAGCAGTTTTCTTTCGTTTCACCGAGACAAATTTGTCAATGATATGCTCAAAATTTTAGTCTTTTAATTTCTTCCCCTTCAGCACTCAACAGAAACAGACCACAGAATCTGCCTTGATCAGTGTAACTTTTTTTTATTGACACGTTTAACATGAAATATGTAAATATGGCATCATTGTAGCAACAGCTACAACCGGTTTGACCAGACGCGCATTTATTCAAACCCAGTCAGAAGCAACTACCGTTTTCAGTATTATGTCAGATTATGAGCTGTTTTTTTTTTTTTTTTTTTATTATTCTTTTTTTTTCTCGAAACCTGTAACTATATTGGCTGTAATGCGTATGCGATATACTCTTATCAGATTGGGAGAAATTATGGATATATTGGGGTACGTATATTCGTACCCTTGTGTCACTTTGATAGCGTTCTGGTCTCTTCCTTAATAATAATAATAATAATAATAATAAGAAGAAGAAGAAGAAGAAGAAGAAGAAGAAGAAGAAGAAGAAGAAGAAGAAGAATGGAAGTAGGAGTAGAAGAAGAAAAAAGATTCGTATGAGAAGAAGAAGAAGAAGAAGAAGAAGAAGAAGAAGAAGAAGAAGAAGAAGAAGAAGAAGAAGAAGAAGAAGAGGTGTGGTGAGATGGTGTTGGAGTTTGAGGAGAAAAAGTAGAAGAAAAAGAAGACGAAAATACTGAACCCGTATCATTGACATTGTAAAAGGTTTTTTTAATTTAATTCAATTTAGAAAACAGAAACATTTCCCGTAATCTCGTTCTCAGAACTACAAAAGCTGAATTTGGTCTGTTGATTGCAATTTTGGTTTCTTCTTATCGAATATTTTTGTCTTTAATTCTCAACAAGTGATTAGAAGAAAAATCTGTGCTTTTTTAAAGTAATCATCATAAGTATTAAGTGTTTGTGTTAGAATGACAGATAGATAGATAGATAGATAGATAGATAGATAGATAGATAGATAGATAGATAGATAGATAGATAGATAGAAAGAAAGAAAGAAAAAAAGAAAGAAAGAAACAGAAGTTACCCAGGTCATCCGTAAGGTTTGCTATCATTTCTTTCTTTTTGATTGATTTAGGGATTTGCTTTTTACCGCTTATCATCCTTTTGCAAGTTATTTAAAGCCAGAAAATATTTTCAGATTTTAAGAGTTTTATTGAGATAACCATGACTAACACAAGAACTACTAGTTAACCCATAGCTTGTGGGAGAAGAGGTGGATTCATGCCTTTGCCAAGTTTATTCGCGTGTAAGAGAATATAACGAAGCCGACTGCAATCGGAACTCGGCTCTCCGATTAACAATTCCGAACTGTCATCGAATTACACACCACCGTACATCTAAACTTACATCACCTGGCATTCCCGAGCGGTCACTTATCCAGGCACTGGCCAAGCTCGATGTTGCTTAACTTCGGTGATCGTACGAGAATCAGTGTTTCAACGTGATATGCCTGTAAGCCTCGCTTGATTCCTAGAAAAAAAAAGAGGTAGAGTCATAAAAAATAATCTTAATAAAGTCCCTGATGAATCAAAATAAGTGCGATATCATATGCATGAATGACAATGTCAGGAATTGTAGTCATAAAAAACAATATTTAGAATAATGACAGCAGGCGGGAAGCGACGAATGAAACAATAAAGTAATAGCAATAAAGATGCCAACAACATCAATTATTTTAGTAATAATAATAATAATAATAAAAACTGCTTCGACTTAACGAATAACTTTCATCAGGAACTGATTCACTTGTTCTTAGTCACTTACGTAACAACCGCTCAACAAGCGCATCTCCGGAAAAATAACGCCCGTAGCAAGCAGTGAAATTGCGCCAAACAGCTGACAGGATGACAACCATTTTGTCTGATAATTTTTCGATAAAATCATCTTAAAATTGCTCCAAGTTAAACTCATTAATCTTTCAACAAATTATGGCACTTCGTAACAACCATACCAGCAACTTTCTTCATTTCTGTCGATGATGGGGAGTTATTATTTACACTATTTACATTCGGACTATTTTCGTCACGATGTTACCACAACGCTTCGGACGTCCGGCCTTCATCAGGTGTATATCAATCCGAGTAGCTTACAAGAATCGATATGCATCGGTCCAGTTTCCACTAGAGTCAAAAAAATAGACCTCGATTCGTTTTACATCAGTTTCATAAAGGTAGACGTAGATGTGGCTAACACTAGACTCAAAAGGGAAGACGTAGGTCTACTTTATAATAGATTTAAAAAGAAAATATAGACATAAGTCAAATTTACTTTAGACTCAAAAAATGGGACCCGTTTTTACGCGATTCTGTGCGTATCCACGTGAAGGGGTTTAAATTTTTGCAAAAGGATAAGGAAAAGAGAACACAAAGAGGAAGGGGTGTAATAATAGGATATAAATAAGAACAAAGAGGAAACGAAGATACTAAAGAGAAAGAGACGAAAAATAAAGAAAGAAAAAAAGAACAGAAGAATAAAAGAAGAAATAGCAGAAAGATTACTTACATCCTTGTGCAAATTAATTGAAACAACCGCTTTAGTTTTATTTCTTTCACCATACGGTCAGTTTTAAACCCTCTGGTGTAACCGATTTCTTTTTTTTTTTTTTTTCCTCAGATTTGCAATGGTGTGCAGTCATATTAATCTATTTTCGGGTGTATGATGAAATTTGTTTGGCCTTGAAAAATATTGCGTTATCCGTGATTGCATCAGATTTTTATCACGCCGAGACACTATTGTCTCGACTGTCGATTATTTGTCCTAAGGCCATTTTCTGCCATGGACGTTACACCAAGAAAGCATACGAAAATTATAACGCTGCACGAACACACAGGCAAGCCTTACCAGTGAGAAAATCAAAATACTATAGACTGGCCCGGAAACTCTCCAGATTTAAATCCAATCGAGAATCTGTGGTCAATCTGCAAGGAACGACTTCGTGGAATGGACATACGAAGTACTAACATGTGCACATGTTTCAATGGAAAAATATGAAAAAAAAATAATAACGCAATTATTCGTTTTGTTTCAATTAATTTGCACAAGAATGTACATCATTTACATGTGAACTATTATCCTCATCTTTGTTGTTGTTATCACAACGTTTCGGCCTTCATCAGGTGTATGTCGATCCGGGTAACTGAATTCGAAAGTACACACAGGCATTGACCTCTTAATTACAACGTCACCAAATTCACGAATCAACACGAGGCTATTGTCTCGTACGTGATCCGGAATAATATACACTTGTGTCATAATTAAATTCTTCATTAGCTTAATAATGTTGTTTAATATTTGGGCTTTATTCTCTGACTAATAAGAAATGGCAAATAATTTCCTCATTTAAATATTTATCTAATCTAAAATACGTGAGGAAATTAATTAAATATTTACGAAAATATTTTCTGTATTAATTTTATATTTCTCTTATGATTTGTCATATTTACGTTAATATTACTTCGTCTAAAACTATGTATTAGCGAGAGATAGCGTAATAATAATAATGTTATTAATACCGAGCCAAATCCCCGTCTTATGAACAATTCTCTTAATGATTTTAAACTAATTCATCAGACGATGTTATTTTACTTTAAAATAAACCTGACTTTTCGTGATTGCTTTGCTCGGTTTACTGAAAAATGCCACATTTATCACTGCCACCATCACTTCTCGTCCTTTTCGCTAAAGTCAAAATGTAGTATCTGTCTTTATCTGATTCTCTCTGTCGCTCTCTCCAAGTTTTTCCCTTTTTACCACGTGATCTAAACGGAATAGCCCATTATTTATGAGTTATTGGAAGAGCGTAAAAGGCGTGCAAAATAACGAAGGGAAGAAAAAGGATATTTATAATAGGATAATAATAATAATAATAATAATAATAATAATAATAATAATACTAATAATAATAATAATAATAATAAATGCCTTGATGTTACACCAGGAGTGGCTCTCTTTGGCTTTTGACCGTAAACTACTTGGACATTTTAATATGTAAATATTTTGCCTAAGTGAATTAACATATGCTACAGTAAATATCTCGTTCAGTACCACAGATCTGCTTGTCAATTGCCTGAACATAAACAGTTACCCTGTCGCTTTGTGGCTGATACAGTGTGTATTTCTGTTCATGAACGGAAGTAACTGGGGAAGTATCAAGGCAATGTGTCGAAAGGGTTCCTTTTGTTATTGTAATTTAAAGGATGGGGCAGCCAGGGTGACTTAGGAGTCACTTCTACATAACTGTAAACAACATCAATCAGAGAAAGTCTGAGTAAAATGGGTTACTCGACATGAATGTATTTCTAACTGTATCCAGCTTGGGCTTATTTCATCTCGTACGATCACCGAAGTTAAGCAAAGTCGAGCCTGATAAGTACCTAGATGGGTGACTGCTTGTAAATCCCAATCGCTGTAAGCGTGGATGTGCGGGTGTTGTAATGGAATCGGAATTGGTAATCGGAGTGCTATGTTCCAATTCCCATCGAGTTCGTTACATTCACTTACACGCAAATACCGTTGGGAAAGGTATGAATCCACATCTTTTCCCCACAGCTATGGGTTAATTAGTAAACTTTGTATCACTAAACAATTATTTTTTTTTTAATTCTTAGAGTCTAAGAATATTTCCTGGCCTTAAATAATCTGCAAAGAGTTGATAATCCGTAAAAAACGAATATAATTAGCTGGAAAGGTATTGTGCTATTTTTTCGAAACTTGATGTATGTGAGTGGTATATTTTTTTGTACATTCGTACCATTCGATCAGGAAGAACTTAGCAGTCACCTTGACTGTTTCTAATCGTCGATATTCTGAGGAAGATATACATAAGCTGATCTTCACTTCAGCGCAGGCGATAGACATATCGTATTTCCCTGATAAATAGGACAACACAGCACATTTCAGAAAGATATACCCCTGCGTGTCATGCTAAAGGTCGGAAACTAAGGTCAATTAAAAATTGCCATTCTTACATTGGTTGCCAACGAAAGCTGTACAGTATGTTCAACTATTTAACCTATAGGTGAGGGGAGAGTAAAGATGGATTCATACCTTTCCCAAGAGTATTTGCGCGTAAGTGAATAAATGAGCTCCACTGAGACTCGAACTAGACTCTCCGGTTTCTCACTCCGAGCCGCTGTCCATTAAAATACCCACACATCACGTTTATACCCATGATTCTCAGAGACATCGGCAGATACCGAAACCTGTTCCACGATTACTCAGAGGGTGGCTACAGGGCCGCAGCTAATCCACCCTCATCACAGGGATGAAGCCATTGGCTATCCTTTTCATGTACATGATTCTCAGAGACTTCGGCAGATCCCGAATCCTGTTCCACTATTACTCGAAGGGTGGATACAGAGCCGCTGCTAACCCGCCCTCGTCACAGGGGTGGAGACATTGGCAATCCCTTTTATGTAAATGATTCGCAGAGACTTCAGCAGGTCCCGAATCCTGTTCCACTATTACTCGGAGGGTGGCTACAGAGCAGCAACTAATCCGCCCTCAACACAGGGATGAATCCATTGGCTATCCGTTTTATGTACATGATTCTCAGAGACTTCAGAAGGTCCCGAATCCTGTTCCACTATTACTCGGAGGGTGGCTACAGAGCAGCAACTAATCCGCCCTCAACACAGGGATGAATCCATTGGCTATCCGTTTTATGTACATGATTCTCAGAGACTTCGGAAGATCACGATTCCTGTTCCACTATTAATCGGATGGTTGCTACAGAGCCGCAGCTAATCCGCCCTCATCACAGTGATGAAGACATTGGCCATCACTTTTATGTACATGATTCTACGAGACTTCGGAAGATCCCGAATCCTGTTCCACTATTACTCGGAGGGTGGCTACATAGCCGCAGCTAATCCGACCTCATCAGGGGGATGAATACATTGGCTATCCCTTTTATGTGCATGATTCTCATAGACTTCAGCAGGGCCCGAATCTTGTTCCTCTATTACACGGAGAGTGGCTACAGAGCAGCACCTAATCTGCCCGCGTCACAGAGATGAATCCATTGGCTATCCGCTTTATGTACATGATTCTCAGAAACTTCAGAAGGTCCAGAATCCTGTTCCACTATTATTCGGATGGTTGCTACAGAGCCGCAGCTAATCCGCCCTCATCACAGGGATGAAGACATTGGCTATCCCTTTTATGTACATGATTCTCAAAGACTTCGGCAGAGCCCGAAACCTGTTTCATTATTACTCGGAGGGTGCCTAGAGAGCCGCAGCTAATCCGCCCTCATCACAAGGATGAAGCCATTTCCTATCCCTTTTATATACATGATTCTCAAAGACTTCGGCAGATGCCGAAACCTGTTGCACTATTATTCAAAGGGTGGTTACAGAGGGGCAACTAATCCGCCCGCATCACAAGGATGAAGACATTGGCCATCACTTTAATGTACATGATTCTCAGAGACTTCGGAAGATCCCGAATCCTGTTCCACTACAATTGGGAGGGTGGCTTCAGAGCGGCAACTAATCCGCCCTCATCACAAGGATGAAGACATTGTCTATCCCTTTTATGCACATAATTCGCAGAGACTTCAGGTGGTCCCGAAACCTGTTCCACTATTACACGGAGGGTGGCTACAGAGCGGCAACTAATCCGCCCTGATCACAGGTATGAAGCCATTGGCTATCCGTTTTATGTACATGATCCTCATAGACTTCAGCAGGGCCCGAATCCTGTTCCCCTATTACACGGAGGGTGGCTACAGAGCAGCAGCTAATCTGCCCACGTCACAGAGATGAATCCATTCGCTATCTTTTTACGTACATGAATCTCGGAGACTTCGGAAGATCACGAATCCTGTACCACTATTAATCGGATGGTTGCTACAGAGCCGCAGCTAATCCGCCCTCATCACAGTGATGAAGACATTGGCCATCACTTTTATGTACATGATTCTACGAGACTTCGGAAGATCACGAATCCTGTACCACTATTAATCGGAGGGTGGCTACAGAGACACAGCTAATCCGCCCTCATCACAGGGATGAAGACATTGGTTATCACTTATCTGTACACGATTCTCAGAGACTTCACCAGGTCCCAAATCCTGTTCCACTATTACACGGAGGGTGGCTACAGAGCAGCAGCTAAACTACCCACATCACTGGGGTGAATCCATTGGTTATCCTTTTTATGTACATGAATCTCAGATACTTCGGAAGATCCCGAATCCTGTTCTACTATTATTCGGGGGGTTGGCTACAGAGCCGCAGCTAATCCTCACTCATCACAGCGATGTATCCATTGGCTATACATTTTATGTACATGATTCTCAGAGACTTCAACTGATCCCGAATCCTGTTCCACTATTACTCAGAGGGTGGCTACAGAGCCGCAGCTAATCCGCCCGCATCACAGGTATGAATCTATTGGCTATCCTTTTTATGTACATGATTCTCAGAGACTTCAGCAGGTCCCGAATCCTGTTCCACCATTACTTGGAGGGTTGCTACCAAACCGCAGCTAATCCGCCCTCATCACAGGTGTGAAGCCATTGGCAACTGGAGCAGTGTCTCATCTATCCTGGTTTTGAATTCATAGTGATCCTTCTCTTAGACAGACTGCCAAACAAGTCTAACGAGCTCTGTCTACCCGGAATTTATATCCGGAATCAAAACAAGCTTTTCACTTTACATGAGCCATAATTTCCAGTATAATAAATTGAACAGATACATTTTTGTTTATTGCGATTACAGTAGAATCTAGGTTTTATTTTAATCATTTCACCCCAAGCAATCACTAAAGTCACTAAGACGCAAGGAAAATACTTTTCTTAACAAAATACTAGGCGCGGAAGCCTGATGAGCATATCGATCGAAACAATGAATGAAAGTCTAAGTTTATGATTTAACTGAACGAAAATAATCAAGCATATTTTTCTCTGCTCCTTCCCCTGATGGAATCAGGGTCCGAACCTTGAATGGGAGAGACGGACACAATCTTAGAGGAGGAGACGGAAGATCATTTTTCCTTTCATTCTTCTCAGCTTATCATGCAGCCTAAACATATATAAGTAAATACGACTTCCATGGAGACGTAAGAATTTGTCTGGCGTCGACCTGAAAATAGGTGACTCAATTCATCATCAAGCAAACATGTGTTTTCATGCGAAAAACATATATTTCTTTCATACGCCCATCGTACATAAAGCCGGTAAAAAAACGTTAGGCTTTTTATAAACTTTATGTGATGCATGACACACTAGACTTATTACGTGGCTTACGGCCATATCACGTTGAAAGACCGTGTGATCAGTGAAGTTAAACCACGTAGAGCCTGGTCAGTATCTAGTAGGGTGACCGCTTTGGAAATAGATTTTTAGGTGGTGGAATGCATACCAGCAGCGAATTAGAAATTGGATAATCGAATGCTAATTTCAGTTGGATTTTTATATAACCTTTCGCGCAGATACCCTTGGGAAAGGTATGAATTCGCCACTTCACCCCAGCTATGGGATAATTAGTAGGACTTATATCAGTAATAATCATTATTATCTTGATAAAGTTCTTATAGTCTAAAAATATTTTTTTTTACTTTAAATAACATGCAAAGGGATGATAAACCGTAAAAAATATTCGTAAACTTATTCGGGAATAAATTCATACACGGAGTTTTAATGGCAAAAATTCATGTCTTATACTAACGCAAAAGTGGATTGAATTTGATCAGCACTGAGTGTTTTATTAGTTTTTTGTAAACTTGTGCTAAATTAAGCTTAGTAAATTTCGGTAAGGAAGAGGTATTTAATAATTTGTTTGTATAAGTAAACTGATTTTACAATTTACTTTCTATACAATATGCGAGGGCCAGCTAAAAATTTCGCAGACTGTTGTTAACCTCTCATAGGCTTGGTTCCGCCAGATCTAGTCTTCACGGCTAGGACCGCCCTGCAACGTCCATTGTAGCAAATCATCCAAATTCCCCTCTGTATTCCATAGGTGAGAAGTAAATTCCACTCAAACAGCTCTGTGAAACCGACACCCAGGAGTGTGTTTCCCTGATCAACTACAATTTTAACCTATTCAAGTGTAGAGTTAACCGTTACCTTCCTCTCGTATCGATATAAACTACCCCTTAACGTAATCAACTACCTCAAGTCTAGAGGTAAGGGGACACACCAATTTATAGACTAAAAAAACATGCATTTGTACCAGAATACAATAGATAGCCAACCAGCTGTTGTATTCTGGTATATATGCATGTATTTTAGTCTAAGAACTGTCTACTTACAATTGGTCAGCCTATGAACTACAAATTTCCCTAATATAGATTTTTTTTATTAGTTACTATATTTCTTTAATTCTTCAAAAGTCGAATAAATAACTAATTCTAATTTATATATTTCCATTTTATACCATATAGAAGCATAGAAAATATTATAATCACTACTCTGATTATCATTATTCTCTCTCCCCTTCTCTTTCTACTCTCTCCTTCCCTCTCTGTGCCATATATATATATATATATATATATATATATATATATATATATATACATATAAATATATATATATGAAGGAATATAGTCATAAGATGTACTATATTTATAGGATAAAGTGCTCAACATCAGAGATAGAGCGTATGTAAATATAAAGTTAACATAGAAGTCAACACTTAGAGGCGACAGTCTGTTTTATGCTATATGCAATCATCAGGCCACGAGTGCCGAACAGCACTCGTGGCCTGATGATTGCATATAGCATGAAACAGACTGTCGCCTCTAAGTGTTGACTTCTATGTTAACTTTTATATTTATATATATATATATATATATATATATATATATATATATATATATATATATATATATATTATGCGTTTCACCCAAAGCAAGGCGCGAAGCCACTAGCATGCAAGTGGTTACAGAGAGTTGGGATGAGAGCAAAGAGGAGTGATAGAGGAAAGGATGAAGAGAAGGATAGGGGATAGATCAGGGCATCTGGAGACGTCGATTGACATTACATTGAATAGTTGGAGATTATAGCTATCAGGGAAACAGAAAGAGGGCAGGGAGTTCCACAGGCAAACGCTCCTCTGTGGCGAAATCGGTAGATATATATGTTAGATTTTATAGATATATATGTTAGATTTTATGATGTAAGTCAATAATTTTACAAGGAAACTGCTACTGAACAACAAATAAACAGATTGCTATTAGATATTCATCCTCTTGTGTGGCAGTGAATATTGGACAATTTCCCCGCAGATGGTGGGAGAAAACTAGAGGCAGCTGAAATATGGTTCTACAGAAGGATACTGAGAATGCCATGGACAAAGAGAGTAAACAACAGGGAAGTCTAAAAAAAATGGCAACAGGAAGAAGATTTATAGGTGAATCGGTCGATCAATTTACTTGGACTCAGTGGAAACAGGGCGAGAAATATCTGAGCAGTATTTAATAAGATCTAGAGGAGTTATCTCCCCTAGACGTTTCAGTAGAACGAGAACAATCTATCTCCGTAGATAAAATAAAAGGTCCAGTTCGAAATTCCTTGAAGGTTACCTGAATCGACAATCACCCGACAAATGCCTAAGGGGACAACGGCTGAAACGTTGAGATGATAACAACAAGACAATCGTCCGATTGTAAAAAATAATATAAATAATGAATTTGCGAAGTCTGTCGAGTCGAGGACATTTCCAATCGCCCACTATCGTTGACTAAAAAGAAAAATCCAGGTAATAAAAACGTGTCAAGCTACGAATTTATTGATGAGTACAGAAAGGAAGAGTGGGCGTGAGCGTGTGCGTGTGTTTGCGTGGGTGTGTGTGCGTGCGTGTGTGTGTGTGTGCGTGTGTGTGTGTGTGTGCGTGTGTGTGTGTGTGTATTTCCTCCTTATCTCTACGTGTTGCTCTGATTCATTTGGATAAATTAACAAAAAGCTTTCGCCGACAATGTTTTTAAAAATTGATGCTAATAGAAA
>OZ010596.1:13862753-13942753 GCA_963932145.1 Acanthosepion lycidas | reverse complement strand
CACACACACACATACACAGAGCATAGATAGATAGATAGATAGATAGATAGATAGATAGATAGATAGATAGATACGAACAACAGATAGATGCAAACAACAGATAGATAGATAGATAGATACGAACAATAGATAGATGCGAACAACAGATAGATAGATAGATAGATAGATAGATAGATAGATAGATAGATATACATGCTCTCTCAGTATAAGATACGATGGATAAATTGTCGTCTACATAATGCAAAAATGAAAATAACACTGGCATCTCCTTTTAACAGATATATTTATCAAATTACACAAAAATATTCCCATTGGCTTCAACTACGGCCTCCAGACAACTTCGGAATCTCCTGCAACTCTTCTGGGTGATCTCCTTGTTTAAGATGTAGTATGCTGCCTTAATCCTTGCCTTCAGTTCATCTTTGGTGTTACAAGAAGATTTGTAGGTCACACACATAATAATCAAGGCGGTTGTAGTCTGGGGAGTTAGGTCGCCAGATGTAAGGGATGATGTGGTCGCAGAAATTGTCTGACAGCCATGACTGGGTTCTCCTACTTGTGTGGCATGGTGCAGAGTCTTGTTGTCAGAGGTAAGGTCTTCCAGCAGCTACCCTCTTAATAGCACTACGTCCGCCAGGCCCTTGATGTAGGCCTTCAAGTTGAGTCTGTTAACCTGTGAAAAGATGAATGAAGGTCTGACATCACCATCACTAGGGATCACTCCAAACATCATGATGTTGACTCAATATATCATTCAACTCTTTCCGGGTCGTTTTTACTGTCCTCCGATTAATACCCAAACACTCTCAAATATTTGTATTGGAGCTTCCGGCGCGAATGACAAGCAGTATATCATGCCGTTTCCAAATTTCTGGCGGATTGAATTGCGTCAAGGTGCTCTTTTTTCTCACAGACGGTGCCCAACTGATCTGTACAGTCGACAGTCAAAAACAAATGAGCGCATGCGCGAAATTAAAAATATAAAATAGCGACAATCTACCAATCACACCCTGTATATACATATATACACACATATACGTATGGGCACCTCGACGTGGTGTAATGGTTCGAAAGCTTCTTTTGCTAGATCAGTTACGACTGAGTAGTGAATTCGATCCTCACTGGGTGCCCCCTACTTTCGGACTTGTGCCACATCTAAGCCGGGCTTAGAAAATCACTATACACATATATGTATATACATATGCGTGTGTGTGAGTTAATAATAAATTGTTACAATACAGTAAAAATATCAATATTTAAATTATGCATTGTGCATGAAACTCATAGTCCCGCTACTCATGTATATTTATTATTAACATGAAGTATAAATTATGTCATTACACATTAAATAATTAACACGAGCAATCAATCAATCAATCAATATATATATATATATATATATATATATATATATACAGGGTGGCCCAAGAGTTACTGACCCTTTTAAATCTTTAATAACTTTTATAATTCTCAAAGTATACTTCCAAAATTTCAGAAGTAGATAAAATGATATTTCCGAGATTTTCAGGAATGTTCTTTGAAACATTCTGGTTTAAACAGATGGATTTTCTTCCAGGCTTCACTCCAATTCTCGTTGATTCGCAACAGTTATTGCCGTACAAGGACTTCCAGATCATGGGAGATCCCAAACTGCACCCTGCTCCTGAAAACAGCTAACTATTCCGCGAATCGTGTTTTTGCTCAGGGCTTCTCTGGTACTGAAATGTCGACGGTAAGAAAGCCGCGTTTCCGAAATTGACCCATGGGACTCAAAGTACGACTGTACAATGAGGGTTCGTTCCTCGATACTATATCTGCTCATGGTGACGTCGGAAGAGCAGTTCTAAATGCTCTCAAAAAATAAAAGAAAATTATTCAGAAATAAAACAGTTATAAATTTTTTCATGAGTCAGTATATATATATATATATATATATATATATATATATATATATATATATATATATATATATAGTAAGGGTAACAAATATATACCCAGGTAAGATAGAACGAATAGAGTACAATTCCAAAGTTCGTTAAAAGAGGGCTCAATATAAAGTAGTGCAATATTATATATTTTAGAATATTACATCGAAAACATCGCTACACAATTACTGGCGAGGGAACGATTTACTTTCCAAAGGAAAAAATATGATAAATTGCAAGTTATCTACCATCGTCTCAAGAAGTACCATCTCAGTATTGAAACATGATAATTTTTGTGTAGCGATGTAAAAAAATGTTATTGTAATTTATTATAATAAAAATAAAATAATAATATTTTGGTCTACTTTGTATTGAGCACTTTTATAAAAAAAAATGATACGAACGGTGGATTCTTACTCCATCTGGTCTTTCTCTCATTTGTATATATATATATATATATACTCAACTACGTGCTCACTACATATATTTATAAATATATATATTTATGTATGTATGCATGTATGTATACATATACGTATACATGATAAAAAATATAGTTTTAATGTATGCTATGTTTATGAGTTAAAGTGCTTGATATCGCGGATATAAATATAAAAGTGAACATTGAGATCAACACCAAACTGTCTCATGCCTAAATGAAATCTTCAGACCACGATGTGTTGACCTCAGTGCTCATATATTTTCTCTTTCCCTGTACATACATAGTTTCATCTTCAGACACAGCTCATTAGTGTGGCTAGATATCCGGTTGTCTCTAGCTAGGATCGAAACCCGACTGAATTGGCATCAGTCGGAGATTCTACCACGAAGGCGTTGGCGCACGGCAGGGATGAATGTGAATTTAAGCGTATTTATTTTTAGATAAATACACATTGACTGAGAGAACTCGATTCGATTTACCGAAGAGTCTTGCATTATTAGCCGTAATAGCCACTGTTTACAAACCCACACTTCCTCCCCAGAGAGCTCAACCGAAATAAATTTTTCAGGTGCATATGTATATGTTTTCCTTCTGTTCGTAGAAGGTTTTCTTTTCTGGACATAAAGCGTGTAAAAATTGTTCTAATGTTCTGTATATCAAATCGCTTTCGACTGTCCTTTCAACCATTAATCAAGGATGAATGGAGTATCACTCGAAAGTTAAAAATTATTTCTATCGCAAACACGAATAAAGATATAACTTTTTAAAGTGCACACGAACTTTATGGACACACGATATATATATATATATATATATATATATATATATATATATATATATATATATATATATATATATATATATATATATAATGAAAAACAAACCACTTTAATGCACCATTACGATAATTTATTTCACCTAAATCCTTTTTTAAGGATTCAGGATCATCAGGTAAATCTTCCAACAACGAATTGAGAAAAAAAATGGGATTAGAAATTGGTGGGTAGTGTAATTTTTGTAATTTAATAGAGGGGGTTGAGAGTGGTAGTTAAACAAACAATATAAAGTATAGGGAGGGGTTAATTTTATATCTCTCTTAAGTATGTTTTATATTGGAGTAGGAGGAGTGACAGAAACTTGACCTCTTTAGATGGTTAATAAAACGGAAATGAATTGTAGAAAATGTATACAAGTGAGTCTTATGGTAAAGAGAGAGATAGGAGGGAGGGGGAAAGAGAGATGGAGTTGTTATAATTTTGTTTTAACAAAATTATGTAAAAGATAGTTTACAATGTTTGATAGAAAATTCGATGTCTGAAAAAAATTTTATTAACTTAAATGTTTAATTTTTTAAGTAAATAGTTTCAGGACTAAATATAACTATTATTGTAATAAACATATTTATCTAGGACATAAAGAAATATTTAAAATTTTAATAGTTTATTCACCCGACTAATTGTATTTCCACAATATAAAAAAAAAAAAATAATAATAACAATAACATCTATTTTAATATTTAAAATTAATTTATGAATGTAATTTATTTATTATATTGGTAAACTAAATTTAAGATTAGGTTTCATTATTTAATAGAATTTGAGGGTAATATTAATTTTCATTTATTCATATATGTCTCACAAATGTATTCATGTGAATCCCTACATACATACGATCATTAACAAGTCAAAAAAAAAAAAAAACCATAGAAACACTTGAGATAATTTACACAAAAATTCATTTATCCTCGTACATAAACTATATATACATTTTACAATCTTTATCTATATTTCAAAATATATATAGATTTCACAGTTAAAATTTAATTTTATCAGTGTGATTTCGGAAGTGTTTCATTTTAAAGGAATTTAGCTAATATTATTACTATTATTAATAGTCAAAGAATGGTATATTTAAATTTAAATTATCAATTTAGAAATGAAACTCCCTTCAAAAGAAAACAAAATTTAAACTATAGAATATTACAAAAGAAGGACATTACAAATTAAGAAAATAAATTAAAATGTCATTAGAAAGACCCAATATTTCATTTAAAATCAATTCATGCACGCACGCACATATATACATACACACACACACACACATATATATATATACATATATACATACACACACACACACATATATATACACATATACATACATACGATCATTAACAAGTCAAAAAAAAAAAAACCCATAGAAACACTTGAGATAATTTACACAAAAATTCATTTAACCTCGTACATAAACTATATATACATTTTGCAATCTTTATCTATATTTTAATATTTGAAATATATATATAGATTTCACAGTTAAAATTTAATTTTATCAATGTGTTTCATTTTAAAGGAATTTAGCTAATATTATTACTATTATTAATAGTCAAAGAATGGTATATTTAAATTTAAATTATAAATTTAGAAATGAAACTCCCTTCAGAAGAAAACAAAATTTAAACTATAGAATATTACAAAAGAAGGACATTACAAATTAAGAAAATAAATTTAAAATGTCATTAGAAAGACCCAATATATATATATATATATATATATGAGAACACGAATATACACGCTTGCACACATCATACTCACTCACTCCCTAAGAACCAAACACACACTTAACAGAGACACATCCCCTTTCCAGGAACCAATAAAACTGTCAAAATGACCAATGGAATTCAGAGCAGCATGAATCCATCCAGCTCTTATCTTAAATAACAACTTAAAAGAGACTGTTTGACCAACACAAGGACTGACCAAAATTCATGATAAGAAATAAAAAAAACAAATGAAAACTACAGACAAAAGTTCATTTTCTCCATGAAGACATTCATTTCTGTAGTTCACTGCTACAAACAAGCAGAATTTTTTTCTCCTGATGTTGGCCATGTTGGCCGAAACTAGTCGAGAAATCTAAATGAAATAATAATAAAAACGAAAGAATATTAATCTACAACACAGTGTGTCTGAAGATTTTAAATTTTAATAATTTTTATTGTTCAATATATATATATATATATATATATATATATATATATATATATATAACCTATTCTTTCATTCGACGTACAGATAAATGCTTATGTTACCGATAAGCACACACGTACAAAGAGAGAATCATGAATAAAAATGGCCGTACTAATGCACGGCCATTCTTATTCATGATTCTCTCTTTGTATCAAAGATCAAATATACAAATATACGCATGCGCAGACATCGATTGATATGTAATGGTACGTTCACACGGATAACCGTTCGCGTATTTGCAAGCATACATATATTTGAGAAGAAGTACAAATACATTTCAGCACGCGTTCATTTTCTCTTGATGTTGATAAACAGTTATTATGTTACTAACTCCCGGGTTATTGATAACACACACAAAAGTAACCCGGATTGATTACCTTCTGTGTGTATACGCAACAGGTTTAATAACCTGGATCGTTCTTAAAGTGATCACTCTGCTTTACCAGCAGGTGGTGTTACGAACTCTACGACGACTACAGTAAATAAAAACATCTACTTTTCGCTCGAAGGTCGTTACTCACCTGGTTAAGACAGAAAAGAAGGCGACCAACTTCATCAAAATTTGGCGAATGGTGGGTAAATATTGCGCGTTTGCGTCTGGTGAAAGGCGATGTTTCAGAGCGGCTAGGCAAAATGATTTGGGGCCTGTAAATTATGGATGAGCACCTCCAAGTCCGTACTAGTCTAGATTTTTTTTTGTTTTTTTTTTTCTATTTTATTTACTCTATTATTTTTAAACTAAGCTAGAGATGTGGAAAAAACTATAAGCAGTAAAAGTATGGTTCTACAGAAAGATACTGAGAATTCCATGGCCGGAGCGAGTAAGCAACGAGAAAATCTTAAAGGAAATGGCAACAGGAAGTACACTTCTACTCAGAAGCAGGAAAAGACAGCTGAAATTCCTTCGACTTGAGGATGGATGACTTGGAAAACTTAACCTTCACGGGGCATATGGAGAAGAAAATAGATAGAGGAAGGCAGCGTACCACTTTGTAGACGAGCTTGTATGAATAGATGGCGGAACATGTGAGCCTTAAGAAAGGGAGAAAAACCGCTAAGAGCCACATGAGATGGGAAACTGTGGAGAGCCATGATCGCATATACCCTGAAGAAGAAGATGTAAGATTGTTTTTGTCCCTTCTACTTTAATTCTTCAACCCCTCTACCATAAGGTAACAAAGATTTCAGTTCTCTGGTAGGTGCGGAATACAAGTATTCTTTTGGGGTTTTTTTGGGGGGTGGCGGTGTATCTGGTATTGAGGCCTAATGAGAGCCTGCTTGTGTCAGTGCCTGACTGAGTGATTTGGTTTGCTTTTTAAATACTTTTTTTTTTCGGGCAGTTAACTGTTATTTCTGACACAAATCCATCTTTTTCGCGAGCTTTGAGATGGGTTTAACGTGTTCTATGTTTTCTACATCTGTCTGTTGTGTTTCTGTCTTCAAACATTTCACGGACATGTCAGGGGTTACAGGAAGTGAAAGTGAGAGGAAAGACTGAGTATAAGTGGATTGAGGAAACGAGAAAAGATGAACGGGATTCAAGAAGACGGAAAATGGCGATTGACGTTGCAATTAAGATTTGCTAATCATTTCACCCCAAACCATGCAGGAATTCCACTAATACGCAGGGGCTTACAGGGAGTGAAAGTAAGAGAAAAGACTGCGTATAGGATGGGTTAAGGAAAGGAAAAAAGATGAACGGGATTCAAGAAGAAAGAAAATGGCGATTGACGTTGCATTCAAGATTTGTTAATCATTTTACCCTCAAAAAGGCAGGAATGTCATTTGTATGCGGGGGCTTACATGGAAGAAAATGTGAGAGAAAAGATTGAGTGTAGGGAGGATTGAGGAAAGGAGAAAAGATAAACGGGATTCAAGAAGATAACAGATGGCGATTGACATTGCATTTAAATATTTGAAGAAGATTGTAGTTATGAGAGAAGCAAATAAACGAAAGGGAATTTCTCAGGCAAGAAGTGCGAGAAAAGAAACTGTTGGAGTAGAAGTATCGATTGCATTTCACTATTTCGACAGTAAAAGAGTAGGACATAAAATATCTATCATCTTTTTCTCATCCCATGTTTATCACTTCCCCACCTTCTTGTCCACTTTTCATGTCGTTACCATCTTTTTGTCTCTCGCTTTCTCTTTTTCCCTCTCCGTTTGTTTCGCTCTCTGTTCCTCGGCTTCTCTCTCCTTCTATCTTCTTTTCCCTTTCACTCCATCTCTTATTTCATATCTCTTTCTCTCACACTCTCGTTCTTTTCCTCTCTCTCTTATACTCTCTTTTTCTCTTTCTCTCCCTCTCTTACTCTCCCTTCCCTTATTCTCCGTTCTTATCCCTTCACCCCAGCTCCCAATATGACGGTCATCGTCACAGACACCGACAAATCGTATTTGAATTCCGTTTGAGTCTGCGTGATACACTATGCACTAATGCCCTCGGCAAAATCATGAGACCAGCTGCTCTTTATCCCAGATATCATGACAAAGGCGTCATCGCTAGTACTGATTTTCTAAGCGTGGCTTCGATATGTCACAGGGTCGAAAGTATGGAGCACCCAGTGAGGATCGAACTTACAATTCAGTTGTAACTGTTTTAGCAAGAGCAGCTTGCTAACCATTACACCGAGACGCCCTAGTGTTTGGCAAGCGCAGCATAAATATGGCGCAAGGCCGAAAGTATGGGGCACCCAATGAAGATCGAACTCAAGCGTAACTGATCTAGCAAGATAAGTTTTCTAAACATTTCATCACGTAGGGTTCCCCAGATGTTTTTGTACGCGAATCAGAAATGTGCCACAAGACCGATGTATGGGGCACCCAATGAAGATCGAACTCACTCGTAACTGATCTAGCAAGATAAGATTTCTAACCACTGCACTACGTCGGGGTGCCCAGGTCCCATTGCTAGCATGTAATCGCTGATTGTTTCTTATTAATTGGAAAGCAGATGGACATAATCCAGCAATGGTGACTTACTCTACAAGTACTATGAAGGATCCAACTTATCAGACCAACGATCTTCTGACCAATCAACATCTACTTCCGTTATTTCATATTTCTCTTCATCCAGATCTATATCTACTTAATAGATAATTATTTTTTCCCTGTTTAACTTCATATTCAGATATTTAATTTATACTCAGATGTACCAGACTTTCATAAGTTAGGCAGTTGTTAGGCACCTCGTCATTTTTTTTGTTTTGTTTTGTTTCAGAATAATGTTACCCTGTAAGAGCCACTCAAGGTAGACGGTTACAGAATAAGATGTACACTTTATGGCGATATGTGAGAAAGACAACGTTTAACCCTTGAACACATTGGGATTGTAGGAATCGGGGAAGCATCCTCTTGGGAGTCGCTTTCACAAAGCAGCGGTTCGTGGGAAGAAGCTGTTCAAACGTACTTATATATCACAATGAAACATAAAGAGAATGAGGGTGGTTCGCTACAATGGGCGTGTCATGAGGTGCCTCAGCCATGAATTTTGTAACAGATGGAACTAAGGAATGTAGTTCGTCTGAAAACTTTCCATTCAAATAGCGATACAATAGCTATAGGCTTGCAAAGTTCCGTCTGTTGCAAAGTGGCTGTAGGTGGGGAATAATTCATCACCTACAAGGCCGTAGAAACGCTTTAGGACTCTATCGAGACTGGAAAGTGAAGAATGGACATTTTCTGGCAATATACGACAGAAATGCTCCATTTTCGGCCTGATCGAGATCTGAAAAGGTAGAGAAAAGCAGATTCAGTGAATCGATCAGTTTCTTGCCAGCATTTTCAGCGATGGATCCTATGTACGAGTTCCACTTGAGGTCCCAGTTGTACTAGAGTCCCAACAATTGTTCAAGGCACGGGGTCATCCTGAGAGGACACCTGTTTATTGGGTTAAGGGCCACGCTTTCGCAGACCGTTACAGCATCAGACAAAAGCTGAGCTTAGTCAATATCAAAAGGGAAAATTGCCTCACTACCCTGACCATCGGATTCTGATTAGCAAGCGACTGACTATTGTTGCTGTAGTTGCTTTGATCCTCACTGGCTACAACGGACTTAAGACTTTGTGTCAGAAGAACCTAAAGGATAATTGTTAGCGTGTTCGATTCTCCTTGGTTGTCCCATAGCCTTGTGCAGGAAAACGCTAACACGAGGATAGATAGATAGATAGATAGATAGATAGATAGATATGAATAGAATGAGATAGATAGATAGATAGATAGATAGATAGATAGATATGAATAGAATGAGATAGATAGATAGATATGAATAGAATGAGATAGATAGATAGATAGATAGATAGATATGAATAGAATGAGATAGATAGATAGATAGATAGATAGATAGATAGATATGAATAGAATGAGATAGATAGATATGAATAGAATGAGATAGATAGATAGATAGATAGATAGATAGATAGATAGATAGATAGATAGATAGATGGGCTATGATAGATAGATGTGAATAGAATGAGATAGATGTGAATAGAATGAGATAGATAGATAGATAGATAGATAGATAGATAGATAGATAGATAGATAGATAGATAGATAAATAGATAGATTTTGAGAAAAAAATTCTCCCCAACTTTGTTGCATGATTATTACAGAATTATTCTTATAGTCTCTTTCACCGTATCTGCATGTGTGCGTCTGTGACTGAGTTTCAGTGTGTGTGCATGTCTCTGTGTCTCTGTGTGTGAGTGTTTTCCTCGGTGTAGTCTATCACGCTAACACTACTCTTTCGTAATTTCGATATCTAAATGCTTCGCTTCTGTCGGGTTGTACCAGTAAATGACTAATACAGCCGGGCATCATGACATTTGTCATTATGAATGTCTGATAAAGAAAAGAAAATTGACGAGAGACTAAATAATCTAAGAAGGAGAAAATGATCAATGACTGAAGGAAGAAAAGAGGGAATCCAAGATGGCTGTAAAATATTTTATTGAACGCTTTTATTGTTAACTGTTTGTGCCAAATGATAAGATGAATGGTTTTGTCAAATCTATGATTTGTTGTGAAGTAACCTGCTTGTTTCCATTGTCCTGTGACAATGTCCTATAGACAATGTGATGTCAGTCGTTTTAACGATGAAGGTTGAATGTAGCCGTCGATAGAAATTATACAACGAAAAAAAATGAAATATCGTCTGCTTGTTTGAAGTGCGCAAGCTTAAAACACTGAAGATAAATATCGTTTTATCGCTGAATTACAAAATAAGAATACAGTGAATGGAACCTCATACAAAAATTGTCCTTTTCGAAACCAACGGACAGGTTAGTTTTGTCAGCGATATCAGGTTTGCTCTCGAGGCAGGATTAAATAGTGTTGTCGTCTGCATAGATATCTACTTGGAATATATATATATATATATATATATATATATATATATATATATATATGTGTGTGTGTGTGTGTGTGTGTGTGTGTGTGTGTGTGTGCATATATGTATATTTAAATAAAAAGAAAGAACATATTTTAAATCAGTTAATTTATAATATATATATATATATATATATATATATCGACAAACAATGCTAAAATAATCCACTAATCAAATAGCAAAAATGATTAAAGATTATTGAAGCTATTTCCATCCAAGAAAAGCAATCACCCATTAATAAAAATGGCTATAGCCTCCAATGCCATATTCTTCAGTGAATATAAAAGTATGAAATAGCCGTAAAAAAGATAAAACACAGATACATTAAACCTGTTGATAAAATACACATTTCAGATTTATCATTTATTATTAAAAAAAAAATTTTAAATTTAAAAGTCTCTTCTTTTATTGTCCTCTGTTTTTTTCACTCTCAGTCTCCCCTTGCACTTTATACGGCCTATTTGGGGAGAAAATATTAAAAAAAAAAAAAACAGTAACCGTATTATCAAAAATATTATCTCTCAACCCACAATCCCCTTTATAAGAATAATGTAGAATTTATTTCTCGATTCGGAGATTTGTTTCCTGTAAATAATAACAAAATATGTCTTATGTGGGTTACACAACAACTTCTCTTTCATGCAGGCTCACATGCCATTTATATTAACAAAATGCAATTAAGCCTTGCATTAACATGCACCACAAGAGCTATAATAATATTAGTTTGTAATTAACAATACTAAAATAAACAGTAACCTAATTATCAAAATAATATCTCTCAACCCACAACCCCCTCTATAAGACTAATGTTGTTTATGAATTTATTTCTGAAATCAGAGCTTCTTTCCCTCTAAAAAATAAATGTCTTATGTAGGTTACACAACAACCACTCTTACATGCAGGCTGATATGCCATTTATCTGTGCAAAGTGAAATTAAGTCTTACATTAGCATTCACCACAAAAGCTATAATAATATTAGACAGTTTGTAACTAATAATACTAAAATATTCCATAAATCCATTAGTAAAACAATTATTAAAGATTATTGAAGATATTTTCATCCAAGCATCCATTAACAAAAACAACTACAGCTTCGAATCACGTATTCTTCGATGCGTATAAAAAATACACGTCTTTGCACACGACTGGTGCACATTGTCGTTGCACGTTGCTACTATGACTTCCTACATTTTCAATTATTAGATTCAAGGTAAAATGAAGGGAATGTATGGCGTCACATGGTTCTGTATGGTACAAGGCCAACGAAGATGATGTTTGGAACAAGACAAAGTGGATATATATGTTACTTATTTTTATATGGCACAAAATCGAATGATGGGAATGTTTGACACAAGGCCGAATGACAGGAAAGCATGGAACACGGCATTCTAAAATACAAGACCAAATGAGTAGTGTATGGGAGAAGGCTTTGTATGGCACAAGGCAACAGGAGGGGTATTTACGTTCAAAAGCTTTGTATAGAAAAGATCAAATGGAGGAGGCATGTAACAAGCTTTTGTATGGTTCAAGGTCTGCTCAGTGGAATGTATGGTACAAGACAAGTGTGAGATATATTTTACAAGGCTTTTATTGTACACGGTTGAATTAGACGAATGTTTGGTGCAAGGCCGAATGAGACAAATATATCGAACAAGGCTTAATGTTAAAGGTGATTGGAATTTCGAACTGCGCCCTTTATTTAGCGCACAGGTGTAAATTGCTGAAGCTATCTTTTAAGTGCAATGGACGTGCCTACTATCAATCAAAGTTAAAATTCATAATTTTTTATTCACCTAGATTTTTTTTAAAAGCATCAAAACGGAATAAGCGAATGTTTCAGCCACGAAGTGGAAGCATGGTGGAGTAATGGATAGCGGCTTGGATAGAGAAATTGGAGAACCGATTTCGAATTTTAGTTGAATCCATTACTTACATGCTAATACCTTTGGGAAAGGTATGAATCCTCGTGGCACTTAACTGACTGACACTGACTTTCCAGTTAAATCCATTACATTCAACTGCGTGCTAATACTCTTGGGAAAGGTATAAATCCTCTTCTTCTCCACCCCCACAGCTATGGGTAAATAGCAGGACAGACCGGGTTCTATAGCCTTGGATGGAAACTGGTCTACCGTAAAAAGAAATGGCAACCTACTGCGGTAAAAAAAAATCTGCCTCGTCGATCATGTGTCGAAAGATACATGATCGCCTAAGCGTGTATTAAGATTTTTCACATAACTGTCTTAAGATTTGATAATGTCAGTTTAGATGAGTCAGACAGAAGTCCAAAGACAAGAAGTCAGATAGACGTATCACGCCAAACTTTCAAGTGGGGCAAAATAGATCTATATATCTACGAAACGAGCATTAAAGGTTATTTTTCTTACCTGTGCTCAATCAAGGAAACTTCTATGAAAAGAAAATACGTAACTGTTTCTGTAAGAAGAATGTGTCTCGATATGGAAAAGATGGCTGTTCAATATTCCAAAATTTCCAAAATTCAGATCAAGGCTCGAAATTTTTTTTAATGGAGATGTTGTATCAATGCACAGGAATATAATTCGTATGTAAAAAAAAATCTTCCTAAAACAAAAAGACGATTTGACAACGAGAGATTTAGCCCACACAGTGGTTTTGAAAAGAATGTTTTATCTGATTACAGAAGTAATACTTTATTTAATCATTAATATTTTTCCAGAATCAAATTTAATAACATATGTGTGGCACGCTATATCTTCCAACTATATATATATATATATATAAGTATATGATTGGTGTAGACGGAATAAATTCCAATAACTAAGATTACTCAATACAGAATAGAGCAAATATGATTTATTCGAAAATTATAACAAAAATATGTTATTTAATCACTACAAAAATAGCCATTTGGTCTCAACACTTCTGGTGTCTTATCAAGTGATGGTGTTAAATGTAGAATAAAGAGTTTAAACTATATTCTAACAAGATTTAATTTATTTACATATATACATATATATATATATATATATATATATATATATATATACTGCGTTGGAAGTTATATCGCACCACATATCGGCTACTAAATTTGATTTTTTTCTGGAAAATAATAATGACTAAAAAGTTTATATTTATACATATATATATATATATATATATATATATATATATATATATATATATATATATATATGTATGTATGCATGCGCCCTCCAGAGGGTGCATATTTTTCTAACATGATTTCTGATATATATATATATATATATATATATATATATATATATATATATATATATATATATATATATATATATATATATATATATTGCGTTGGAATATATATCGGACCACATATAGGCTACTAAATTTGCTTCTTAAAAAATAATAATGATCAAAAAAAAGTATATATATATATATATATATATATATATATATATATATATATATATATATATTGTCAGGACTCTAACCACGTCGATTATGACGTATGAGCACCTACCTATGTCAGTTTTAGAAACCGAACCGCAAACACAAATTTGATTTGATTATCGGGTTGAAGGCTTTTGTAGAAGCAGCCACACTTCTTGGAAGAACTGATAACAAAAAAATTGTTGCACACTGTGCAATCAATTCTCCAAACAACACCCCTCAGTTTTGTTTTGTTTTTTTAAATTCAGTATTGTCCTTCTCCTTGACTGATTTCCAACTAATGATATATATATATATATATATATATATATTTAATATATATATATATATATATTCTTATTCACGCTATTCGGACTGTTGTCCCCAATTTTGTTGCCATATCCACGACTTATCGGCCCTTGTACACTCCGGTCCTCTTCAGGTGATTAGAATTTCGAACTGAACCGTTTATTTTCGGTAGATTGTTCTAGTTCCACGTACCATGCCTCTTCCGGATGACTCACTATCAGTTATCTCCCTCTAATTTAACTCTCCAATTTTTATTTTATTTTTTTACCTCAACTGTAGCCAGTAGGATGAGTTTGAAATAATAGACAGGAAATATGACTGGGAAATACGTAAACTTAAGGAATCAGCGCATATGCTAGTCCACAAAAATCTCCTGAGTCGACCAAACATAGAAATGAATATGGGAACCAGTAAAATGGAGTGCTAGAGAAAAACAATAATAACAACAAAATTGCAACCTGGGCTTTGGCAAAATATTGTTACTGACCCATTAGACTTATAAGTCCCCAAAACTCATACACTTGTGTCCTTAATGGCTCAGGATATAAGCTTTGGTTGAATCCAGTGACATGGCTCAAGTAATTGTATGTTCAATTCCTAGCTACAGCTGAGGTTAACAAAAACTTGAAGAGATATCTGGAAGAGGTATGACATGTGGAATTAGAACAATCTACCACAGTGAACAAAATAAAGGGTTCAATTCGAAATTCCAGTCACTTGAAGAAGTCCACAGCTTAGAATGGCCGAAACGTCTTGAATATGACAATGTAATAATGTAAAGCCAAATACAAGGCCAAAATGAAGTGAACCCCAGACTTGAAGAAGTCACAATTGTAGTAATTGGGAAAACATACTACCTCTTGTCTGTTTTTTGTTGGTGGGGGGTGGGAGAAATACAAAAGAATGAAAGAAAGTTTTGTGATGTCAAAGAACACTCGTTGTCCCTTTCGTAATGCTCGTTGTAGTAGAGACTTTGTAATCGCAGATACAACTATAGTAACGTCGTTGAACAATACTAGCGTCAGACGCCTTCGAATAACACTCGCGCTAATAGTACTTGCTCAATAATACTCACTCGAATAGTAACCACCGTATAGTGATCCGAATAGAGAAAATAGTATAGAGAATAGCGTTTCGTATAGTAATAGAGGATAGAATAGAAATAACGATCCGAATAGTGTAGAGGATAGACTAGAAATAGTGATCAATTAAACGTTATGCGACTTCCTAATTATGCGTTTCTTCTATGGTCACGAGGTCTACTTAATTCAATAATGGGATCGCCGGTGTTTGCTCATTAGCGATCTATGTTCAAACTCAAATATCGGCAGCGACACTTTATTCCTATATAAAACAAAGAAACAATGAAACAAAAAAAAATGCATTAAGAAAATAAAGAAGGAAATGCAATGAGAAAGAAAGAAACGAACAAAAAAAGCAAAGGCAAAATGGAATGCATTGCGAACGAAAAATATATTGAAGGTAATAAAAGAAATGCACTAAGAAAAAAGAAAAAGAAAAAATGCATTGAGAAAGAAAGAAAGAAAGAAGGAAATGCATTGAGAAAAAAAGAAAGAAACAAATAAACAAAGAAGAAACAAAAAACAAATAAAGAAATGCATTGAGAAAGAAAGATGGAAATGCATCGAATAGTAATAATATAAATGCATCGAGAAAGAAAGAAAGAAAGAAACAAACAAACAAACAAACAAACAATGAAGGAATGAATGAATGAATGAATGAACCAAACGCATTGCGAACGAAAAATATTTTGAAGACAATAAAAGAAATGTACTAAGAAAAAAGTAAAAAGAAACAAATGCATGGAGAAAGAAAGAAAGAAAGAAAGAAAGAAAGAAAGAAAGATTGAAGGGATGAATGAACCAAACGCATTGCGAATGAAAAAATATTTTGAAGGTAATAAAAGAAATATACTAAGAAAAAAAAGTAAAAAGAAATAAATGCATGGAGAAAGAAGGAAATACATTGAGAAAGAAAGAAAGAAAGAAAGAAAGAAAGAAAGAAAGAAAGAGCAAACACGTTGAAAGCAGTGTCAGAACAAGATTTAAAATAAGAAAGAAAGAAAGAATAACGTGAAACGTAGTCCCAGAAAAACAATTAAAATAAGAAAGAAAGAAAGAAAGAAAGAAAGATTGAAGGGATGAACGGAACGCATTGAGATAGAAAAATATATTGAAAAGTAATAAAAAATACTCCTTAAAAGAAAGAAAAGAAGAAACAAAGAAAGAACGGAATGCATTAAGAAAGAAAGAAACAAAGAAGGAACGGAATGCATTAAGAAAGAAAGAAACAAAGAAAGAACGGAATGCATTAAGAAAGAAAGAAACAAAGAAGGAACGGAATGCATTAAGAAAGAAAGAAACAAAGAAGGAACAGAAGATATCGAGAAAAAAAAAGTAATGAAAGAAATGTATTGAAAAAGAAAGAAAGAAAAAAACAAAGAAAGAAAGAAATGACTGAGCAAGAAAAATTAAAGGTAAGAAAGTTTGGAATGTATTGAGAAGGAAAAAAATATAGTGAATTATAATGAAAGAAATACATTGAGAAAGAAAGGAAGTTAGAATTATTAACATGAAGAAGAAAAAGAAAAAAGAAAGAGTGTACCAGTTGCACTGAAAAAAATAAGGAAAGTGAAAAAAAGAAAATAAATTTAAATCATCGAGTGAAACAGCGTGAAAGAAAGATGAAAAGAAAAAAAATTGGAATGAAAAGTTCTAGAAGAGGAAAAAAAAGAAAAAACGTCGAAAAGCCAAGGATAGCTTCAGAGCCTGAAGAATGTTTCTTGCACTGCGGGGAAGGAACCTTTTGGCAGCTAAAAGCGGGAACCTTGCCAAATCGTTATCTGACACACTCCGGACACCCCCCCCGCCACCATGCACCACGCACCACGCACCACCATTACTTACAGAAGCACCACCACTACTATCGAATCCAAAACTCCTCTCTACCCACTACTCCCAAAATCAGTCCCCGGAAAATGCTACCTAACGTCTAAATGCAAATATATAGCTATGGGTCCAACCAATGGCTGAACGTTGCTCTACGGTGGAAGGCGTTCCACATGACGTCATAACGAACTGACCAATATAAAATAGCTAGTTTAAATCGTCACGAAATTGAGATTTTGAATGCTTGTTTACTTACACGCATATATACACCCCATATATATATATATATATATATATATATATATATATATATATATATATATATATATAATGCATGCAGGGGTTTTAATTTTTTTTTAATTAAAAACAAGCGGTTTTTCCTATATATTTAATCTCTAGTATTAAAAAAGAAAGCGCTGTGAAATTTTGCAAAAACCAAAACTAAATATACACCAGTTTGCCAGTACAGTTGAAAAAGTAATTTTGCAATTGGCTTGCTTATAATTTTGCAAAAATAATCTAAGATTTTTATCTCTATCGCCGCCAGCAAGAAAGAGATTCGCTTTTTAAATCATTAGATGAAAATATACGAAGATAACACAAGAGAATATAAATATAATTAAAAGAGTAAAAGCCAAGAACTCTCAAGCGATAAAAGACACCACACGAAACGCGATATTCAAAAAATTAAGCAGACGACATGACAAAAAAAAAATTTGAAAATGGCTAGCGTTAGCCGTAAGTCCTTAGATAGGGAAAATATACTGACAAATACAAACCGGAAATCAGAAAAATGATTAGAAATATCGAAAAAAATAAATAAAAGTAATCAAGAATAAGCGAAAGAGCTTGGATATACGGAACATTCCGTCAATTTTTAAACTCTTTATATCCAGAAATAAATAAAAAAAATAAATAAAAAGAGTAGTCTTTGATGAAACTTGTTCACACACACACACACACATACACAGAAATATATATATATATATATATATATATATATATATATATATATAGAGAGAGAGAGAGAGAGGGTGCGATGGATAAACTGTCTTCTAAATTATGCAAAAATGAAAATGACACTGACATCTCGTTTTAACAGATATATTACCAAAATTACACAAAAATATCTTTAAATACTAAAGAGTACATTTATACAATAAAAATCACCATTGGCTTCAACCGTGGCCTCCAGACAACATCAGAATCTTATGCAATTCTTCTAGACGATCTCCTTGTTTAAGTTGATGATCTGCCATAATCCTTGCCGTCAGTTCAACTTTGGTGTTACAAGGAGTTTTGTTGGTCTCTCGCTCAACTGCGCCCCACACATCATAATCATGGGTTTGCAGTCTGGGGAGTTAAGTAGCCTGATGTGGGTGATGTGGCCGCAGAAATTGTCTGACAACCATGACTGGGTTCTTCTGCTTGTTTAGCATGGTGCAGAGTCCTGTTACCAGACATACATGCATGCCATTTCCAAATTTGCATCACGGTGGCATGTGTGTGTGTGTGTGTGTGTGTGTGTGTGTGTGTGTGTGTGTGTGTGTGTGTGTGAAAATATATAGAAAATAGGAAAGAAGTGGTTAGGTAAATAATCCAAAGTTCTTTAGTATTTTTGTTATTATTTTTAAAAAAATAGTGCTCGATACAAAAGTAGAGCATAAATATAATTATTTAGTTAAAAATATGATTCCAACACGCTACATAAGAGGTCTAATGTTTCAAAACAAGAGCCGAAAACTTCAATATAATTATTTGAATTAAATTGGATTAAAGTAAGCTCTGTTCCATCTTCAAGCGAAATTTTTTTGGAATCAAAATATATATATATATATTAATAATAATAATAAATATATATATATCAATAATAATAATAAATTATTACAGTACGGTAAAAATGTCAATATTTAAATTATGCATCGATCCGTTTTCAATCGGCACCTGTCGATTGCATTATGCATAAAACTCAAAGTCCCGCTAATGATGTATATTTATTATTAATATAAAGTATAAATTGTATCTGTCATTACGCATTCAGTATTATTAACACCAACAATCAATCAATCAATCAATATGTATATATATATATATATATATATATATATATATAAGTGGGCATTGAGTGTGTGTGTGCGTGTGTAGGTACGTATACGTGTACACAGGTGTATATGAGGGGATATAATATCTGTAAGTGTTGTGTCCATATATATATATATATATAAAAGATATATTAAAAACGCTCTCTGTTTTCGGTGGACTGATTTAAAATCTAACGCACATTAATGTCTCTAAGATATATATATATATATATATATATATATATATATATATATATATATATATATAAGCGTCGTAGTTGTCCGAAGATCGCGAGAGCGTGAAACTTGAGTAACCACTCGAGCTGTCCTTTGTTAAGCGTTGACGTTGTGAAGAGTTTTTTGATCTGTCTGGGTAGACTAGACATTGAGCACTACGTAGGTAGGTGTTGGCCTATTAATCTTTATTTTTGTCTATGATAGGCCGTCTAGCAAGTTGTCTGTTGGTCAACCAACATCGTTGTTTTTGTTTTAGTAGTAGTTGTAGTAGTAGTAGTTGTAGCAATATATATATATATATATATATATATATATATATATATTGTTAAATATATGTATATATATATATATATTGTTAAATATATATATACATATATTGTTAAATATATCAGACAATGAATGTCTATTATGTCTGATCATGAGCCCTTCTAAAGTTCGTATGTTTGCTTTAACTTCGGGTGAAAATAAAGACAAAAATTGTGCAACATTTGGATATTTTTTATTAAGTTGGTCCTTGATCTAAGCTTTCGGCTCACATGAGCCATCTTCAGAGTGGTTATACGGACATTTTAACAAAGATATTCACCGTCAAAGGTGATATTTTGTTATGTTGTCATAGAAGGTTGCTATGCGACGATAACGGTCGTGGAATAGCAGACGCAGGTCGTAAATTCGTGATGCGGTTCTATGGCGTTATACCACGCGAGAGGCCGATATATATATATATATATATATATATATATATATATATATATATATATATATATATATATATATATTTAAATAAAAACAGACCACTTTAAGGTTCCGTGTAATAGATTATTTCACCACAGCCCTTTTAAAGGACTGTGGATCATCAGACTTTACTTCCAAAGGTTGAAACAAAAAATGAAAAGAAATTTACACATTTTTGACGGGCCGTATTAAGCATATGTAAATTAACGAATTTCGTTTAAATGTGTCAATGCCTGGACGTCCTCAAGTAATTTTAAGTATGAAAGAATAGAAATTTCAAATTACATCGAACTCACTCATGTCTTCTCTCTTCCCCCTCAATTCCTCACTTCGCTAATTTACATATGCTTAATACGGCCCGTCAAAAATGTGTAAATTTCTTTTCATTTTTTGTTTCAACCTTTGGAAGTAAAGTCTGATGTTCCGCAGTCCTTTAAAAGGGCTGTGGTGAAATAATTTATTGCATGGTACATTAAAGTGGTGTGTTTTTATTTATATATATATATATATATATATATATATATATATATATATATATATATATATACATATATATATTTAAAGTAACGTCAAAAAACGACATTATTACGTCATTATTTTTGCACCAACCTAATAAATTATTTGCTCTGGATTTACATTGAGCTCTCTGGATTTTATCCTCCTTGGGTTTACCCATACGGATTACCTATACGGATTACCTAGTTTTTTCATACACTAACTAACTATATATATATATATATATATATATATATATATATATATATATATATATATATATATATAGAGAGAGAGAGAGAGAGAGAGAGAGAAAGAAAGAAAGAAAGAAAGAAAGAAAGAAAGAAAGAAAGAGATGTATGCGTGTGTGTCTATCAACTTTTCAAAAATGTACATACCATCCATTCAGAAAAACCAAAAGAAACACTTTATATACACACTTCCACCAACCATCTACCTACCACCATCAAATCCCACAATCCATCAGCCGCAGATTACCTGACAGCTCTTCAGAGAAAAATCATTTTGATTGATTGATTCGTTTTCTACGCCTTATCAAAGCTTTGCCGGTAATTTAAAGCCAGAAAATATTTTTAGATTGTAAGAATTATTTTTCTTGAGATAATAATGCTTTAGTAATAAAATTCTTACTAATTAACCTATAGCTGGGGGGAGAAGAGATTGGTTCATAACTATCCCAAAAGTATTTGCGCGTACATGAACCCACTTGGAATTGGAACTCAGCTCTCCGATTACCAATTCCGAGACATTATTCGCTACATATCCATAGAAGTCTCCCATGATGTTTTCGATATATATTCCTTTCTAGCCAGAACGTTCTAAAAATTCTTGAAACACTTAGAAACTTCTCGAAAGTTCTTGAAACTTCTAGAAAGATCTAGAAAATTCTCCTTCTTCGGCTCAGCGCTGAATCTGTCCGGAATGTAATAGAAAATAGATTAGTTTCAAAACATTGATGTTCAGGTTAGAAAAGCAAAGTTTAAAGGGAATAATAGAGATTTTCTCTGTTTCCTAGACAGAAGCAATAAGGAAATAATATTTCCTGGCTAAAGACCAAAAAATGTAAAAATGTTGTTAATGGCGTAACTATAGCATACATCCTTTTATTAATGTTACTATAAACTGCTTCCCCACCTTCTTTTGTAGGCATTTACTAAACTTAATTTAGTTTTGGGTACTAGACTGCAAGCATGGGACACACAGTAAGGCTCGAAATATCTACTTGGTAGTAACGATCTACGAGACGAGCCTGTTATATATTACACGCCAAGAAGGCACCACACATCACTTTTTATTCGAGCTGGACAAAATGCTATTAGAATTTCAAGAGTATATGACATCTGGTTACCTATTCTGTCAGTAAGACTTAGATTATTTTGTAACTACTGACAATCATTTTCTTTCTGATTTTCAATCTATTTCTATAGTAAAAACATTTACAACGCATTTCTATAGTAAAACCATTAACAACGCATTTCTATAGTAAATCATTAACAACGCATTTACGCTACACAAGCTAAAGATGTTAAGCCTATTTATACAGCAAAATTGCAATATGAAAACTAGGAAAAAAATGATTGCTGAAGACATTAGTTTTATAATACCCAGAAATTAATACACAGATGTCCACAGGAACACCTGACACAGTGGATAAAGGCGTTATTTAGATCCAGAGACAGGACCCAAAGAGTGTGAGTTCAATACCTGGTTAAGGCAGTGGAGAACTTGGAGTGGGGAATTAACAGGAGATAACTGACATCCATTAGACATGACACGTGGAACTAGAACAGTCTACCTCAGTGAGCGAAATTCAGTTCGACATTCCAGCCACCTGAAGAAGGCCGGAGCGTACAACGGCCGAAACGTTGTAATAAATATGGCGACAAAGATTCGAACAATAGTCCGAATAATATAAATAGGCACATAATACCTCATCTCAGAAATATAGATAGTTACTAAAAAGACATTCGGTTTTTTTTTCTAGAGGCGTGTTAAAGGCTTCTTGATCAAGCCGAGAACTTTTAAGCAACTTTTCCTCTGATACCAAATATCATGTCAGTAACAATTGCCTTAATCGCTAGTTGTCCAGATTTTTTCATAATTTTAATGCATTTCTATAGCAAAATCATTTACAGTACTTTCTAGTAGTGTTTTTTTTATGTTAAGCTTACTATAACCACATTTGTCAGAAATATTTGTATTAATTCTTGAAAATCGCTGAGTACTTTCGACATAGCACAATGTCATCATCAGGCCGTTGTTTATCCCAAGACAAATATTGTAGACTCCATTTTCAAAATTTATAGTTATAGTTCAGAGTGCAGGAATTTATGCTGATAGGTTTCTTTAGGATTGGGATATAGTGTATTTATTGACACATGGGCACATTTCTGGATCCGACTTTTAGCAATTTCTATATGTCTAATCTTCAAAATAATATATTTAAAATTCATTAAAAAAAACACTCTATCAACCAAAGATAAGTCGATGATATCCTTATATTAGGTTGGTGCAAAAATAATGACGTAATAATGTCGTTTTTTGACTTTAAAAATACGTCAAAAAACGACATTATTACATGATTATTTTTGCACCAACCTAATATAAATCCAGAATACAGAAGAGATATGTAAACTCCAAAAACAATTCCAAGATAATTCTGTCCTTAAATTTACATACGAACTTAATAATAGCGGCAAAATTCCTTTTTCAGATATAATGATAAACACTAATAACAATAAATTCATAATATCTCCCCATATAAATATCCTACCCACATAAATTCGTGGACCCTTAACTATAAGAGTGAATGTCCACATTACCTAATGAACCGGGCAAAAATTAATTAATCCACAGAACAGATTTTCTACAGAAAAACAAAAAATATAAAACAAATTCTCATTAATAATAATTTCTTTAATTATTGTTGATGAACAAATAAGATTTTCTATCAGAAATTTTAATACTAAGCAAATAGGATATAATACTTTCTAAACTAACCTCAAATATATTAATCTTTTAAATCGCAACCAAATACATTCTAATTAGAAACAAGAAGAAAGTATGCTAAAAATATATCTAAAATATATCCACCACAGATCCTAGTAAAAAATTAAAATAGATTATGTACTACACGAAATTTACTATAACTAATTCACTCATTCAACTCTTCCCACCCTACAGAAAACCAAAATGTCCCCTGGGACATTGTATATCAAACGAGAAAAATATTATTTATGTTAGACACACTACAACAACGTTGTCTCGGCGGCTGAGTTTTCATTTGAATGATATATCCAAATTTCTAAATATTTACAACAGCATACCTGCCCACATTTGCAATTCAGAAAAATTATTGTTGAAAATACGTATATACTTTTTCATAACAATGATAAACATAAACTAAACATTCTTGAAGATATCTATATTAAAAAATTGAAACTAAATCTTAATAAAAATTAGTTATGAATACTGCAAAAAGGTTTTAAAATGTGTACAATAGATAGTTTAAAATATCAACGTTTACACAAACAGTTTTAATACTTCATTCTTAAAAGCACTCGACACACCATACTTAATTACCTCCCCTATAACGGTGTCAAGCAATCACGTACTCACTCAGCGTTCTTCATTTCTCATGTAAAAAAATTAACTTTCAGATGAACACAGAAATTTTGTTTTTGAAAATAATGAGCACTACAATGTTTGTCTTGAAATAAACAACAGCCTGATGATGATATTGTGCTATGCCGAAAGTACTCAGGTTAAAATAATATATACCAACACGCCGATGTTCTCTCTTCCTTTAATAATGACACCAAAATCTTGTCCGGGAATATGAATGGATTCAATTGAAAATAAGTACAAAAAACTAGTCCAAATTATTCAATGAAATATGTCTCAATGAAAACATGCTGACAAAATATGCGCCATCTCTCTCTCTCTCTCTCTCTCTCTCTCTCTCTCTCTCTCTCTCTCTCTGTATATATATATATATATATATATATATATATATATATATATATATATATATATATATTAATATATATATATGGTGACCCAAAAAATGGGAATTTTTGAAGTGCGTATTGCTAGACATGAGCAAGTGGCAACACTGCGAGACAGGGAACTTGAGCAAGTAAACATTTCGCCATTTAGAATTCAAGATGAAATTCACAGTATCTCAGCTGAGATGTTGCAGCAGTCAATGAGGAATCTCAACAGCAGATTTCAAGATGCATTCGTACAGGAGGACGCCATCTACAGGACGTAATTTTTAAAAAGTGAAAATTCCATCATTGTTTCTTAAATGGCAGTTTTTAAGGTTTCAGTTAATATGAATAAAATATTTTTCTTCCCTCACTCTTGATTTTAATTGGATTGTTAATAAGTTCCCGTTTTTTGGGGTCACCCTGTATATGAATTTTTTAAACTGTAAAATATTTCATGAAGATTTTATTTTAGTTTTAATTTCAAGCTGATGGATTAAATTTAATATTTCCAGTGAGCAAAATACTTTGCTGTATTTCAAAACTAATTTAAATTTACTTAAAAGGGATTTTGTTTTGAAATCGCTAAATTCGCTGATTTAACACAATATAATTCTCTTTATTACAGAAATCTTCCAAAATAAGATATACTTTCCTGAAACTTTATTTGGGGAATATTAGCTGATTAAAAGTTTACTTAATCTGATTTGAAAAATATTACTTTAAGTTTAAAATATCACAGAAATGCATTTTTAGTACGATGGTAGGTGTTTACTTAAGGTGTTGACAAATTGACAGCTTGACTTGGTAGTTTATCTAAATTTTTTTTCTACGGTGGATATATCTGTAAAAATTACTTTAAGAATATAACGTGAACCGCTTCTTTATATAATTTTTAACTACCAAGTAAGCTTAAAAATTAAAAAAAATATTCTTCGAAATCCAATGTTTTATTGAATTTTAGATACTTTAGCTTTAAATTTAATATAGTTATCGCTCTTATTTTCTTATCATGTCGTGTATGGACGTCCGTATTTACAAAAATCGGCATGTTTCTACACACACCAAAAAAAAATTCAAAATTTTTTTTAAAATATTGGGTTCGCCACTGATTTTCAGTCAATTTTTCGATTTATTAGTAAATATAGTTTTGCTTAAAAACAAAATCACTAAACCCGTACAAATTAATATAAAAGGTTTGAAAAGTTTTATAAATTATTCTAATTAAAATTTTGAAAATATGAAAAAACAATTCATGTAAAAATTCATTATTCATCGAAACATTTTTTTCTTAAGACAATAGTTTCCATAATTTATCTTATTCATAAAAGCAATTAAAAACTTTTGTATTTAAATAATGTCTTTGTTTTATTACAGTTTTTTATTTTACGATTCAGAGTAGATTTTTCGTAACTGGGGTTCCCGTTTTACAAAAAAAAATTGATGATTTAAATTCTCCAAGGAGTTCTAATTAATATAAACATTAACCGGTACAAAAATTAATTTTCTCGAAATTTCGTAAAATTAAATAAGTGAGGGGGGTAACAGATGTAAATATATATATATATTTGCGAAAACTAGTAATAATAATCGCACCTAGCCGAGAGGTGTGGGAATTATAGACTGCAAAAATGATGATCACTTTTAGAATCATTAAACATGGATAATGTTTTCAAAAACCTTTGGAGTGATATCGGTGTACTTATAATTCCAAGGATGAATTGAACTAATGCAGATTAAATTTAAGAACAACACTAGTGGTGGGGGACTTGCTGTCGATTGGCCCACAACGATGTCTACCAAATAACACTGATGGGATAAGAAACTACTGATAACCTTCATCCTTTAAAATAATCTCTGTTAACAATATCCACTTCCTCTCTATCCTTACAAGTAATCTAATGTTAAAATACTCGAAGAACACCCACTGTTGATATGTCGGTATGTACCTTTTCTTTCTCAGCATCCGAGCATCCGTTTCAAAACGGCCACCCAGCGTTCAATCCCCTCTCTCTGCTGATGGCTTGACTGAAGTCCAAACCTTTGAAAGATACTTCGAAACCTTACCCCAAAACTTTACGGGTGAGTAGGGTCTGATTTCCTCTAATACCGTTTTGTATGATTTGTGGTTTGCATGTTTCACTTCTAAACTATCCGCCATGTTCTTTATCTTTTGAACATTCTTAAGTTGAATAAATTGTCCTTTCTTACAACATTCTCTTTCAGAAAATGCCTTGACTTTTCTTCCTCAAAGATTTTGATTGGATTCATCTTGAGACAACATCTCTCTTTATGCCTTTCTTTCTTTCTTTCTTTCTTTCTTTTTTCTCTTTCCTCTTACTTTCTCCGTTCTATTCTTTTATATTGCTCTTTATTATTCATTCTTTCACGTTCTCTTCTTTTTCCCGTCCATCGAATTTTTCTTTCTTTCTTTCTTTCTTTCTTTCACTTCTCTCTTGTTTTCTCTACCCACTTCTTTTCTATCGTTCCTTTCTTTTTATTCATTCTTTCACGTTCTCTTCTTTTTTCCGTCCATCGAATTTTTCTTTCTTTCTTTCTTTCTTTCTTTCTTTCACTTCTCTCTTGTTTTCTCTACCCACTTCTTTTCTATCGTTCCTTTCTTTTTATTCATTCTTTCACGTTCTCTTCTTTTTATCTCATCCATCAACTTTCTTTCTTTCTTTATTCTTTCTTTCTTTCTTTCACTTCTCTCTTGTTTTCTCTACCCACTTCTTTTCTATCGTTCCTTTTTTTTTATTCATTCTTTCACGTTCTCTTCTTTTTTCCGTCCATCGAATTTTTCTTTCTTTCTTTCTTTCTTTCTTTCTTTCTTTCACTTCTCTCTTGTTTTCTCTACCCACTTCTTTTCTATCGTTCCTTTCTTTTTATTCATTCTTTCACGTTCTCTTCTTTTTTCCGTCCATCGAATTTTTCTTTCTTTCTTTCTTTCTTTCTTTCTTTCACTTCTCTCTTGTTTTCTCTACCCCTTTCTTTTCTATCGTTCCTTTCTTTTTATTCATTCTTTCACGTTCTCTTCTTTTTTCCGTCCATCGAATTTTTCTTTCTTTCTTTCTTTCTTTCACTTCTCTCTTGTTTTCTCTACCCCTTTCTTTTCTATCGTTCCTTTCTTTTTATTCATTCTTTCATGTTCTCTTCTTTTTTCCGTCCATCGAATTTTTCTTTCTTTCTTTCTTTCTTTCTTTCTTTCACTTCTCTCTTGTTTTCTCTACCCACTTCTTTTCTATCGTTCCTTTCTTTTTATTCATTCTTTCACGTTCTCTTCTTTTTTCCGTCCATCGAATTTTTCTTTCTTTCTTTCTTTCTTTCTTTCTTTCACTTCTCTCTTGTTTTCTCTACCCACTTCTTTTCTATCGTTCCTTTCTTTTTATTCATTCTTTCACGTTCTCTTCTTTTTATCTCATCCATCAACTTTCTTTCTTTCTTTATTCTTTCTTTCTTTCTTTCACTTCTCTCTTGTTTTCTCTGCCCCTTTCTTTTCTATCGTTCCTTTCTTTTTATTCATTCTTTCATGTTCTCTTCTTTTTTCCGTCCATCGAATTTTTTTCTTTCTTTCTTTCACTTCCCTCTTGTTTTTTCTACCCACTTCCTTTTCTATCGTTTCTTTCTTTTTATTCCTTCTTCCATGTTCTTTCCTTTTTTTCATCAATCAACTTTCTTTCTTTCGTTTTTCTTCGTTTCCTTCACTTCCCTTATGTTTTCTTTTCTATTGTTTCTTTTTATTTATTTTTTCACGTTCTCTTCCTTTTAATCTCAGCCATCAAATTTCTTTCTGTCTTTCTTTCTTTTCTCACTTGCTATCTTCAGTCTTCCTCACTTTCTCACCGATCCTTCTTTCTTTCTTTCTTTCTTGCTTTCTTTCTTTCTTTCTTTCTTTCTTTCTTAATCTTTTTATTTGATTCTTTTTTATTTCTTTATTCTCCCTTTACTTTTAGAAGTTTTGTCGTTTTCTTTTTATTATTTTGTGTTCGTTTTTTATTAAAATCTTTCTTTTTTCTTCCTTCTTTTCTTCCTTTCTTTTTTCTTTCTTCCTTTCTTCCTTCCTTCCTTTCTATTTTCTTTCTTTCGTTCTTCTATATTTTTGCCTCTCCGTCTATTTGATTTTTTTTCTTATTCTCCCTTTTCTTTTTCTTCAATCATCAATTCCTTCTTTTTTTTTCTCTTATTTTCTGCTCTTAATCTATTTGTTTTTCTTTCTTTATTTTTCTTTCTTCTCTTTTTTACTTGTTTCTTTCTTTCTTTCAATATTTCCTTTCAAAATTTTTCTAATTCGATTCTTTTTATATTTCACTCCTATTTTATCATCTTTCTCGTCTCGTTCATTTTGTGGTTGTTTTTCTTTTTTATTCATTTTTCCTTTTTTTTTTCTTTCTTTCTTTTTTCTTTCTTTTTTTCTTTCTTCTATTTTTTGCTCACAATCCATTTCATCTTCTTTTTCTATCTTATTCTCTTTTTTCTTTCTTCTTTTCTTTATTTCACACATTCCCCCGCTCTCTCTCTCTCTCTCTCTCTCTCTCTCTCTCTCTCTCTATCTATCTATCTATCTATCTCTCTTAATCTTTTAATACACTTCCTTATATTCTTCTTTCTTTTTCTCTCCACTGTTCTATTTTCTTCCCAGTTTTCTTTTCTTTTTTTTTTTTTGATTTACAACGGATACTGCTCCCTTTGAAAATAATCCCATCTTTCCTTCCCTTTCACTCCACTTACCTACTTTGTGTTTTTTTCCTGACATTCGATCACCGCTTTGCAAATAGGAAGACCGGATGCCAAACCGCTATTGTGCGCATGCGCCTATCTGCTTCTAAATACTTCATCTCTCGTTCGTTTTTTTTTTCTTTTGGCAAAGTAGGGCTCTCCTGAGATTGTAACCGATATTTTGATTGACGTAGCCTGACATCATTTACACCCTTTAAGTAATCGCGTTTTGACATCCTAATGTGTGCGGCTATACATTACTGGTTACGATTCCTCTGGAGCTGATCGATCTTTGCTGCAATCTTTTAATGACGTGTTTTTCCAGAGTGTAGGCTATCGTAGCTCTCCATAGCTTCCTTTTCCTTTCTGTAAATGTCAAGTTTGATGACGTGTCTGTGGGTTGCATAACGGTTATCAGTGCAAAAAAAACAGACTCGGCGAACTGAGTTCAAATTCTGTGTTCGTCTGTTTCGTTCACTTTCGCACTAATAACTTTTGGAATAGCCTAAAGCTATTTACTCTCCCTACAGCTTTGGTTTAAACATCAGGTTAGGCTAGACCCTCTAGCCTTGGTTGATAGAGAATCTAGGAGAAGATCAATACTTGGCTAAGTAACAATGTATCAGTCAAACCAAAAAAATTGGGCAGTCAGAATTCTTATTTGAACAACGGTGCTTAAAGTTGAACTTAGCTTAAGTTGGCTCAAGGCCATAATTTGTGGGCAATCTCATTTTTCATTACTAACGATCAATCGGAATAGCTCGTTAACCAGTATGTGGATTTTGTTAGAGTTCTGATCTATTGAAAATCCTCTAAAACGCTGATTCTTTTTAAAAATGCATTCTTGATTAGGATGAGAACATTTCAACTTAATCTCGTAAATGACCGAATCCGACGTACGATACGGTATTAATTTATAAAATTTATAAAATATCTAGTATTTTATAAAGTGCAGCAGAAATATCTCCCACATTTATATGTTAGTAAAATCCCAAATTGACGGCTATTTTTAAAAATATATTTCACTGTTGTTTAAACGAAGGGCTATATTTTTGTTTTATTCATTTAGGTTTTAAAATGACATCCTTCAAATGGTGACCTCCATTTGCTATACACTGTTACAGACGATTTCTAAAGTTTCCGTTACCCGGAAGTTCAATTGCTACGCGGTCATCAAGGTGACTTTCTTTCAAACCGCTGAACACGTGGCTCTGAAAATTTCAATCAGTATCGATTTTCTATCCATGACAACATCATTTTGACATAACATGAAAGGTGCATGAAAAACTCTCTGTGTTGCAATTACAAATTCAACATTCATTAAAAAAAAAAAAAGTTTCAACAGCCAACGCTCAGTGTGCACCAATTCAAACCATGATGGTAACTGAAAAAATTATAAAACATTAGCTAAATAAAGACACCATTGCCACCTGGAAGGTATTTTCCATCGCAATCTATAGCATTATAAAAAGGTTCAGCATTTATTAGGACTTTATAAGAAAAAAAAAAAATATATATATATATAAATAAAGGTTCATTTTCTCTATCAAGACATTAATTTCTGTAGTTCACTGCTACCAGAAAGCAGAGATATTTCTTCCTCCGATGATGGCCATGTTGGCCGAAACTAGTCGAGGAATCTAAATGAAGTAATAATAATAAAAACGAAAGATTATTAATCTACAACCCAGTGTGTCTGAAGATATTTTTTAATATTTTTTATTGTTCAATATATATATATATATATATATATATATATATATATATTTGGTTGGACAAACTGTGACGATCGCAAAAGCGTGAAACCCAGGGTCACAAACTCACATCAATCCAACCAAATATGTTAGCTCTATCTCTGATATTGAGCGCTTTTTAATAAGTACCGCGCATATAATATATAAATAATTATATATATATATATATATATATATATATATATATATATATATATATATATATATATATATATTTATATCCACACACTTTTCACTTTTTGCCAGTCTATAGTACTTTGATTTTCTCACTGGTTAGGCTTGCCAGTGTGTTCGTGCAGCGTTACAATTTTTGTACGCTTCCTTGGCGTAACATCCATCACAGACAATGGCCGTAGAACAACTAATCGACAGTCGAAACAATAGTCTCATGGCGTGATAAAAATCTGATGCAATCACGGGTGACGCAATATTTTTCAAGGCCAAACAAATTTCATCATACACCCCTTAAATCGATTCATATTACTGCACACCACTGAAAATGACCTAATCTGAGGAAAAATAGAAATCGATTACATCCTGTCATTCCAGTGGGTGTAAAACTGACCGAATGGTGAAAGAAAGTTAACTAAAGTATTTGTTTCAATTAATTTGCACAAGTACATATATATATATATATATATATATATATATATATATATATATATATATATATATATAGTCAAACCTCGTATCTAGGAACCCACCATCAACGGAGAAAATCTGCAGGCAACATAAAAAAAACTTCCAAATCGGCAGCGATATATTTTAAAATTTGCGGGACGAGTCGTATTAGCTCTCAAAGTGACCGCTTGGCGGCAGTGACAGGTCATTCAGTTGTAAACAAAGGCGGAAAGTACGATACATTAGCATGCGTGAGAAAGTAACGGTGAGAAATCTATTACTTTTGTTATTTGGATTAGTATATTAACTGTTCTGCCCTCATTATGACATCGAAGCAAATGGAAAAATGTAAAAAGGAAGCATAAAAACCTATCAGTGACAAATTAAAGTTCCTTCCATCTACGGACAATCGGCATTAACGGACCATCCCTCCTCCTATTAGTCCGTTGATGACAGGTTTGTCAGAATATCTATCTCTCTATCTCTCTCTTTCTCTCTCTCTCTCTCTCTCCCCATATATATATATATATATATATATATATATATATATATATTATAATAAAAAGAAAGAACATTAAGATATATAACCCGGTGTTCTTATTGATATTTTTATTTTTACAAAATTCGCTTGAAGATGAAACAGCACTAATATTTTAATTTAATTATATAATTAAATTTGAAGTTTTTAGCTTCGGTTTTTGAAAGATGGTAATTCCTGTGTAGCGAAGAAACCATATTTTAAATTAGTTAATTATATATATATATATATATATATATATATATATATATATATATATATATATATATATAATACGAATGCCCGGATCCATTCCTTAACTTTACCAGGCCTAGATACGGTTTTGAATTCAGAGTTGTCTTCCTAGACTGGTTGCTAACCAAGGCTGCAGAGCCCAGACTGCCCTACTCTTTAAACCCATAGCTGGAGGTTTTGAATTCAGAGTTTTTCCTCCTTCTAGACGAATTACCACCCAAGGCTATAGAACCCAGTCTGTCCTGTTATTTATTCATAGCTGGTGGCAGAAGAGACGCATTGATATTTTTCCCATGGGTAGTAGCACGTAAGTGTATGTAATAAACTCGACTGAAATTCGGACTTGGCTCTCCAATTGCGAAATCCTTCTATTTTTTTTTCTCCTGGGAATTATTAATTATAAGTTCAATAAAATATGATATTCATTTTTGGCTGATAAAGAATTTAGTAATAAATACAGATTTATAAAAAAATGTTCTATGAATTATAGCTTTATGAATAGATTTTATGATAGACTTTTTAAAAATAAATGTATTCATTATAGGTTTATAAAAATATCGTATTGATAAATATTACAGGGTGTAAGTGCTATTTGAGGGCATATTGTTTTAAGTTCACTACACACTTAAATCATTTATATTATTTTTTTTATTTCAGATAACCCAGTCAGAGGAAGATGTTAACCCAAGAAATGAAAAGACATGCAGTCATTGTTGCTTTAGCTACAAAACATAGTAATTTAAGAATCAGTAACTTTTTACATGTTGCAGATCATTTGTTCATAAGGTTTGGTTGGAGCTAGAGCGATGTGATGGCAAAGTTTCCCCTGTAGCAAAAAGAAAAAAAGTATTCACAGTGCTCTGATATCATGAGAACACCAGAATTTATACGAAACATCATCGATGAGAACCCTGGAAAATCAATGAGGTCCATCACCAGAGTTCCAGGTATCACCTTACAATTTCCCACAAGGTCTTAGAGTCAATGCTGCTGGATACATTAATGTCCTTAAAACGGTTGTTAAGCCCTGGATAAATAAAGTATGCAATGGAAGACCAGATGTCTTTCAACAAGACTCTGCACCTTCTCACAAAGCCATTGTAACCCAGGATTGCTTATCAGAGAATCTTTACGATTACGTGACCCCCAACATGTGGCCCCCTAACTCTTAAATCCTATGGACTATTACGTGTGGAGCGTCGTTGAAAGGGAGACTAACCGATATCTTCATAGTACCATAGCTGCACTGAAGGCCGCCATTGTCCAGACGATGTCCAAAATGAATAGCGACCACATAATTGCAGCATGTGGACGGTTTCGAGCCCGAATAGAAGCAGTCATTGAAGTCAAAGGTGGTTTCATAGAATAATTTGATAAAGAAGTATCATGAAAGATATTTGTGCCAATTTGAATTAAATATATACATTGCTAAGATATTGCTGTTTATTTAACATACTAAAAATGTCCTCAAATAGTACACGCACCCTCTATTATTACATGAAATATATTTATTTTATATTATTTATTATTATATTATTTATAATAATTTTATATTATTTTGTTATATTATTTATCATTATATATTTTACTGTATATACTATATGTATACTATATATATATATATATATATATATATATATATATATATATATATATACATATCTATATATACTATATATATTACTATATTTATTATTGTATTATTTATAATAATTGTATATTATTTATTATTATATAAAATATAGTTATTCGATATTGATAAATATGGTATTAATAAAAAAAATATGGTATTCGATCCGAATTTCTGGGATGAGGAATTATCATTATTTACACACGGATTGTTGTCCTCATATTTGTTGTTATCACATTTCGGCCGTTGTGCTCTCCGGCCTTCACTAAGTGTAAGTTGATCCGGGTAACCAACATTATCTATAGGTTTATATCAAATCTGGTATTCGTTATAGGTTTCTGCCTATAACCCCTTGATACCCACCATAAGATATTTAACCGAATGGACATTTGGCCGACAGACATTTAACCGAATGGACATTTGGCCGACAGACAGTTAACCGAATGGACATTTGGCCGACAGACATTTAACCGAATGGACATTTGGCCGACGGACATTTAACCGAATAGACATTTGGCCGACAGACATTTAACCGAATGGACATTTGGCCGACAGATATTTAACCGAATGGACATTTGGCCGAAAATGTAATGTTTATCGTAATGTGCTACATATATTTATATTTATTTACTGTATTAATTTATCATTTTTGGATTTTTTTGGTGGGGCTACCTGGTTTGTTTTTTTTCTGTATATATTATATTTTACTTCAAATATTACTATAAGATGATAAGTATTTTAAGAAAAAGCACATTTTACTTCAGCAAAAATCTTAAGCTTTTACAATATAAAAGATCTTTCAATTTTGCTTTTAATGATCATTATCTTAAAGGGATTAACTAGATTTTATCTTACTGTTAAATAGGAATTTAAATAATTAGATACTTTTTGCCCAATACAAATATTTTTAAAAATACTAATTTCAATAAACAAATACTGAGATAAGAACATTTTTAACTTGAAATTTAGATTTAGTAATTTAATCACTTGAAATTCAGTGTTAATTATTAGTCCTATTCTACCTTATAATACTACTAATTAAAATACTTAAAGTATTGCTTGTTACTATTTTTACTTGTACTTTTTCGGTGAATTGTCCGTCGGCCAAATGTCTGTTCGGCCAAATTTCTCCTGGCCAAATGTCTCCCGGACAAATGTCTCCCGGACAAATGTCTCCCGGACAAATGTCTCCCGGACAAATGTCTCCCGGACAAATGTGCGGCCACGAGATATTTAATATAGGAGAAAACGAAATTGAACATAAACTGCGCTAGAGATAGTTTCACCCAACACCGCAAATTGCTACAAAACCAAAACCTTAACGTGAAAACTCGAGTCATGTTCTTAAATAGCCTCATCAGATCCAGACTTTCATATAGATGTCATGCATGGCGCTAAACCCGTTCAAAAATGTCTAAATCGTCTGCTGAATACAGCCTCTTTCTCAGATCAATGATTAAAATAGCTTTGAGCGAATGAAACCTGTGGATTTTAGTGAAACCTTTCTCCTTCGAACATTGTGGAATGACGTTACAGAATCACAAAGAACAGACATGGCACCACTTGAAGACTTTCAAGAATCACAACTACAATGGATAGCACATGTTACTCGAAGAGAAAATAATGACATAATCAAAATACTAATATTCCACACTACTTTAAACAAAAGGATAGGAAGAAAACTTGCATCAAAACTAGAAAGATCAATAACAGTTACTGGACTATTTTGTTTTGAAGTGAAAGATTTTATAAATTTCAAACGTCAGAAGTACTGATTGCTCACTCAATGAATGTTAAATGTTTTCTTATAAGGAAACAGCTGATGTTAGCATTATCATTACAATCCCATCTTAAAAACCTTGAGGAAATTGGATTAAACCATAACTAGTTTTTTCTGTCTTGATTGAGCGCCTGGAATATCATAATTGGATGAAAATCCACAATTGAAATATTGATGCTACGTACACAGCAGTGAGTAACTTATCTTAAACAATGGCAAGATTCTCACATTTGTAATTATATATATATATATATATATATATATATATATATATATATATATATATATATATATATAAAACAGAAGATGTTTGTGTGTCTGTCTGTGTGATACCTTTTCAATCAAGATCCATCCAACCGATTTTGACCAAACTTGGCACATACATTGTACAATGTAAGAGATAAGGTCTTAATTGTAAAAAATCGATAATTTTTTAAAAATCAATAATCTATAAAGCCAACGAAAAATCGATAACTACTTTTTTCCAATTTCGTTAAAACTCGGTGTTTAGGTTACTTACATCATGACGAGCTTAACGATACCTCATTTCTATTTCTACGCGAAAAACCGCGAGAAACGAAAAATCGATTTCAACACAAATTGATTTCTACACAAATTTTAAACTAAAAACTCCCTCAATTTTCAAGCAATATAATACAAACTTCACTCAATTGTAGCCAACAATAAGTTGATAATTTAACTTGATAAATGAGTTCACCCATATCGTGAAAACCCGCGTAAATAACAAAAATGGCGATTTTAACTTGTTTCTTATTTTTCGTTGATCTTTCAACCAATTTTCATCAAACTTAACTATTGCTTTATAAATGTATCCTCTTTTACATCCCTGGTAGCACACTGACAAATTGAATTCCACAAACTCCAAAATGATTGTTGTCTGAAGTGGGTCTTCATGTTGCCTGTTTTACCCCTTCATGTCTTCAGCACACTTCGATTGAATAAATACAGACGACTTCTATTATATCAGTAACTGCATTAATTCAAAATGTTTTTTTAATGAAAGTAGTTTAAAGTAATTGAAGAAGATAGATTCTGTTACATCTAAACATGATACTGTTTTTGCTCCATTCTAATTGAACGCTTTTTCTGATCGACCAGTTGGGTATGGCTGCTAGTTGCAAATAAATATTTGTTTCCTTATCTTATATTTAAAACCTATTATTCAAACTAGAATAAAGTGTTTATCATAAAAGTAATACTTCTTGGATTATAACTACTTTATTAGCAACATGACTAACTCTTTGTATACAACATAACACAAGTTAAATTGTTCTCTACCAAGGATAATATATTTGCACCACCTTTGAACCCCTTTGACAAGTCTACTTTGTTCAACCTTTTTCGGGGACTCCGCAGTAGCGTACCTACATTTTGGGGGCCCTGACGCTTAAACAGATATAGGGGTCCCTTCACAACCTGCAAGAATAGATTCTATGATCCAGTTGCCAAAATATAAGTTATGAATAAATTCTGTCGAGTTCACCGAGCCTATACAGATGAGGTTTCGTACGTTGTAAGATCCCAAGAAAATTTTGAAATTTCACCAATTACAGGAGAATTTTGAGGCTATATGAAAGATAGAGCATAATATAAAGCCAGCATTAGCTACTTCGATTAGTTGGCTTATGATTTGATCACTAAAATGGACTTACTTTAATAACAAACACTTTACAAAAAAAATTATTGATTTTGTTGAAAGATTAATTCATTAAAAAATAGTTTCTTCAGTGACCCCCTCTGGGATTAGAGGCTCTGAAGCTTAAGCTTCCACTCCATTATTTAGCATTTGCTTTTTAAGACGCGGTTTACGTTAAACTTAATGTCAGTCTCAGAAGAATATATTTGGCGCGGAGAGGAAGCGTACATTTTCTGTACAGGATTGAAAATGATAGACAAAACCTTAAAATGGAAAGCACGTAAGACAAAGCATACCGTTAAGTCGGAAAAGGGAATTTGTAAGTAAAACAAATGCAGAACAAAGATTGTTACCGACGCTAACGCCCAGAAAAAGGAAAAGGATTTGACTGTTAAAGTCTTCCATTCATGGGGTGGGGCTCAAAAGTTATCGGTCTAACCAGGAATACCACACAAAGCCACGAAAAGTATATGTTATTTTACCTATTCACTCCGAAGTTGGCATATTATTTATCAAGTTTTTTAACCTTTCACCTCTCATCAAATTCTGCTGTTTAGCCATTAAAATACTGAAGTAAGTCGGACCGAGACTTTTTCAGACCCCTCTCGCAAACACAAACACACGCATGTGTGTATGTATATATATATATATATATATATATAGTTGCATACTGGGAATATTGCGCATTTCTGACGTTGTCAGATTTTGAACTCTAATGAAACCAAGGCTTCACGAACGCTACCAGCAAGCAAAAATATTTCTTCTGCTGATGATGGTCATTTTGGCCGAAACTAGTCGTGGAATCTAAATTAAATAATAATAATAATAATAATAATGAAAGAATATTAATCTACAACCCAGTGTGTCTGAAGAATTTAATTTTTTTATATTTTTTATTGTTCAATATATATATATATATATATATATATATATATATATATATATATATATATATATATATATATATATATATATATATATATATATATATATATATATATATATATATATATATATATATATATATATATATATATATATATATTGGTTAGAACGTTAGCTTTCTGGCCATGAGACCCGGGTTCGAATCTCCACATGGTCCATTTGTCAGGAAGGAGACTTCCTGATGTTATCGAACTGGATGGGTCGATCCCAGCGTGCGTTACCTTTGGAAAGTATCTGAAAACCATACCACGGGTTGAGTGAAATTGGGTAGGAAGAATTGGGGATTGGCTATGCGCCCTAGTAGACAGGCATCCTCGAATACGAGTGGCCAGCTATATATATATATATATATATATATATATATATATATATATATTTAGGCTGCAATTTTTCATTGATGCATGTTTCATTAAATAATATTGACAATTTTGTCTATTTATTTTAAGTAAGTTGCTTTTATATTGTCTGACAAGCTTGATCACATTATCATTGAAAGACGAAAGGAAACCAGCATATTGATACATGTTTAAATCCGATCTAAGCTTTCGGCTTACATAAGCCATTATCAAAGATGACAATTACTTTTAAATATATCAACCAATACACGGAAAAATAATGATCGTCTATTTTTGTTGCATGAAAAATTTCAAAGCAACGACTAATTCGTGTATACGAGACGCAGAAGCGAAAATCCCGTCGCAGCTCGTGACGTCACACATGACCACGCGGGAGTGAAAACGAGAAGTATTAAGTGTGGGAAGCCGTTGGTATAAACCAATGGCTTCTCTTACCAATTGTAGGCATTTAAGAATATTTGTGGTGATTTCGTAGTTTATTTGTTCAGGTTAGGTTTCAACTGTTTTATGTATATAGCTTCAAGAATTCTTGAAGACACAACTATACGTAAACTTGAAAACAATAAACAAAAACTAAAAATGTTTGGGTGTCAAGGACAATTCAAAGGTCTCGGAAATGAATCTAATGGTGATTACGAAGATAGAAAGAACTCCTGAATTTGTTGGCGAGGACCTCAGACTATACACGGAGTCCTACGTCAAGTTCAATGAGGAGGTAGGGCTGTTCTTGGTCAAGAAGGTTACTCCTGGCAGATCCCACGACTGGTAACAGGATTTGAACCATGCCACACAACCAAGAGAACCCAGTCACGGCTGTCAGAGAATTTCTGCAACAACATCATCCTTTACATCTGGCCACCTAACTCGCCAGACCGCAACCCTCTTAATTATAGTAATGCGCTTGAATTCGTGAAGTTGAGATACTAAAGAGGGAAATTCATCACAACAGCCACAGAAAACTGAGACAAAGAAGCAACGCTCCGTCGGTAGGAATATAACTGAAGCCGAGAAGCCAGGTGAGGACCGATAACATCTGAGATTCTTGTTTGGATTTTATCAAGGATCCCTTGAATCATAGTGGAAGCAGTAGATCAGGCCACAATATTCAATGGACGAACAAATTTTAAAGTTGCGAGATTCTGGCGAGGAAAAAAATTCGTGAACTAACTTGCGATAGACCGAGCATTTGATATAAACCTTCATATTATGCCCATAGATTGATATTCGCTGAGGAATTTTGATAGTATGTAAGTGTACTGACGGCCGTGCAACGGGAAGATTGTGTAGCAACGGTCTTCTGAGCAAAGTACGCGTCAAAACAATTTACAAAATTTTGGCATTTGCGTCGTTTGGAACAAAATAAAAATGTAGACAGAGTATATGAGATAAGATAGATTAGAACAAGTTTATATATATATATATATATATATATATATATGTGTGTGTGTGTGTGTGTGTGTGTGTGTGAGTGTGTGTGAGTGTGTGTTGCCCTTTTCCGTCTATTCTATTATCAGTTTATTTATCAACTTGCAATCATCTTTTTCATGTCGAGATAAAATTGCCGAAGGAAATCAAAAGAAAATTTATTTCGGATCAAAGACGGCGGGAAATTTGGCTCACACCTGCCAAACACCTGTCTAGAAACATTCAGACACATCATTCGCACGCAGCCCAACCCAACTGCATTTGTGTCTGTATGTGTGTATGTTTTTATTTTGTACATATATATATATATATATATATATATATATATCAGTAACGAAAATCTTGGTAATCCGTATGGATAATACCAAGGAGGATGAAATCGTGTGAGTTCAATGTTAATTCAGAGCGAATAATTTAATTTAAAGAAAAACAGACCACATTAAGGCTCCATTTGCAATAATTTTTTCACCAGAGAATTTTTTTTTCTCTAGATCTTCAGACTTCACTTTCAAAAGGTGAAACGAAAATTGTATTTAAAATTTACACTTTTGACGGGCAGTATTAAGCTTATATAAGTTGACATAGAGGGTGGTGAGGAATGGTATGAGAGACATGGTCGAGTTTAGAGAGGGAAGGGAAAGTTTTAAAATTACATTTTATATTTCTTTTCATCATATTTCTTTATATATATATATATATATATATATATATATATATATTATATATATATATATATATTAGGTTGGTGCAAAAATAATGTCGTTTTCTCACATAGTAATATATGTGAGAAAACGACATTATTTTTGCACCAACCAAATATATATATATATATATATATATATATATATATATATATATATATATATATATATATATATATATATATAGTTGCATACTGGGAATATTGCGCATTTCTGACGTTGTCAGATTTTGAACTCTAATGAAACCAAGGCTTCACGAACGGTCCTCCTCACTGAGAATATTAGCTCAATTTGATCTCTGTATTATATTGACTCAGCTAACCAGAATAAATATCAACAATCCCTCATTCTTATCTCTCTATCTCTCTCTATATATATCTCTATCTCTCTATCTCTCTCTCTCTCTCTCTCTCTCTATATATATATATATATATATATATATATATATATATATATATGATGGACTCTCCCGTCGGTTTCGATGTATGAGGTTCCGACAACTTTGTTTATTTAACCTTGTGTGTGAGTCACAAGTGACATTTTATTCCTGCTAGTGATTTGCAAAAAAGTCCACAGATTGTGCAAGAGTGTGAATTCTTGGAGTATATGGCTGGAACAGCAGCAGATATTTTATTCCTTTCCCTAGTTTGACGAAGCTTGACAATGTTTGATGCTGCATTGTTCCTGATGCCATTGTAGCATGTAGTCTTCCATTCATTACGATCAATTACGATGTTCTCAAAGATAGTGTGATTTATATTCGCAGCTAAGAGGTTACTCTTCAGCTTGTCCCTGTAACTAAGCAAAGGCCGACCCACGTTTCGGTGACCATTGTCAAGTTGACCATACATGAGCATTTTTGGGATTCTGTTGTCTTGCATGGCTCATTTCCAGTATTAAATTTCTGATTTTAAAATGTCTAAGTGTAAAATTTTAACAAAGTTCGAACAGGGCAGGATCGTTGAACTTCAAAGACATGGTCTTTCGCAACGAGCCATTGCAAATGAAATTGGCTGTAGCAGAATTTCATCAACAATCCGGATGTGAATACTTCTATAAAAATCAGGCGGTCGCTCCCAAAAAATCTCACCATCTCTCGACAGACGCATTAGGCGAGAAGTTAAGAGAGATTCAAGCCTAACATCAAATCAGATGAAAGCGAATACAGATGCTCAATTCAGTTGTGGAACAATTCGACGGAATTTAAATAAGAAAGGGTTTAAGAACTTGAAACGGCTGCAAAGGCCTCGCCTTCTTCTACGCCATAAAACCTTCCGTTTAAAATTTGCTTCCGATTATCAAACTTGCGATGTGGATAAATGGAAGAAAATGTTGTTTTCAGACGAGAAGGCAGTTTTCAGTATTACTGGCATTGAAAAGATGTCCCAAAAGAAATTTTCTTAACACGACACAGTAGCGGTGGATCAATTATGGTCTGGGGTTCATTTTCGCACAATGGAACTCTTAAGTTACAGGAGGTAAAAGGTCGTCAAACAGCTGCTAGTTACATTGACATGTTAAGAAAGGCATCGCTAATTACTGAAGGCCCTCATCTATGTGGAGAAAACTGGATTTTGCAACAGAACAATGCTGCAATCCACAACGCTCTCCAGATCGAAACCCAATCGAGAATGTTTGGGGATGGATGACAAAGGATGTTTATAAACATGGATCGCAATTTGAAAATGTCGATGTTCTTTGTGCTGCAGTTTATGCATCCTGGTCGAGCACCCCAAGCACCCTCATGCAGAAGTTAATAATGAGTATGCCAAAGCGAATTTTCGAATTAATTCGCAAAAATGGAGGATATACTGAGAATTAAATTGTCGTTATGACTTATTTGTTCTGTATTTGCTATTTGTATTTAAATGGTCTTATCTTTATGACCAACCCATCTCTCCTAAACCCACTTTAACCCACCAAATAAACAAGCTCGTGAGGCTATTCACTACCTTCTTCTGTGTCTCTTGTCTTCAATATGCCCTGTGGGTGTCAGATTCTCCAAGACCTCTTTCTTCATAATGTGACCTAGAAATTTTCATTTTCTCTTGATGATTCTATGTATTAGTGCTTTTTTTTCTATTTACTCTAAAACTTCATAGTGATCAGTCCACATTATTTCCGGAATCCTTCAATGGAACCACATTTCTGTTGCTTGAAGTCTCTTCTTCATCTATGAGATTATCCAGCATTGCCATATACTCAGTTTAAAAGATTGAAGCCACCCACATAATTAGCAAAGGATGAAGTTGGCAGAAGAATGGAAAAAAAACTAAGAAAGAGCTCTTAGAGTCATTGAAAACTTATACTTTGAGAAATCTTTGTAACTGTTAAGGGGTCCACCCCTTTTTCATCCAAGTGGACTCACCCAGTGTGTACTTGTACTGCTGCCGGTGAATACCCGGAAGTCAGTCCGTAGTTCACTACCGACTGTTCGGTTATACTCTCATCCTACGGACGGGAGGAACCCGAAGGAGGCTACGCCGAAGGGCGGAGTCTCCTTCGGGGAGGTAGACCGGCCCTGAACCCGTTTATACTGGTTCAATGGGTATATTTTTGGCCGAGCCCACGGGCTCGATGTGCCCACGTTAAACCGGCCTTGTGCCACATGACGCCCACGTGCGGGGGTGACTAAATATAGTCAGTCAAAGAGTGACAGTGATACAGTGAGAGAGTGAGAGTGTGAGGTAACCGCTTTGTAGGAGTCACAGTTGCGAGCACGTAGACTCAGAAGGAAGTCATACTTCGATACTGAATTTCCCAGACTGTATATATATTATTATTGCTACTAACCGCATTTCTGGATCTACTAACCGTATTACCAATTGTATTATTACATCAATACATTTATTTGCTATATTTCATTCCTGCGTTTGTCATTCATTTTGAGACCGGATTTCATCCCGGAATCCACAACAGCAACGAATGCCAAAAATGTTTCCTTGCAGTGAGGATATTTTGACGAGAGCAAAATGTTTTTTTTCTTATTTTTGTCATAATAATTTTCCTATAAAAAGTCATTTTGTTTTAACTATGTATAAAAATTTTCTCTAATTTAAAGTGCAAAACAAACTACTTTTGGGGACAAATTTAAAAAATTACCAGGGATGGCCTCAAACTTTTGAACTGTAATGGAGGAGAACGAATATTACATAACATTTTAGTACTTTTTGTTTCGTAAATAAAAAAAAAGTTTTTTCGAAAAAAGGATACTAAAGTTGTATCTTTTCTTTCGGGGTAAGACGATAATTCGTGATCTTAAATCTATGTAGAAATGCTTTCTTCAAGTTTAATGTTAGAACAACAGACTCAAAAGTTAGAGGGTTTACAGTACAAGAAGCTATAGGCTTTAGAAAAAATGATCGTTTTTGTTGTTGTTGTTGTTGTTGTGTGTGTGTGTGTGTTTTAATCATTCTGTTGGCTAAGAGAGCCTCTGGCCCAAGAGATATCAGTAGAAAGTTCACAAGTAATTGATAAGATAGAGGCTTACTTTAAATGCATGCAGTTACTGACTGACCCTTGTCAAGGTTAACAATAGGTCCAACAGCTTTTCGCTATCACTAGAGCCTAGAAAGGTTATACGAAAGTGTTTCGCCCAAGCGCTCACTATTCATATTCTGATACAGTTGTCCATCATATGACTGTCCGCCCTGGGCATGACAGTAAACTACATTCGGCAGCAAGACGTCTGATCGGGGGATTAGTGGGGGCGCGGAACCACCCCTTAATTACTGTTGTTTCCACTCTATCCCAGATTGGTAGCACCTGTTAGGGACCCAGCTATGGGCAAATAGTTATCCCCCCATCAGCAAAAAAAAAAATGAAACAAAACATTATGAAAGTATAAAATATATTTTCATAGTAAAAATACCAGCCATACATTTTTGGAAAAAAAGAAAAGAATTACCAACAATACATTTTTGAATAAAAAAAATATCCAGTAAGACATTTTTGCAAATGAAATTAGTAATGCTCCTAAGAAAATTAAATTTTGGCCTTAAATGACCCATAAAGAGTTGACATGCCGCTAAACAAACAAACCCTTCATATAGCTGTCTTTTGAATATCTTTATGTGATAGAAATCAATCTCAGGAACTCCGAAAAAATAAGGAACATGTCCAATTGGCTTAGCAAGGAGCGTGTAGTTTGTCCAATTCAGTGACAATTGTCTTGGAATGCCAATGATGAAAAACAGTTATCAAGTTTGGTTTGGTTTGTCTTACGGCTTATCAACCACAATGGTTTATTTAATGTCGACAAAATTTTTATTGCTGGTAATATTTTTTCAAAATAGTATAGCTGGTAATTCTTTTTTTTTTTTTGAAAAATGTATTGCCAGCAATATTTTTTTTTTTTTCAAAAAAGTATTGTTGGTAATTTTTTTTTAAATGCATTGCTGGTAATAATGTATTGCTGGTAATAATTTTTCCTTCAAAAATTTATTGCTGGTAATAATGTTTTTACAAAGTATTTCTGGTATTAAAACCTATTTTTACACTTTCATAGTATTTTGATCCCTGTTTGGGGGTTAACTATTTTAAATTTATCAAGAGGATAAATTTAGTCTGGATAAATTTAAAATCCATTTATTCGTGTAAAATTTCTGGGTCTGAAGAGATGGGCCCCTAATCCAATGAAATAATCTATTACCTATGGATTTCTAAGGACCCCGCTTTCATTATTATATTTGCATTGAGCTCTCATTGGATTTATATCCTCCTTGGAATTATCCCTATTAATTATAAAGTAATATATTATATATATATATATATATATATATATATATATTGTATTCATTGATGCATGTTTCATTAAATAATATAGACAAGTTGTGTCTATTTATTTTAACTTAGTTCCTTTCATATTGTCTGATAAGCTTCATAACATTATCATTGAAAATTCTTGAAGCTATATACATAAAACAGTTGAAACCTAACCTGAACAAAATAAACTACGAAATCTCTACAAATATTCATAAATGTCTATAATTGATAACTGAAGTCATTGGTTTATAACAATGGCTTCCCATACTTAATACTTCTCGTTTTCACTCTCGCGTGGTCATGTGTGACGTCACGAGCTTCGATGCGATTTTCACTTCCGTGTCTCGTATACACAAGTTTGTCGCTGCTTTGAAATTTTTCATGCAACAAAAACAGACTATCATTATTGTTTCGTCTGTGTATTGTTCGATATATTAAAATGTAATTGTCATCTTTGATAATGGCATATGTAAGCCCAAAGCTTAGATCGGATTTAAACATGTATCAATATGGTGATTTCCTTTCGTCTTTCAATAATAATGTTATTAAGCTTATCCGACAATATAAAAGGAACTTACTTAAAATAGACACAACTTTTCTCTATTATTTAATGAAATATGCATCAATGATATATATATATATATATATATATATATATATATATATATATATATATATATGCGTGTGTGTTTCATCTCTCTTTTTTGATGTTTCTCCCGCTCTCTCTATCGTCCTTCAGGACATTAAGCAAAACTTTTATTTTAATTATTTATTTATAATTATATTTTTTTAATCATTTCACCCCAAGGGATTACTGGGTAAGAAAGAATAAGAAAAACGAGAAACGTTATTAAGATTTAAGGACAATAAAAGAACAGGAATTAAAAAGTCAGAAGTTAACGATTGACATTGCATTTCATTTTTTGATGATCAAAGTTGGTTGGGAAGCAAGAAGCCGGAAGTGAGTTCCACATTGAGCAGTTCGAAAGAAGAAACTATTAGAATAGCATAGAATAGCATAGAACTTACGGTTTCCATGTAGCCATTTCAACTGTAAAATGATAAAATCTTGCGACCAATCTAGAACTGCGGTTAAATTCATAGTGTATCGGTAAAAAAAACTCGGTAAAATCGCTTTATTTTAGGAAGGAAGCGTTGTTATCAACACAGCGTTTAGGTACTATAGAGGAAACCTCGTCAGAACAATTACCCTGAAAGAATTTATAGGCAAGCATAGAGAAGCTATGTGACGATGGTGGGAAAGGGATTGAAGCCGAGATGCCAGTTCAAAACCAATAATATTGCCGATTCTTCTTTGGATTTTACCAAGGATCTCTAAATATATATCAGGATAACCAGATCAAATGTGACAGCAATATTCAAAGCAAGGACGAATGGTAGACTTATAAAGATATAAGACATAGATTCTAACGAGAAAAATTGTAAAAGACGACACAGGGAACTAACTTTCCCGAGAAGGCACAATGTAATTTTCTATCCTGATGTTTTGAGTTATATCTAAATATTTATTTTCATATTTCAACACTACGTAAAATCGCTTTATTTTAGGAAGGAACCGTTGTTATCAACACAGTTCGGCAATGTTTCACTTACACATTCGCAGATGCCGACCCCACGTCAAGTCCAATCGTATACAGTTGTTGATGAGCGCTCCCTGTTGATACGAGGCAAAACAGGATGTGACGTAATCTTATCTCAGTCGTTTCATTAAACTTGCGATATTAAAGATGGCTGCTTTTCGACTATCATTTTTTCTTTTGTGTTTTCATTACTTTTCTTTTCTTTTCTGTTTTTTTTTTGTTTTGTTTTTTTTTTATTCCTTTGCAAGCATCACCCTCACTATACTAGATTCTATGTAGTGGCTTCACCCCGATAATTTTTCTTTTTATTCCCCGGACCAATCTGGCAAAAATATTGGTAACTTATTTCCACCTTAGATGTCATTTTAAGTATTTCATAGCATTTGTGTAATGATATGCGTATACAGATAATCGGTAAGAGTTCACTCAATTCAAGGTTCAAGAGCCACTCAAGGTAGAAGCTTTCTAGACGAGGTGTGTAATATGAATCTAAGAGGAAGTACAAAGTAGGAAAGATTATGAAGATATATATAGGAGAGATAACGATTGAATCTTGACTTGAAGAAATTAAGAATACAGTGTTCAGGGAAGCATCCAAGCGGGAGTCTGTTTCACAGATTGGCGGTTCTGGATGAAAATAGGTGGAACTTCCTTTTTACAAATGGAATACGGAGAAAATGATGGTGATTATCCCCTATGTAAAGGTCTGAGCTGGTGGAGCTAAAGAACATTTGCCATGGAAATAGTATTAGCGTGAGGCTTGCTAGGTTGCGTCTACGAAGAAAGAGACTGCAAGGAGGAAATAGGTCATCGCCCACAAGCTACCTTGAACTCTATCAAAGCTGGGAAGTGCGGATTGGGAAACCCCAGTCTAGATATAGGAACAATACTAAATTCTTGACCTGATCTGACTCTTGTGAAGATAACACATGGCTGAAGGAATCAGGTATTTTATGGAACGGACTATTTCTCCAGTTTCTTTGGCTATGGATCGTATACTTTCAGGAATTCCCAAATGTTTTGGCATCATCGTCCACTTTAACATGGAAAAAATTTCTACTTGAGCTACGCTTTTCTTCACTCTGGTTATCGGGTTGAGATCAAAATGTAGTATCTGCCATCGGGCGAACAAATCTCCCAACTGCGCTTCTGTCACAACCCAAAATAGAACGTAACAAATAAATGAGTGATGCCTGGCCCCGGAGATTCTAACCCTGCGACAGCACCTCCCTAATTACACCGATGAGGGATGGTTGGTAGAATATCGACGTTGATTGCGGTGACTGGGCAGTTTGGGGCCTAGACACATGTGCACGTGCTTCGGTTCCCCACATTCAATCGGTCTCGTGCCCTCCGCCGTTGGTGATGGGGTGGCGGGAGTAAATATCAACCATGGCATCTCTTCTCCTCATCCCTAATGCTAACCGTCATATTAGTCGTTTCTTAATAAGTAAAAATTCATTGTCCGAACAGTCAGTACTACTTTTGGTCGAAATTTATAAAATATTACAATTTTTTTTATAAAATGTTAAAATATGTTTTCAGGAAAGTAGGTTCCTCAATATATTGCTCTTTATTGAAGGCGTTTCATAGCTAGCCTTTTGTTCGGTGTAATGTGGAAAATCAACATATTTATTACGTCGACATTTTCTCTTTGAGTTACATGCAATACCTATTTTAGTCTTTTCCTACTGTTGAAAGTCGTCAAGTGACATTTGTACAGTTCTTTGTTTGCCATTCTGTAGTGCCAGTCCATAAGTTTCAAAGAAGGATGGTTTTCGCCAATGTCCACAGGATTCATTCAATTCAAAGGCATGGTTAAAAATGTCTTTGAGCAAGTTACGGATCTTGACAAAGATCACACTGGATTCTTGATTCTGACTTCCCCAATATGTAGTTCACAATTTGATCTGACTCTTTTGCTAACTTCTATTCTGTCTTCTTAAAATTAATGATTAGTCTTTTATTCTTGCTTCCTTTTACTACCTCGTCTAAAAATTCTTTCGGTTTTCTTTCTGAGTCTGCTATCAACATAATGCCATCTGTATAATAAGATATAAAGGTATAAAAATAAATTTCTTTCCGTGTTCTTATCAAAGTTATAAACATACCGGTCTTAACATTATTATAATTTTGTGGTACAACCACAGCGGATTATGACTGGACTAATCAAGGAACAAGGACATGTTCAATAACATGTCGGAATTAAAGGACTCGACTTGTCGTGGAATCACTTGAACAAGGACACACCTCAAAGCGCTGATGTGAATTTCACAAAGAAATCAGTAATGCATTTTCGCTCTTGTTCTCGTCTCTTAAATCTTCGGTCAATCAGCGTTTCGTCGTTGGATGAGCAGCGTTGTAATCCAGACTGTTGGAAGTGGTCGGACGATTTGAAATAAAAAAAAAAAAAACTTTCTCCTATTGGCAGTGATGACTCTAGCGTTGCTTTCACCCCATGAAAGCTGAACTCCGGCACTCTTACAAGTAATTCTGTAAAAGATTTGCTCAAGGAGAAAAACTGAAAATGCAGAATAACGAGTTTATTACAATATCCAACTTAACACAAGGTGAAGAAAACATTCATTATCCTACCGAAATCATTTTTCTAACCATTAGATCAGCAAATCTTTTCATGGTATTTCCTAAAACCTATCTTCCTTACAAGATCATTTTCTATTGACAAAATAGCCAAAGAATTTAATTTTGTTTTCAGTCATGGACGACCGCATGTTTTTATAAGCATTAGTTTTGGAAGATCATAAACACAAAGCATGGCGGCATGATGGCGCCTTCGGCTTTGATGGCGCCCAGGGCGACTACCCGAGTTTCCGGTACTTTGAGCCAGCCCTTCCTATTGCACATCCCTTCCTCGCGCTTTCTTTTTTTCTTTCTTCTTTAGATTTACAAATCTTTTCATGGCACTTTCTATACCTATCTTCTTTACAAGATCATTTTCTATTGACAAAATACCCAAAGAATTTAATCCACTTTATTTTTGGTTTCTGTCTTCTTCTTCTTCTTCTTCTTCTTCTTCTTCTTCTTCTTCTTCTTCTCGGTTTTCTCATTATTATTATTATTATTATTATTATTATTATTATTATTATTATTATTATTATTCTCGGTCTTCTTCTTCTTCTCGGTCTTCTTCTCGATCTTCTTCTTCTCGGTCTTCTTATTCTTTTCTTCCTCCTCTTCCTCTTCTTCTTCTTCTTCTTCATCTTCTTCTTCTTCTCGGTTGACTTTTCTTCTCAGTTTTCTTCTTCCTCCTCTTCTCGGTCCTCTTCTTTTCTTCTTCTTCTTCTTCTCCTCCTCCTTCTTCTCGGTCTTCTTCTCAGTCTTCTTCTTCTTCTTCTCGGTCTTCTTCTTCTTGGTCTTCTTCTTCCTCTTCTTCTCGGTCTTCTTCTTTTCTTCCTCCTATTCTTCTTCTTGGTCTCCTTCTTCTTCGTATTCTTCAATTTTTTTCTCTTCACGGTCTTTTTTCTATTTCTTTTTCTACTTCATTCTTCTCTTTTCCTCTCGTTTTTCTCCTGGGCCTCTTCTCACCCTCTCCAATCTATATTTATTTTCTATAAATTTCCCTCGACTCTAACGCTTTCCTGTTTCCGCACTTACTACTTATATTAGTACGAGTCGTTCTATTACGAATCTAATCCTTATTTACGATCTGGCTGTTGTTTCTGCTTTAACGTTTCTTATTCTGCTATCTTTCTGTTGTTTTATTTTGATTTGCTGGGGTTTTTTTTTTTTGTTTTCCTTCCCTAGCGTTATTATTTTATTGTTGTTTTAACAATTATTTTTAATTTGTTTACCTCTTCTGACGCACTATTTTTTGCTTTTCTTTCTATCTTATCTTTTTTTTTACCGTTTAAAAATACTTTATGCAATACAGAATTGTTATTTTTTTTCCTTCCTTCTCCAATTCTCAGTTTATCTTTGAATAAACAAAAACTGTAAATTGGACAGCATTTAAAGGAAAACTTATCCACAGAAATATTTCAATTGGTTTTCTCAAGAATAATTACCAAGTGAGTTACCTAATTTAAACAACGTCCAGCCTGGTCAGAATCTAGATAGGTGATACCAGGTGCTGTAGACTTGGATGTGCAGGTGGTGTAATCGATAACAGCTCGGAATTGGAAATCAGAGACTCCTGTTCCAATTCACTCAGGTTTATTATATTTACTTACGCGTAAATGCCCTTGGGAAAGGTATGAATTCACCTCTTCTTCCTCAGCTGTGGGTTAATTAGTAGAATTTGTATCGGTAAAGCATAATCATCTCCAAATAATTATTATAATCTATAAATATTTTCTGGCTTGAAATAACCTGTAAAAGGTTGATAAGCCGTAAAAAAACAAATCAATCGATATCCCGGATGGCGTTCATCCTCGTTTCAAAATCCAGGGTCTTCGCACACCTGTTGGAGGAACCCCTCCCTAGTTGGCCTCTACCACTTCCTATTTCTGGTCATACGAGACAATGTCGGCAGGAATATCGGCTCCGATCGTCACGTCATCTTGATTTTGTCCGTCATCTATTTCTTTTTTATTACCTTGGTGTTTACTCTGTAGCTCTAACGGACCATCTGTTGTCTCAGAGACAAGAAACGTGGTCAAACCATTTATGTTTGTCCCCTCTTGATGGTCTTGATTATGCCCTTTACTCTATCTAGTCTGAGGTCGAATCCAAGCGTTGATCTTCCTGTCCCGTAAGGTGATATATAATTCGCTCCATTTTACGTTGGGTCACTGCAAGAGTCACTGCAATTGATGGTTCTGAGCGGCCATGTCTCACTTCCATAAGCCATCACCGGCAGAACATGTAGAACTTTCTCTTTGTTCCGATTGTTGACTTTTTTTAGTGTACTTGCATTATTTACATTATTCGGACAGATATGCGCATCTTCATTGCCAAATTCTCAACGTTTCGGCCTCTATATCTCTGAGATGAGGTATTATGATTACTTGCATTATTTACATTATTCGGACTGTTATCCTCATCTTCATTGCCATATTCACAACGTTTCGGCCTCTATATCTCTGAGATGAGGTATTATGATTACTTGCATTATTTACATTATTCGGACAGATATCCTCATCTTCATTGCCATATTTACAACGTTTTGGCCTCTATAACTCTGAGATGAGGTATTATGATTACTTGCATTATTTACATTATTCGGACTGTTATCCTCATCTTTATTGCCATATTCACAACGTTTCGGCCTCTATATCTCTGAGATGAGGTATTATGATTACTTGCATTATTTACATTATTCGGACTGTTATCCTCATCTTCATTGCCATATTCACGACATCTCGGCCTCTATATCTCTGAGATGAGTTGTTATGATTACTTTCATTATTTACATTCGCAACATCTCAGCCGTTGTACGCTTCGGCCTTCTTCAGGTGATTAGAATTTCTGACCAAACCCTTTATTTCGTCCACCAGAGTAGATTGTCCTAGTTCCACGTGCCATGCCTCTTCCGGATGTCTTAGTTATTTCCCTTTAACTTAATTCTCCAAGTTTTGGTTCACCACTGCTATCGCCTGGTATTGAACTCACAACTGTTTGAGGAAGAGTTGTGCGGCGATAGAAGTGGTGAACCAAAAAAAAAAAAAAACTTGGAGAGTTGAATTAAAATGAAATAACTGAGATATCCGGAAGAGCCATGTCACGTGGAACTAGAGCAATCTACCCAGGTGGACGAAATTAAGGGTTCGTTTCGAAATTTCAATCACCTGAAGTAGGCCGGAGCGTACAACGTCCGAAACGTTGTGAATATGGCAATAAAGATGAGGTGTCCGAATAATGTAAATAATACAAGTAATCATAATGCCTCATCTCAGAGATATAGACAGATAATCTTTAGTGTAATAAAAGACATATCACGCTTGCAGCAATTATGGCTTCTCTGTTAAATTCGGCCGTCTTACTTATGTCTAAATAGCATAAAAGCCCAAAGTTTTATTTCGAAGCAGTCCGAAAACATGAAATCATTATTTTTAAACACTTCCGTCTTTACTCGGTACAACGTCTTACTTGTAAAATCTCTGTTATTTATTTCAATCTTTACGAGGAGTTTCTTTATTCTGTAGTTTATTCAGACTTGTATCTTTATCGTTCTTGTTTCGCTCCATTTTACGTTGGTTCACTGCTACAGTCACTGCTGTTGGTGGTGTTAAGCGGCCATGTTTCACTTCCATAAGGAATCACTGACAGAACACGTTGAAGTTTCTCTTTGGTTCAATTGTTGACTTTAGTGTGATAAAACACTTCTGTCTTTACTCAGCACAGCGGCTTACTTGTAAAATCTCTGCTATTTATTTCAATCTTTACGAGGAGTTTCTTTATTCTATAGTTTATTCAGACATGTATCTTGTTTTTATCGTAATGTGTTCGCTGATATTTTCTTCAGCTTTCCTACGATAATATACAGACTGCAAATTTTTTTGTCACCTTCTCAGTTGGAGTCCAGTTTTGCAACATTTAACTCCGAATCTCTCGGAAGAGAACAAATCGTCGCTTCACTATTTTTGTTTGACCGTGAGATTCGATCGTGAGATTCGATCGTGAGATTCGATCGTGAGATTTGATCGTGAGATTTCAGCATAAGAAAAGACAAGTTTTTAAAACGAACTTCAATACTGTAAATAAAAACAGACAGACGTTTAAGCTTGCAACGAAGTTCCTTTATTCAATGCAATTTGACGACTGCTCATAAGCAAGGTTTCACCATTTGTTTTATTAAGTAATTCAAGGGGACACAACTATGTTTTACTTCCTCCACTGATAGATGATGATGTTGATGATAATGATCTACAGTAAGCACTGCGACCAGAAATAATGATGTTTTCTTTAGCATTTATTTCATATTACCATAATTATGTCATATCATATTATAAATATTATATGTATATATTATTTATATTATAGATTATATATATTAATATATTATTAGGTTGGTGAAAAAATAATGACGTAATAATGTCGTTTTTTGACGTTAAAAATGCGTCAAAAAACGACATTATTACGTCATTATTTTTGCACCAACCTAATATCTACATTATCGATTATATATATTAATATATTATTTATATTATAGATTATATATATTAATATATTATTTATATTAATATATTTATATTCATATATTTATATTAATATATAAAATATACTATATATTATATATATTAATATATTATTTATATTAATGTATTTATATTAATATATAAAATATATTATATCTTATATATATTAATATATTATTTATATTAATATATGTTAAATATATTATATATTATATATATATATATATTAATATATTATTTATCTTAATATATTTATATATTTATGTAAATATATAAAATATACTATATATTATATTATATAAATATTATATTAATATAACATACTTAAAAAAAATACATTAAACACTTCAGACCACGTATATCAAAAATAATTTATTTTTTTATTAAATTTTATGAAATACTCTTTAAATTAATTGATGTCTCCTACCGAAGGCAAAAAAAAATACGCCCATACAAGCTGACTCCGTAAAATGTATTCTTTCTTAAATTTCATAAATTCGTAATCTAGATTTACTTAACCGATAGTAATATATGAAAAATCGATAGTAATATATGATAAAAATAATAACAAGCCATACTCATTACAGATAGTTATCATTAGTCGATAGTAATATATGAAAAACGAACTCCAGTTTAAAAATTTAAAAAAAAAATTCTCTATATTTTAAGAAATCACGTCGTATGAGTATATTTTGTTTTGGCTTCCGTGGGACGATCAATTTACAAAAGATTTACACGGTAAACTGCCCCCCCCCCACTTTAATAACTTTTATAAATTTTTTAATTTTTTTCTTTTCCCAATCGGATGAGTGGCATTCGAAAAATATGTGCCGGCTTTAAATAACCCAAAAAGTGTTGATAAACCGTAAAAAAATAAACTAAAAATATTTTGATATTCATAATCTGTAGTAATAGATAAAAAAAATAATGATTATTTCTAATCGTATTGTCTATTTTCCAAGCTCATTATATATTATTTACATTATTTTCACGTGGGTAATTTTCCTCGTCTCAGGCTGATTTTTTCTCTTTTTGTGTGTTTATATGTGTGCGCGTGTGTGCTTGTGCGTATGTGTATGCGTGCGCATGTGTGTATGTGTCAAATGTCGTGGTAATATATACTCGGTGTAACATCAAAATTGTCTATCCGACAAAATATTTAATATCTAAAGAACCAGTAAACTAATTTAAGTTCTTTTTTTTACAAGTTTTCAGATAAGACGCTTAGACATCTTGACGCCATTTGTCGTAAGAATCACTGAGAAACCCTTTGAGTTATTCAGCTAGAAAGAGAAAAGGTTAAAATCGTTTTGTATTCACCCCACTGTCTTCCCAACTGAGCAATGGTGAGAGGAAAAAGATCATTCACGCCTTCAGTAATGGTACCAAAATTTATACTCTGGTTTCCACCTTCAAATTCCATTCAAGAACCCTCAGGAGAACGGTGAATAAGTTTAAAAAAAGATGAAACAGTAGAGAAGAAAACTGGATCAGGTGGTCACAACTGAAAGAGGACTCATCATTTTAAATTAAGCTAAAGAAATCAGTTAGAAAAAATCCAACTCAGTCCATAAGACGTTTGGCACGTGAGAAGGGGTTTCAGCTATGACAGTCCATAGAGCAGTGAAACAAGTCTTGGAAATGAAATCGCACGTGAAACCTGTTACTCCAGAACAGAAAGTTAGAAGGTTAGAGAGGACGAAGATCATGCTGAATAAGTTGTAAAATGATCCTGGAATCTTACTTATAAAACGCAGATTGTGTGTGTGTGTGTGTGTGTGTGTGTACGTTTATATATGGGATCGGATTTCCTACATTTTTCAACCGATTTCAACAAAACTTCACAGGACTACGTAAAATTACCTTGCGGTGGTTCTGACAGTGCCAAAATTTGGAAAAATACAATTGCTTTTGCACGAAATCAATTTGAAAACACGATTAAGAGGCATTAATGAAAGGGGGACAACTCATATCGAGTTATACTTATTATAAAACCCAGGTTGGTTGTGTGTGTGTGTGTGTGTGTGTGTGTGTGTGTGTGTGTGTGTGTGTGTGTGTGTGTGTGTGTGTTCGTTTATATATGGGATCGGATTTCCTACATTTTTCAATCGATTTCAACAAAACTTCACTTTTTTTGGCAGGTAGTGTTTCTTATTGTCTTGCACACTTTTTTCTTTATTTTTACATTCAGAATGCTTCAAAAATTCCATTTACAAGATAATTGTTTATAATAAAATTCTATTCAATCAGTAGACTCATAACGATTGAAAATAATGTTTTTGTTTGAGTTTGGGTTTGACCAATTCGTAAAAAAAAAAAAGCTAAAAAAACAAACAAAAAAAAAAAACTAATTAAGACATGCGTGTCCGTCAACCTTGAACAATAATCTTTGTCAATTTTATTTTTCAGTCTTTATGATGGTCGATACTTGATCTATCTCTTACTGTTACATCCCCGGGCAACGCCGGGCTCTACTGCTAGTATATGATAAAAATGTAATTAATAGATTAGACGCAATAAGTAAACATCATCATCATCATCATCATCATCATGGTGAAGCTTTGTTGAAATCGGTTGAAAAATGTAGGAAATCTGAGCCCATATATAAACGAACACACACACACAAACAAACAAACAACCTGGGTTTTATAATAAGTATAACTTGATATGAGTTGTCCCCCTTTCATTCTCGGGATGCCTCTTAATCGTGTTTTCAAATTGATTTCATGTAAAAACAATTGTGTTTTCCCCATTTTTGGCGCTGTCAGAACCACCGCAAGGTAATTTTACGTAGTCCTGTGAAGTTTTGTTGAAAACGGTTGAAAAATGTAGGAAATCTGATCCAATATATAAACGTACAGACACACACGCACACACAACCTGGGTTTTATAATAAGTATGATATATATATATATATATATATATATGTATGTATTAGGTTGGTGCAAAAATAATGATGTAATAATGTCGCTTTTTGACGTATTTTTTAACGTCAAAAAACGACATTATTACGTCCTTATTTTTGCACCAACCTAATACAAGAAAAAAATAGGGTTCGCCTTTATCCGCAGTTGGAACAGATCCTAAGCGGATAAGGAGGGACTGTTATATTTTTTTTCGTCTGTAACAGCGAAATGTCTTCAACCCGATACGGGACAGCGGCTTACCTATTGGCACAAATGCAGAATGGCTAAGCAGGTAAAACCTACATTAGACAGATCGACAGACAGGTGTAGACGTTTCGCAAAAGTAGCTCTTCTTTCTATTCGATTATCCGATGCGCTTGTTACAAACGAATGAAAGATACCAGACACTTGAGTAAAAAGCTTTATTTTTATCCTTTCCCGCGTGAAAACCCAAGGGGGCAAAACCGACTAAAATTTATTAGTACTTTTCCGTCGCACACGTCATGGATATATGCGCATGTATTTTTTTCCTGCCTTCCTATCTGTTAACGTGAATGTATTACTGTCACGCCCTTAAGTATATATATATATAACTTTGTGTATGCATTTGTGTGCATACACACACACAGATATATATATATATATATATATATATATATATATATATAAACAATGAAATCCAAAGTCACCTCATATGGTGAATAGCCTTTTTTGGCAGACGAAGATATCGATCGTCTGTCTTATCAACCCCTTTGTGCACTGAGTTCGTGCCAGAAACAGAAATTTAATAATGAAAGCTAAAAAAAAAAAAAAACAATCGAAAAACCAATGCAGAATTTATTCATTTCAATGTTTCAGTCAGACGAAAGGCACGAGGAAGGGATCAGGGAAAATTGGATGGTAATTTTTCTTAAAGGGAAGAAGTTTTATAAAATTTAACCCGAATATCAACCTTATGCCATTAATTTGGTGTTATATGAAGAATGAAATATTGATTTAAAATTAAAAGAGGAATAAAAAGGGGTTTAAAAATAACTTTTAAATATATAGATGTCAGGGATTAATGGAAAGAGACTTGGGGAGATGAGATGGGGGAAGTTTATTAATTGTAATTAATATAGGTAAAGAGGTTATAGAGGGAGGAATATAGAAAATAGAATTACTTATACTTTCGACATTTTAAAAAGTTAGAAGAGAGTGAATATTATGGAAATATAGTACTTAATTAAGTTAAACTTATATTATGGAAATTTGAATTTGTTTTTATGTCGACATTTTAATGCTAAATCATTCCTCTGATTTTATAGTTGTCTTCGATTGTTTTTTTTTAATATTCTAATTTCTTATTCTTTTTATTATTTGCGTAGAATATTAATTAATTTGAAACTTTTAAAACCATTTATTTTACATTCAACGTCATCACTTGATAAGACACCGAAGGTGTTGAAACAAAATGGCTATTTTTGTAGTGATTTTATAACATATTTATGTTATAATTTTTTTTTCTTTAAAAATAAATAATTATATATATATATATATATATATATATATATATATATATATATATGGTTGATTGAATAAATTACAAATATTATGCCTACTTATTTTTATTTTAATCCTTTCATATTTACGAATATTTTCCCGTATATCCGTATATTACAATTCGTAAATATTAAAGAATTATGATAAAAATATTAGGTTGGTGCAAAAATAATTTCGTTTTCTCACATAGTAACATATGTGAGAAAACGACATTATTTTTGCACCAGCCTAATAGCCGACATATTGTATGTAATTTATTCAATTACACATGCCTAAAAGACAATTTCCGGCCTAAATACACAAATATATATGTGTGTGTGCGTGTCTGTGTTTATTAATTTAAACGCTACTTTTAATGGATACTCGTATTTAAGTATACACCACGTTTATTTATTAAACAGAATATGTATTTATTTTCGTTTAGAGCCTGAATCTTCGAGAAATCTTATTAAAGGAAATTTACGACAGGATTCGAACAGAGGGAGTTGCCGTTATAGCGGGCATACTCTAACCAACTAATCTACAGACAACCAATTGATCAGTCAAAGTCGACTTGGACCTTTTAGCGAAACTTCTCCCGAATTTTTTCATATCTGCATAGTTTCGTATCCAACCGTATACAAGTCGAATTTTTGTAAAGTAACTCATAGATTTTTATTAATCTGACTGCTGATTGTTTATTTTTTATACGTTATTTTAGTGGATACTCGTATTTAAGTAGACGCCAGGATTCGAACCTGCGTACCTCTGGGCAGAGGGAGCTGCCGATTGATCGGGTACGGTCTAACCAACTAACTACAGAGAACCAATTGATCAGGACATGCCGAGTTGTATCCTTAAGCGAAACTTCTTTCTTACACACACACACACACACATATATATATATTGTTTTAAGGTGTGCAATATTTATGGGATGAAGTACTCAATATCAGAGATAGAGAGTACATAAATATAAAAGTGAACATTGAAGAGGCGACAGGCTGTTTCATACTAGACGCAGACACGTGGCCTGATGATTGTGTCTAGCATGAAACAGCCTGTCGCCTCCAAGTGCTGACTTCAATGTTCACTTTTATATATATATATATATATATATATATATATATATATATATATATATGTGTGTGTGTGTGTGTGTGTGAGTGTGTGTGTGTGTGTGTGTGTGTTGGTAATCCGTATGGATAATTCCAGGGAGGATATAATCCAGAGAGCTCAATGTAAAAACAGAGCAAATATTAATTGTATTATGAATGTGACATCTTTAAGATTTCATGATTTTTATAATTTGTTTCCTTAGAATCGAAATTCGATTCTAATTCTTTAGATGAACATTTTGAGTTGCTATTATTATTATTATTATTTAAAATATTAATGCTAAAGTGTTATAATCCGATCGTACACAGCTTTGTGTCTCGCATGTATTTTTTCTTTTTTCCCTGACTATTGTCTCTCTCTCTCCACATATATATATATATATATATATATATATCCTTTCTGTCTCATTTTTCTTAATTCTCATTTCCACGCCCCCCTTCAACTTTTCTGTGGATATACTTGATAAAGAGGTCAGCATGCCTACCAAACTCCACAACTCCCCATCATTATTATATGTCACTTTATTAAGAAGGATGTAAGTACATCAATCTCTGCGTCCTGGGTAAGACGTTAAACTGCGTCTAGCAGCGAGGCCTCTGATCAGGAGGTTTTGGGGAGCGTATGTACGAGTTTGTCGTTGCTTGGAAATCTTTCATGCAACAAGAACAGACTATCATTATTGTTTTGTCCGTGTATTGGTTAATATATTATAAGGTAATTGTCATCTTTGATAATGTCTTATGTAAGCCGAAAGCTTAGATAGGATCAAAAAATATGTATCAATATTGTGATTTTCTTTCTTCGTTTAATGATAATGTTATTAAGCTTATCAGACGTTATGAAAAAAATTTACATAAAATAAATAGACTAAAATTGTCTATATTATTTAATGAAACATATATATATATATATATATATATATATATATATATATATATATATATATATATATATATATATATATATATATATATATATATATATATATATATATATATATATATATATATATATATATATATATATATATATATATATATATATATATATGAGGCACGGTGGAGTAATGGATAGCGGCTTGGATTGAGGAATAGGGAGCTGAGTTCGAATTCCAGTCGAATTCATTACATTCGCTTAAGTGCTAATACTCTTGGGAAAGGTGTGAATCACCTTCTTCTCCCTCCAGCTATGGGTAAATAGCAAGACAGACTAGGTTTTATAGCCTTGGATGGCAACTGGTCTAGGCGAAGGACAACTCTGTATTCAAAACCTGCGGAGGGTCGTTTGGGGACCCTGTGGCACGTAGTACACTAAGTTTTTGTATTCGGCCCTTCAAAAAGTGTCGATGGTTCTGCACAAAATCTTCACCACTATAATCAAATCTCATGTGCTGGTGTCGGGATATCAGTTTCCTAGGAACTGATCTGCTTGACCCTCATACGTCGAATTCGAGTCGAGTATATATATATATATATATATATATATATATATCTTCGTCTTTTCCGCTTCTTTTATTGAAGCTCTTATCATAAAATCAGCAAGCACCAAAATTAATAAGGTCTTTAATTTCGGCATATTGAAACTGTATGCGTACAACAATTGATGGATACATTCAGCCTATGATGAAGTGAAACACAAAGAATTTTTAATAGGGAGATTTTAATGTTAAAAATTAAATAGAAATAACATCCTCATTTTTTTTAATGTTTCTTATATACCATTCAGTCGACTTCTCACCCAAATTTAAATTATATATATATGGTTATGAATAGATAGATAATGGGCAGACTGAGATAGATAGATAGATAGATAGATAGATAGACTTTATATCCCTTGAACGTAGGATTTTAAAGGAAATTTGATCAGAACTAAGGCCATGACTAGCATTAGGGTTTGACTTGCAATCTATATCATGAGGCTAAAATCTATTTTTTAAGCGCCATTTGTATTAATTAAACGATAGCATTCCACTTCTAAAAAACAAAACACTGAATTGTTTTTGTAAACTGTCTTCAGACTATTAACCTCTTATTTTCATTGTTTATTCTTCACATTATCTGCTTCGACGTGACACGCCACTCGTTCTACCGCAGAAATATTTTAAACTAAGAGCAGACTGCGATGAATAACATCGCATTCCAAGATGAAGCATCTCTTCTCTTGTGTGGGTTTGTATGTTTGTATGTCAGGTTAAAAGAACCAGGACCGATAGAGACACCCGGCAGCCCAGACATTTCATCTAAAGTGCGGAGCTAAGATCTATTTTCCCCAAAAAATCATCAACTATAAAATTGCTCAACTGTTAGAAGACCTTCCCCGTGTAGGAGCACTCAGTCAAGTATCTATAAAGAATTCACCCAGATATAACCAAGAGGTTTTTTTTGCTTAAAATACCTTCTCTAAATATTTTTTTGTCAGAATTTGAGATGAATTAGCGATCTAGCCTCATCAACGTTATTAATTTTTGACGAGTTTATCTTTCAAATTCTTACCGTCATTTTTCTGTCACAAGCCCATGTCGTTTTACAGTCTACAATCGTTAAGCATGTAGCATAGTTTGGAGAGATAGCTTTGCCTATCTCCCGTTTCACACTCCTTTCCCGTCTTTTTAACAAAAGTAAAGGTTCATCTCTTGTTTCCTGTTTAGGATTGGTTTCCGGTCCCTTCGCCTAAAGTCTTCTCCTTCTCTTTCACTCCTAGTAACCTCCTTGCGTCTTAGTGGCATTATCGCCTTTCTTAGGGTAAAATGATGAAAAAAAGCCTCCGACGCTTTAACCACGAAGACCAATCAGATTCAAAGTTAGTTATATATCTAAATTCTTCTTTATTCGCCTTACTCTTCGGTATATTTTTGTTTAGACCCACACGAAGTTGTAGAACAATCACGTTGTCAAGACAAACACTCAGTTGTGGAACAAGCTGAGCAAAGCCTCCTCCACCTTGAGAAAGAGAGCTATTTATGGTGCCATGGAGCATCTCATTGTGCTCAAGTGGGATAGTCCATTGTTTGGGCTGTGATTAGCTGCTGGTACATGAGTGGAGGTATTTCTGTATAAATACCAGCTTGATACCAGTCAGTTTGCGGGGTTTGTATTGAGTAACAACCTGCTTTATTTTTGTCTGCCATCTGGACGCTAGCTGGGACCCTTATGCCGGTAAATGTTGTTGTTCTATTGTTATTCTACAGAAGTAACCTAAAACGAAGCGTTTTTATTAACAATGTTTTTATAAGAATCAGGACGTTCGAAATAAAAAAAAAACAGTGCTGAACTGGTATGTAATATCAGTCCTACTGTATGACAGTGAATTCTGGACAATCTCCTCAGAGATTAAGAAGAGACTTGAGCAACAAAGATGTGGTTCTACAGGAGGAAGCTGAGAATACCATGAACATGTGAGCAACAAGAAAGTTTTCAAAAATCAATAAAAATTTATACTTAGTATCAAAAAGAGAGAATTGAAATTTCTGGGAAATAATGAGGAAAGAAGGTTTAGAAAATGTGACACTCACAGGACATATTGATAGAAAAAGGAAAACATCGAGTAACCTACCTAACGATGTTGTGTAAATAGGTAACAGAACCGGGAGGGATAGTAGGGAGAAAATATTATTTTGAGATACAAATGATAAAATGTATAGAGCTACGATCTGAAAGTGAGATTTTATACCTTTGATATCCGAATACAAGGTACAAAATCCACTGGCTACTGAATGTGATTGTTATAAGGACGTAAAAGAAGGAAGTACATAATACGAGGATGTGTGGGATAGATAAAGTTTGACCCTACACATGACGAGGTTAAGATTACAATAATCGGAGAAACATCCTCGTAGCAGTCTGTTCCACAAAATAACCGTTCACGGAAAGAATCTGTCTGGGTGGAACTTCCTCCTTGCCAACGTTATATGAAGGGAATGAGGATGAGTTGACTCCGTGTATGTGACATGGTGGGTCCTAGCTGCGAAGGTCTGTACGAGTGGAACTAAGAATTGAAGATTGGCTGAACATTTGTCATGGAAATGGCGACAAAATAGGAGGCGATTAGCAACTGAAAAAAATGTTAACCGCCCGCTATTTTGTTTGAAAGGGGCTGTAGGGTGGGAAATAATTCATCACGCACAAGGCTGTCTGATCGACTGGACAGCACCATATTAGATATCGCAGAAATACTCCATTTTTGGTCTGAACAATCGCTTGTAAAGAAAGATCAAAGCTGTGGGCGTCCAGTATTGTCTCGCGCAGTACAAGGAACCAAAACATTCTTACAGAGTCTTTCACGATGGTACGAATATATAAGTTCGGCTTCAGGTCTTAAATGCGCTTCAATCATAATAGATGTTCGAGGCAAGGAGGTTCATTGAGACCACGACCGTGACTAGAATAAATTGTGATGACACATGGAAGAATTTTCTCTTAAATTGACTCTTGCAAAGTACTTCCTGGTGCGATACAAGGTCATTCTTTAACATCTTTAGGCACGAATAGGCGAGTTCCATTTCAGTTTTTGAGTGCGCTTCTGTCCTATTTGACATTCGAAGCAACAAGCCTTATTGTGAGCGCGACCGCCAATCGGGACTAGAGTAAATTGTAATGGCGCATTTTTTTTTAAATGGCTCTTGTAAAAGTACATTCTTGTGCGATACAAGTAACTGACCATTCTTTACCATCTTTAGTCATAGCACGAATTGGCAAATTCCACTTGAGGTCTTAAGTGCGCTTCAGTCCCAACAGATGTTCGGGGCTAGGAGCCTCATTGAGAGCACGACTGCTCATTGGAGCTAGGGTAAATTGTGATGTCACATAGAAGAATTTTCTTTTAAAATGACTCTTGTAAAGGGTACTTTCTTGTGCGATACAAGGAACTGATCTCTAACTTGTTTTGCAATGGCACGAATAGGCGAGTTCCAATTCAGGTCTTGAGTGCGCTTCCGTCCCAATAGATGTTCGAGGCAAAGAACCTCATAGAGTAAATTGTGATGGCAAATAGAAAAAATTATCCTTATAAGCTGCCATATGATCCATAAAGAACTGAAAACCCGAATTGTAATCACGCAAACTACAATACTACTAAAATAATAAAAATTCTACTAAAATAATAAAGCATACAATATAGTAACCTGGAGTATAAAAGTGCTTTGGTGACACTTAATCGTAAATTTGTATACTTACTAGTTACACTATTTACATTATTCGGACTATTGTCCTCATCTTTGTTGCCATGTTTATCACGTTTCGGCCGCTGTACGCTCCGGCCTTCTTCAGGTGTTTGTAATGTCGAACTGAACCCTTTATTTTGCTCACTGGGGTAGACTGTTCAAGTTCCACGTACCATGTCTAATGGATGTCAGTTATCTCCTGTTAATTCCCCTCTGAATGTTCTCCATTGCCTTAACCAGGTATTGAACTCACACTCTTTGGGTCCTGTCACTGGATCTAACTAACGCCTTTGTCCACTGTGCCATGTGTCCTTGACAGCCGCGGCCTCCCAGGTATTGGGGTCGATGTCGGCCAGCTTCATGTCTCGTTTGAAGACATCCTTGAAGCGGAGCTGAGGTCTTCCAGTTGGGCGGGTCCACCCACACAGCTCTTCGTACAGGATGACTCTTGGGATGCAGCCGGCACCCATGCGGCGTACGTGCCTCAGCCATCTGCGACGTCATTGGCAGAGCAGCGTGAACAGGCTGGGGATGCCGATACGTTGGAGGACCTCTGTGTTAGTGACCCAGTCTTGCCACTTAATGTGCAGGAGACATCTGCGGCAGCGGAGGTGAAATAACACATAGAGATGTTGGTATGAGGCTAAACAAAAACTACAAACCAACTTCAATATGTTATGCGAGTATCAAATTTTCTAACCCCTCTTTTCTTATTGTGTGCCCTGATGTGGAACATAAGCGTCCTTTTTGTTTGCTTTTTCTCTAAAACTTGGCCGTTGCTCACATGTTCGGTCCATGGTATCCTCAGAATCCTTCTGTAGAACCAAATTTATTTTGCTTCAAGTCTCCTCTTGTGAGAAGATTGTCCAGCATTCACTGCTATATAGAAGGAATGGCTCAATAGTCTTTCATTTTCTTTTTTTATTCACATTATTTACATTGTTCGAACTGTTGTCCTCATCTTTATTGCCATATTCACGAGGTTCCGGCCTTCTTCAGGTGATTGGAATTTCGAACTGAGCCCTTTATTTCGGCCACCAGGGTAGATTGTTCTAGTTCCACGTGCCGTGCCTCTTTCGAATGTCTCAGGTATCTCTATTTAACTCTCCTAGTTTTTGTTAATCACTGTAGTAGCCAGGTATTGAACTTACAACTCTTTGGGTCAAGTCACTGGATTGAACCAACGCTTTTATCCACTACGCCATGAGTCCTCTTTTTTTTTTTTTTTTTTTGCAACGAAATTTTTCTATTTCTTAATACATTGATAAGCTTTTGGAAGGCATCTTTAGGCATGCCAATTCGGATTTCATGTAATAATAATAAAAAGGAAATTAGAGGACTTATCGGCATTGAATAGTGTCTACCAAGTGAATGTTGTTCGTAGGACTTACTTCTGTTGAATAACGAAGAGACACTCCCAAAGTATGTGACGAAATCCCAAAATGTTGCTAAAAGAATACAAGAAGATATTAAAACGCACTCGCTTAACGACCTTCGAATCGGAATTAGAGTGTAATGTCTTTTTTTTTTTTCAGTTCATATTTCTGTAATGAGAGATGTCTGGTCCCGGAGATTTAAACTCTGCAGCAGAACCTCCCTCAATTTTCTTCAGTTCTCTAGTAAAGTCCAGGTACTTATTATCTTTTTCTTTTCTTTTTTCTTTGTTGTTTGCTACTTATTTGAATATCAAAATCAATGATCTGATACTTTTTCTTTTCTTTTTGTTCCTTGTTGCCAACAACTAGAATTTGCCTTCTGGCCGAGATTGGAGAATCGGTTCCAATCTCTAAGTCCCAATTCAGTGTCTTTCATTCTCGAAGACCGAGCAATTTTTGTCCTTGGCCTACATGTTAGCGCATGCGTGTCCCACATTAAACAGACCACGTGTCACATCTTGGACCCCGTGAGATGACATCTAAATGCAAACTGATTAAACAGCGTGAGCTGCAGGTCTAATTTTGGTAAGAATACAACTGATTGATTTTTTTACGGTTTATCAACCTTTTTATGTTATTTAAAGCCAAAATATATTTTTTAGATTGTAAGGATGTTTTTTTTGGGGGGGGGATATAATAATGGGTCAGTGATACAAGTCTTACTGATTAACCCATAGCTGGGGGATAAGAGGGGGATTCATACCTAATCAGAATTTAATAAACAAACAAGAAATTATAATGTGGACATAAATTGGGAGACCAATCCTATATGACAATCAATATGTAAACTGATCCCTCACTTTGTGGACATGGTACCATCGATACATTTATATCCCAATATAACAAACGCAACTGAAATTGGAACTCGGCTATTTGAATTCCAGATCCGAGACGTTATCTATTACACTTCCCTAATACGCAAGATTACAGCGATACTGACCAGACTTGACATTGCTTAACTTCGGTTATCGGACGAGAACCAGTGATAAGAATACGAGACAACATTTTCCATATGTAAAAAAATGTTTATTCACTTTTGGATTCCGTCAAATTAACGTCGACCAAATCGAGGGTATGTGATTTCCGGTCTTTCTTCGAACATTCTATCTTCTTGTAGCGGTTGGTGGGGAAATCTTCTCCCCTCGTAGCTATGCATGTGTATATACTATTTTTTTTTTTAATCATTTCACCCCAAGTAAGGCGATAAAGCCACTAAGACACAAGGGGGTTACTTGGTGCGAAAGAAACGGAGGAAACTTTCATGAGAAGAGAGGACGACAGAAGAACACGATTCATTGAGATAGAAGATGATGATTGACAATGCATTAAAAATTGTGAATATCGTAGTTGACAGGAAACTAGGAAACTAGGAAGCTGGAATTGCACAAGCGGGAAGTACTGGAGAAGAAATTATTAGTATAGAACTTACGTTAAAACTAGCAATTTCAATTGTGATTTTATGAGACCTAGCTGCCAATCTAGTATGACGTTTAAATTTATGAAGCTGAGGTACCAAAGAGGAAAACTGATCAGAACATTTACTATAAAAATGGTGACTGAAGCCAAGATGCCATGTCAGGACGAATAATCAAGAATCTCTAGAGAGAAGCACCAGAACTTGGCGTAGTAGCAGCATTAGCTGCATGGACGAATGGTAGACTTATAAATGTGTAAGATAGATTCCTGGTGAGAAAAATTGTCTATGACGACACAGTGAACCAACTTTCCTAGCAGCAAATCTTTCAATTGATTCAATATAATCGTTCCACTTCGTCATTTAAGAACTTTAAAACAACGCACAATAAGATTAGTATCAACCATGCTAATGGAAGGCAAAAAAGTTTCTTTAAGACAATTGAGTGAGAGAGAGAGAGAGAGAGAGAGAGAGCAATTTTGTTTTATCGGTGCTAAAATCAACAAGCCATTTCTTGCCCCAGTTAACAACAGTTTTTTTTTTTAGATCAGCTGGCAATTTTAGCTTATTAAACGAATCAGACTTATCACGAAGACAGGATTAAATAATTGTTTCATCAGCACAGATACTGAGTTGAGAATTGATGACACCAAGATGGTCACTGATGAAAATGAACAAAGAATAAGCTTACTGCCACAGATATGTTGTCCTACAGCGGGATACTGAGAATGCCATAGACATAGCAAGTAAACAACGAAGAAGTTTTACGGAAAGTAGATTCTGGCGATAAAATTGTATATGACGACACAGTAACCAAGTTTCTTAGCAGCAGACCTGGCAACTGATTCAATATAATCGATCCACTTAATGTCAGTGAGCCGAGACTGTTCTATGAGTTCTCTTTTTTACACTAATGTGTTCACTCAATACAAGGCCCAGCAGCCACTCAATCTAGAGGGTTATTGTGCGGTGTTGCATGAACGTTAGAAAAAGCAAGTGAAGTTTATGGGATTATACAGAAAACGTAATAACTAGCCCCCGGTTTGAAGAGGATAAAATTGTAATGATTTAGAAAATTGCCAGGAGTCTGTTCCACAAAGCAGCTGATCATGGAAAGAAGGTGAGGAACTTGCAACTGGAATATGAATCGAATGAATATGATTTGGTTTGGTTTGGTTTGTGGTTATGGCATATCAACATCTCAATCAGTTATTTAATGGCGACAATATTTTTATTGCTGGTAATATTTTTCCAAAAATATATTGCTGGTAATTTTTTTTCAAAAATGTATTGCTGCTAACTTTTTTTTTTTTCTTGAAAGATTTATTGCCGGCGATAATTTTTTACAAAAATGTATGCTGGTATTAAAACCTATTTTTACACGTTTTGACCCCAGTTTGAGGCTTAACTATTCGCCTATAGCTGGGACCCTAACAGGTGCTACCACCCCGGGTCAGGGAAGACCTGGGAACATCAGTAATTAAGAGGTGGTTCCACGGTCCTCAAAACCTCCTGATCAGATACCTTGCTGTTGGATGTAGTTTATCGTCTTACCCAGGACACGGATGTAGTTTATCGTCATACCCAGGACGGGAATTGGAATGATTCACCATTGTGTATGTTGCATAACAGATCAGAGGTTGTGGGAGTAAGAAACATAGTTCGTCAGAACACGTGCCATTTAAATAGTGATAGAGTGGCGAGAGGCACGCGACGTTTCGTCTGTAAGCAAAGGGTATATAGGATGAAGTCTATCAAAACAGGCAAGTAAGGACTTAGCAGCTTCAGACTAGATTTATCAGAAATATTGTATTTTTGCTCTGATCTGGCTCTTGTAAAGATGGAGTATAGCAGGAAGAATCAGATATTTACTTGAGTGCTACTATGGACTGACCGTTTTCACAGCATCATCTAAAATAGATCATGAATTGCACTTGAAGCCTGGGAAGGGCTTGGGTACCAATAGACGATCAAGGGAAGAAGGCTTTTTCAAGAGAACACCTATCTGTCGCTTGGATGTCAGCGTCAGCCATGATGATGAAATGTAAAAGTGATTTTCTAAAAAGATTAAAAGACAGCATTTTCGGGTCCGGTAAAATGGCCCCAAATTAACAACAGACTTGAGGTCATTTTCGAGATACGTCCAATTCTTCTTCATCGACATCTTTCGGGGCCTAATTCTGTAAGTAGGGGCCTTAGGAACACCTTCTAGGTTAATCCAAAGAAGAATTTGCAATGTTATTGGTCTTGACCTGGCATATCGCCTTCAGTCACTTTCCCACAGCCGTAATAATAGCGTACCTGAGACTTTTCTAAAAATACTTCAATGGTAATTGTCTTGATGAACTTTTCTCTTTTATTATTACTAATATTATTTTCTTTAGTTTCTTGTAAATAGATTTTGATTTCATATTGTAAATCCTCATTGGGGCTAGTTTTTTAGAATTGTTGTACTTATCCCCCCCCCACAGACAATGAATTTTAAATACAGGGATTAGTTAGTATTTCCATAGAGACAATGAGGTATTACGGTGGCTGTAGTAAGAAAGGTACGTATGAATGTGTTGTTTTGGTGTAAGGAATATTGTTTGTACGATTGGGCTAGCCAAGTTATAGTTAAGACAGAAGAAGACCGTACTTTCCCGAATACCCCCCTTTGGCCTTGTGCCACAATTCTGTATAAAACAGAATAAATATTACTTTTCTCTTTGATAGTTTGTCTTTACAAATTTCAGCACAATACTACACTGACAGCTAAGTCTCATCGTCAACTTTCCTCTAGAGTATCTAGAATTTATGAATTTAAGCGCAATACTAGATTGGCGGATATGCCTCATCTTTTTACACTTTAAATGGCTAGATGTAACCGTAAATTCTATGCTAACAGTTTCTTCTCTCGCACTTCTTGCTTGTGAAACTCTTTTCCGGCTTCTTGCTTCCCAGCCAAATTTGATCTTCAAAAATTTAAACGCAATGTCAATCTTTATCTTCTGTCTTCTTAATTCTCGTCCTTTTATTGTCTTCTCTCCTTCATAGTAATTTTCTCTAACACTCAGTAACTCCTTGTGCCTTAGTGGCCTTATTGCCTTGCTTATATTGAAATGGGCCTTGTTGTGAATATTCAGTCAGTTATCTGCCATGCGTGATACACGCGTAGGCGATCATGTATCTTTCGATACTGAAAAGGCAGATTTTTTTCCCACAGTAGGTAGCCATTTCTTTCTGCGGTAGGCCAGTTGCCATCCAAGAACCCGCTCTGTCCTGTTATTTACCCATTAGGGAAGAGAAAAAATGATTCATATATTTCCCGAAAAGTATTAGCATGTAAGTGAATGTAATGGATTCGACTGGAATTCGAACTCGGCTCTTTGATTTCTCAATCCGAGCCACTATCTATTTACTTCACCATGCCTCCTTTCGAAAATTACTTTTATTTATTTATTGAACATTTCCTTTAGCTGAATATCGAATTATTACTCCACTGTTGTGAACAAGGAAAAAAATAAAGCTTGTCATATCGTGGATTTTGATATTAAAGCAGACAACAGAGAAAAAAATTAAAGCAAGAAATGGTAAGCATCTGGAATTTTCCAGAGAACTGAAGACCACGGGATACATCTCTTTGACTGGTTTTGATTCTTCTTAAAACTGTGTACAGCATTTTGTTTCCGTTATTTTTAGCGTTACACAAAAATCTCTTCTAATAGAAACGCCATTATTTTATAAACAGCCTAATATTTTTGTCATATGTCTGTATTTACAAACGAAAGAAAAAAAAACAACTCGAGATAGATAGATATTTGCATATGAACAGATTACGATATAAGTAGGAACCAACTGAGATAGACACAAACGAATATAGAAAGGATAGAGAGAGAAAAAAACAGTTAGATATTTTGAGATTCGTTCCTACTCTCGTAATTTTTGCAGTCAGACTAAATAAACAATTACATTTATTCATTTTTTTTCTCCTTGCCGCAATCTCTTCTGTCGTTCACAATGCTGATTGGCCCGTGGATTTTGTGACGTGCATTCTACACAATATCAACGGTCTTGCCAATGATCAACGCAGGGTTTTGGCAAGAGGAACATAATTGCTCGCCTCAGAATTCACATCGGGCCAGTCTTCTTAAAATGACACCAGTATGCAACGGAGGGAAAGATTAGGACGATGTTCTAAACAACACGATAGCTATTCCAAAGTTATCTTTTCTGAGGAGTGAAAACCAAAAGAAAGGTGGTTTGTAAACACATTTCAAAGAGAATTGATTGAATGGATGAAAAAGATGTCGGAACATTGAAGATGAAGGGCAGACAGTGTAGAGAATGCTGAGAAAATAAATTTGGGGATGAGGGTGGGAAAAGTAAAAAAATCGGTTTGAAAAGATGCAGATAGCGTCTTGTTTTGATGATGGTGGTTTTCGGACTATAAGCCAAACAGATGGATAGAATTGAATTACAATACGAGATCCCTGTTTTCTCAGTGCATGCGCCATTTTGAATCGGGTGCAGGAAGATTGCTGTGGTGAATGACGTAATTTTCTTTGGTAAATAAATAACTCTGGTGATAAGAAAGCAAAGTTCTATATAAGGGAGGAAGTCATTTTTATCGTGGCCGGACATTTAGCCGACAGACATTTGGCCGACGGACATTTGGTCGAGAGACATTTGACCGAATGGATATTTGACCGACGGACATTTCACCGAAAAAGTACAAGTAGTAACAAGCAAAAGTATTTTAATTAGCAGTATTATAAGGTAGAATAGGACTAATAATTACCACTGAATTTCAAATGATTAAATTACGAAATCTAAATTTCAAAGTTAAAAGTTTTCTTATTTCAATATTTGTTTATTGTAATAAGTATTTTAAAATATATTTGAGTGTATTGGGGTAAAAAGTAGCACTTAATGACTTAAATTCGTATTTAACAGTAAGATAAAATCTAGTTCATCCCTTTAAGATAATGATCATTAAAAGCGAAATTGAAAGATCTTAAAAGCTTAAGATTTTTGCTGAAGAAAAATGTGATTTTTCTCAAAATATTTATCATCTTACAGTAATATTTGAAGTAAAATTTTCACTAAATGACCAGTGACTCGAGTTTAGCAAGATTTAACATGAACTGTAAGTACTAAGAATCGCTTTTTCCATGATTCTAGTTGGATGTATTTTTTATTTATTTTTTACTTTCAGACCTGTTAGGTTAATTTATAAATTTAACATTTTCATCATATGCGCGTATATATCCTGTTTAATCTTCTTCACTTGGTCTTGGTAACTAGTAAGACTCTATTTTCTCGATAAAAAAGCCAGGAAAATTAAGAAAAATAAATATATATATATCTTATTTTATATCCCTTCTTTTGTTCCTTTCCTTCAACCTACCTACTAATCTCATTATGTTCATATCTATCTATCTACCTCATTATGTTCATATCTATCTATCTATCTATCTCATTATGTTCATATATATATTGTTATGGCCCGGTTCCTTATACCACGGTGATAGTCCAAGGTAGAACCAATAAAGAAGAACTCGAACACGTATATGGAATAACACAGATATATTACAAACAGGAATATATACAGAGAAGTAGAAAGTGTTAGTACGAACAATCAGGTTTAGTAGTAATTGTCTGAACACGACTCTGTTCGGACTGCCTCTGACTCGACTGACTGAATCGCTCGCTCTGAATGACTGACAGATTCCTGACGGACTTCACTCCAAACTTCAGACTGAACAGTGTTTAGTCACTCCGCAACGAGGGCATCATGTGGCACAAGGCCGGTTTAATGTGGGATCTCCGAGCCCGTGGGCTCGGCCAAAAAATATGCCATTTGAACCCGTATAAACGCGTTCAGGGTCGGTTTACCTCCCCGAAAGAGACTCCGCCCTTCGGCGTAGCCTCGTTCAGCTTTCTCACCGCCCGAAGGCAGAGAGTTCAACCGATCAGCCGGTCAGCCGGTCGCCCGACTTCAGACTGGACAGTATTTAGTCACCCGCACAAGAGGGCATCATGTAGCACAAGGCCGGTTTAACGTGGGGTCTCTGAGCCCGTGGGATCTCCGAGCCCGTATGCTCGACCAAAAACATGCTTTTTGAACCCGTATAAACGGGTTCAGGGTCGGTTTACCTACCCAAAAGAGACTCCGCCCTTCGGCGTAGCCTCGTTCGGGTTCCTCCCAGTCCGAAGGCAGGGAGTTCAACCGATCAGCCCTTCAGCCGGTCGCCCGACTTCAGGCTGAACAGTATTTAGTCACCCGCGCACGAGGGCATCATGTGGCACAAGGCCGGTTTAACGTGGGATCTTCGAGCCCGTGCGCTCGGCCAAAAGTATGCCATTTGAACCCGTATAAATGTGTTCAGGGTCGGTTTACCTCCCCGAAAGAGACTCCGCCTTTCGGTGTAGCCTCGTTCGGGTTCCTCCTCGCCCGAAGGGAGTGAGTTCAACCGATCAGCCGGTCAGCCGATCGCCCAATTTCAGGCTGAACTCTCTGCTTCCTCTTGAGGCGCAGTATTTATTACGTATAGAATAGTCCATTATGTTATTACACACACACACACACACACACATATATATATATATATATATATATATATATATATATATATATATATATATATATATATCACTGTGTTCATATCTATCTCACTCTTTGTATTCACACTTTTTGTGTCTTGTCACTGGATCTAACTAATGCCTTTATCCACTGTGCCATGTGTCCTTGCGAGTTCAACACCCGGTTAAGGCAGTGGATAACTTTCAGAGGGAAATTAACAGGGGATAACTGATAACTGACATCCATTAAAACATGGCACGTGGAACTAGAACAGTCTACACCAGTGAGCGAAAAAAAGGGTTCATTTCGACATTCCAACCACCTGAAGAAAGCCGGAGAGTACAACGACCGAAACGTTGTAATAAATATGGCAACAAAGATGAGGACAATCGTCCGAATAATGTAAATAGTGTACATCATACCTCATCTCAGAAATATAGACAGATACTGAAGGGTGATAAATATGGCAACAAAGATGAGGACAATAGTCCGATTAATGTAAATAGTGTACATAATACCTCATCTCAGAAATATAGACAGATACTGAAGGGTGATAAATATGGCAACAAAGATGAGGACAATAGTCCGAATAATGTAAATAGTGTACATAATACCTCATCTCAGAAATATAGAAAGATACTGAAGGGTGATAAATATGGCAACAAAGATGAGGACAATAGTCCGAATAATGTAAATAGTTTACATCATACCTCATCTCAGAAATATAGACAGATACTGAAGGGTGATAAATATGGCAACAAAGATGAGGACAATAGTCCGAATAATGTAAATAGTGTACATAATACCTCATCTCAGAAATATAGACAGATACTGAAGGGTGATAAATATGGCAACAAAGATGAGGACAATAGTCCGAATAATGTAAATAGTGTACATAATACCTCATCTCAGAAATATAGACAGATACTGAAGGGTGATAAATATAGCAACAAAGATGAGGACAATAGTCCGAATAATGTAAATAGTTTACATCATACCTCATCTCAGAAATATAGACAGATACTGAAGGGTGATAAATATGGCAACAAAGATGAGGACAATAGTCCGAATAATGTAAATAGTGTACATAATACCTCATCTCAGAAATATAGACAGATACTGAAGGGTGATAAATATGGCAACAAAGATGAGGACAATAGTCCGAATAATGTAAATAGTGTACATAATACCTCATCTCAGAAATATAGACAGATACTGAAGGGTGATAAATATGGCAACAAAGATGAGGACAATAGTCCGAATAATGTAAATAGTGTACATAATACCTCATCTCAGAAATATAGACAGATACTGAAGGGTGATAAATATGGCAACAAAGATGAGGACAATAGTCCGAATAATGTAAATAGTGTACATAATACCTCATCTCAGAAATATAGACAGATACTGAAGGGTGATAAATATGGCAACAAAGATGAGGACAATAGTCCGAATAATGTAAATAGTGTACATAATACCTCATCTCAGAAATATAGACAGATACTGAAGGGTGATAAATATGGCAACAAAGATGAGGACAATAGTCCGAATAATGTAAATAGTGTACATAATACCTCATCTCAGAAATATAGACAGATACTGAAGGGTGATAAATATGGCAACAAAGATGAGGACAATAGTCCGAATAATGTAAATAGTGTACATAATACCTCATCTCAGAAATATAGACAGATACTGAAGGGTGATAAATATGGCAACAAAGATGAGGACAATAGTCTGAATAATGTAAATAGTGTACATAATACCTCATCTCAGAAATATAGACAGATACTGAAGGGTGATAAATATGGCAACAAAGATGAGGACAATAGTCCGAATAATGTAAATAATGTACATCATACCTCATCTCAGAAATATAGACAGATACTATCAATTTTACCTATCTATGTGAGTTATTTAATTTCTTTCTCAGTCTTTCACTTTTCTTTCTTACTTTTTCGTTTTTATCACTTCTTTCTGTCTGTCAATGTATTTTCAACTCTATCTATCTAGCAATGTATCTATGTCATTCTAGCGACCTCTCATTCTTTTCATATCTATATACCTATTAGTTTATCACTAATCTTTTAACATGTACGTTTCCCGCAACCCTTCACTTTTTACCATAGTTACGGTTCCAGCCAATGAAAAAGCGACAAAGAGCCAAAAAAATTTTTGTTCATTTCTAGCATCTAATTATGATTATTTCACGTCATCTTGATTTCTAATTTGCTCAGAATGTACAAGCCACTGGCTTGTCTTATGCGTTGCGCAAAGACATCTTTGAATTACAAACTATACACAGATAGTTCTCATGTTACGACATACACAAGTTACAATAGCCTGAACTTACAACCATCGTGATATGACCAAGGACTTGTGTACTAAGGATGTCTTATTGGTGGGAAAACTGCCTGACATTAGCGACGCCGGCAATTCTCACATTTATCCGGACTCCCAACCTTATCTCAGCTTCCTTCTGTCAACAACCGTTTAATAGCGATGTCTTGTAAATAAACCTGTCGCCATCTTTTATAGTTATACATCTGGCGGGTTTCAAAAAGTAGAACATCAGCAGACACCACCGTGCTGTTTTTACAAGAAAGCTACATGTGTCGATGAAAACGCCAAGTGCAACATGTTCATTTTATAGTAATCGTTTTACATGTGTTTCTCAGTGAAATACTTGGAGATAATAATGATATGAAAATCTTTTAAGCCCAACTTGTGATTTCTGTCTTTAAACATCAACTTTCATTTTTCTCTTTATATAAGATTATATCATTCTTAAATTGTTTCTTCCTTATCAATATGTGGATATCCGTCGAACTAGAGAGACTACATGGATCTGCGCCCAAAGAGTTATGCTTAGGCTGCTGATGGCGATGCAGCATCTGTTATGGCTGTACAGGCTCACACGGGAGTGACAGTCTCGATTGCAACAAATAAATGTGAAGACGCTAACCTCTGATGTAGCCGTTTGTTTTGTTTTACGGCATATCTGTTACGGTTTTTTGGATATATATAAATGACTAGTGAGCCAACCCAGATGACTCAACTTCCTTTATAGTCTACCAATAGAAGGTTGACCAACCAGAAGCCGCAGAACATTGTATTCGTCGTGTATAAAGGGGGCCATCTTTGTTCAGCCTACCGGAAGGACCAGTGCGAACAGGCGAAGATGATAGAAGGAACAACTACGCTCTGCTACCATCGGTGAGAACAGGCGAAGATGATACAAGGAAGAACTACGCTCTGCTAAGGATATCCACCGTAGACCTGAACTACGCTTTCCTACTATATCCGAATTATTCACTGCCAACCTCTGGATTCTATACTCGAAGACGACCGTCATAAAAATGACTAACAATATCAACCTCAATGGGTTATTTAATGCCGACAACTTTTTTTTCTTGGTAATATTTTGTTTTGTTAAAAATCTATTTCTGTTAATATTTTTTTCCTCAAAAATTCTGATAATATTTTTTTTCAAAAACCTATTGCTGGTAATAGTTTTTTTTTTCTTCAAAAATTTATTTCTGGTTATAAATTTTTACAAAATATTTCTGGTACCAAAACTTATTTTTACACTTTTATAATGCTTTTTACCTGTCTTGGGGTTAACTATTTGCCCATAGATGGGACCCTAACAGGTGCTACCACCCCGGGTCAAGGTGGACTTGGGAACACCAGCAATTAAGAGGTGGTTCCACACTCCTCAAAGCCTCCCCATCAGAAGCCTTGCTGTTGGACGCAGTTTATCGTCTTATCCTAGACGTGGATGTAGTTTATTGTCATACTCAGGACAGTGATGTCGACGTGTTAATTTCTTTCTGCCGAGAACGCTTCTCCCAGGCGGTAAGCCTCCGTTTCTTCTATCTCCAAACCAGTGTAAGTGATCGTTAGCGATGTCTTCACACCTCTCGATGTCCATGTCCATCGCCCTAATGTCTCTCTTGCAGACGTCCTTGACGCGAAGATGAGGCCACACTCGTGCCCCTCTTGCCAGTGGCCAGTTCCCCACACGGAGCACCTTCGTAATCCTACCATCCGGCAAACGGCGTATATGTCCAAGCCAGCGGAACCTGCGCTGTTGGAGAAGAGCGTATATGTTGGGTAACTGGGCACGGGTGAAAACTACGGCATTGGTGACCAGGTCGGACTGATTTATGTCCAGAATGCGTCTCGGACAACGAAGATGAGAGCCGTCTCTTCTGTTTGAAGCCTGAGGTTCCAAATCTCGCTGCTACAGCGCAGCACGCTGACGATGTGTCTTATCCAGGTTGCAGGCCTGGGCAGGGTTTTATGAGAGATCGGCGGTTGCCCATGAAATACGAACCCCCCCCCCGCCCCATGCCATCGATTTTGTCCAAGAGAAAGGTAAAGGCCAATAGAGCTTGGCACCAGCGTCGTTGCAGGAATTGCCAGAACAAAGGTGAACATAACAATGGACTGTCTTAGGGACTCCGGCTCTAGAATTGTCTTCAGGATTCCTATGAATGTGTATGGTTGAAGGGAGCGAAGGTTTAAAATTAGAGTTTTCCTTCTCTTAGGTGGACTACCCTTCCTCACTGATGAGCTCCATCTACTCAAAGTATATCCCCGTCGTCGGCTTTATCCTCTATCCAAGAATTTAATTTCTTCTTTGCCAATCGCTTCCTTTATGCTGATAGTGTTGATGACTATATTCCTCGCCAGCATGCAGGTTCAGGACTAAAAGCTTCCAGTTTCACCAAAAACCCACTCCCGTCATTCATTTCCAACCACCATTTGCCTTTCCAAGGGTTGATTGAAAGTGAAAGAAAATCTGAGTAGAAGAAAGTGCCGATAACGTTAATTTACTTAAGATGGGCCTCACCTTGTCAGAGAGTGACCCACACACTTGATTTCATGACCTTCTTCTGCAGCAAGTATGGAATGAGACATTTAGAATCAGATTATGAAACTGCAACGTACTGACGTTATAATTTCGAGAGGCGCCTTCTTTTTCATGTCCATCAAGCGTAGCCCCTCTTCATTCACTGGTTCAACCGTTGAGATTTGTTGTAATCCGCATCTGCTTGTTCCACCATTGAGATCTTTAGGGGTTGATTGCCCTCAGTCTGTGTCCTCGTC